>VZTH01003244.1:0-336039 GCA_013397815.1 Aleadryas rufinucha | reverse complement strand
GGCACGCTGGCATCCTGGGGCCGGAGGGAGGGGGAGAGGGGGCTCGAGGCCGTTCCGAGGAGCGGAACCTCAGCGCCATCTTCCCCCCGCTCCCGCAGGAGCAGCAAAACCCCAAAAAGAGAGGGCACTTCCTGTCTTCTCCAGCCTTTAAATATGGAAATTTCGAAAAGTGCTACTGGTCAAATAAGCTGTCCATCAGCTCAGGCTCAACCTACCACAAATAACATTTTAAAATTATATCATATGCTAGGGGTATAATATTTAATAAAATATCCCCAAGCTTCCCATAAAGTTCTCAATAGGGAAAACTACTGTCTTTTATTCCACTGGAATAAGATAGTGTTATTTTATGAAATTAACTGAAATTTTATAGAATAAATTACTCTCAGAAATAAAATATTGAAAGTAGAGGAGTCATTTTTCTAATACACTGGAAGAAAGGTTGAAAAGTCAATAAATTGAAGTTCTCCCCAGACAAACTGAGGAGTGAGAAACACCAGGGGAGAGAAGAGGGAAAGAGAGAGAGAGCTTTTACATCTTAATTACAAAAAGGCTTATATTTTGATTGAGCCCATTTTCCAGTCCAGACTCTTTTACTAAGAGGAATTTTAACTGAAGTTGCAAATAATGGATAGCCATCTCTCCTGAATATTAGGTTAACTCTCTGCTATTTATCAATGGATAGAATTGAAAAATGATAAATAGTTTGTCTTTCTTAATTGTATTTCTTAAAGGTATTTATTAGTGTTTCCAGGAAGAAATCAGAGGTGGATTTGGTTCATAGTAAGTGTTTTGTGTAGACTGATGAAAAAGGATGCTTCAGTGGGAGTGGGAGTTTGTGTGATGAAAGTGTCATCTGCAGCCACACAGAGGAGCACAGACGCACAAGGGCAGGCAGGGAAACCTGAATAACACTCTGTCCCAGCTGCTCCTAGAGCAGTCCTCGGGGAGCCTTCAGCCCCACAGCAAAAATGAGTATGTGGGCAAGACTCACTGGAATGCAGGGAAGAGCCCTTTGGGATTACATGAAAGTTATTACGGGATTTTTAGGGGAGTCACCAAAAGCGGAGAAAGGAAGGGATTAAAAAGGAGGGATATGGGAATAGCCTGGCTGTCCAGAGGGGAACAGGGAAGGGGCTGTGTGTGTGTGAGTGTTGAGCATGTCTGATGGTTTGTGTGGCCGGCTCTGTGTGTGTGTGTATCATATACAGGTATTTGTGCACCTTTTGGGAATACATGCTCAGCCTGGCTGCTGGGTGGACCTGCGGTCATGGAGCTGTGGCAGCCTTGCCTCAATTGTTCTGCTGGGCTTGGTAATCCCTGCACAGAGTACCCTGAAGAAATCCCTAAATAAATATCATACAATGCTCTATGTCAAACATGCAAGGTTCACTTACCATAGCACTTTCTAAGTGTTCACTGACAATGAAAAGTCCTAGTGTGTTAACTTAGCTGAAGAAGCTGATAATCATACTAGTATTGCTCAATCTATTTTACTGATATATGTATATATATTATTGATATATAGTATATTGTGTATATGAATATTTTGTTTGAATATTGTACTGTTATTCTTTCCATGTTTCCAAATTATGAGAAAGCTTATAGCTCATTACCCAACTATACATTTAGCCTCTTTCCCATTCCTTTTCATGTGGTCTGGAACTAAAGCACAGCAACAGTACCTGGCTGAGAGCTCCACTGTTTTAGAGATCTGAGTGTGGGGGCTTCCTCTGTGAAAGGAATGTTGCTCTTTTTCCCCCCCGACATACAAATGAGGTGCATGCTTGCAAGCAGACCAGACTGGGACAGAAAACTCTTCATTAAATTAATTTATGCTGTTCCACAAATGCACACCTTTGAAGAGCACTGGGGAAGACTGAGCAACCTTCATGCCTTGAGTACATTCAGACATTCCCAGTGAAAATCGTAGTAGGTTTGTGTATGTCAGATGGAATCAAGTTTCTGAAATAAGTTCCTCTTATTTTTGGGCCTCACACTGCTAAAGTGCCCCAGGAGCACTCAGAAACCAGATCTCTGGGTGTATGACATTTTTGGCCAATGTAGACAAATTTGAAGTAAAAAGCAAGATGAGCAGGAGGCTGGAGCGTAAGAGTTTCCCTGCCCACCCCTAACCATGCTCTAGGAGCATGACTAATCTGTCCCTGCCTGCATTTTATAATCCAAATTACAAAGACTATGTCCTCCTCTGCTTCATAGGACCCCCACCTCCTGCAGTGTATGTCATCAAGAGCTGCAGAGAAGTGACTTTGTGCTGCCCTATGGATGCAAACATGAATTTCATATGCAGTAAAGGATGATAATACCTTAGAACTGACCTTGAGAATTGCTTTTTTTTGTTGTTTGTTTTGTTTTGCTCTGCTTGCTTTTTATTCTGTGCAGGTTCTGGGAGACAAAGGCAGCTCTCTGTTTTTAATTACTGTAAGTAGCTTGTAAGTAGCTGGAACAGCTTTTTATGCAACCTGATTTGAATATATTCCAGGCTGAAGATAGACACCTATTTTAAAGGCACAGCATGCTCGTCGTGGCTCTCTGCCAATCAAGCAGTTGTCACTTGCTAGACAGTCCTAAACAACTTCTGCTCCTTCCTCAATTCGCTGTCTGTCTGACTGATGGAAACGGCAGGGCTTCTCCCCTTCCCCCTCTCCTTTTCTTTTCCCCTGAACCAGTGTCACCACATGGCAGGAGAATTCAGCCACTGCTGCTTAGAACAAGGCACTGTTTGTGCTCCTGGCCCCAGGGTTTGGATAAGGACCCCCGAAAGCGAGCAGGGGAGATTATCAATGTAATTCCCCAAGAATCCTCTGCTTTCCACAGCTCCTTGGGGTGGATGTGGAGGTGAAGAGGGTTTAGTTGGTTTTATTTTGCTTTTTAAACCTCTCAAGCTCTCTCAAGACCAAAATAAATGAAATCCAGATCTATTTTTTTTCTGAACTCTGCCCAGCCAGATTATGTATAGATTGTGTGAGTATTGTGGTCTGGCCCTGTACCAGTAACACTCAAAGACCTAATATGAAGAAAAGCTACACATGATAAGTGCATGGAAATATTTATTCTTCTGTTTTATCTCCACAACACAGTTATGGAGGAGCTTTGCTACCATGTCAGAGCAGCAGCAAACACCCAATGCACCTCAGAAACTCTGCAGAGGACTCAGCCAAACCTATCTTTTGCTCCATCTCCTTCCTTTACCTATTGTTGGACTCCTTGCTTGCTTACTGGGGTATAGGCTCCAAATATTTTGAAGAAAGTCCTATAAATGTTGTCTCTGGACTACTAAAAATATTTTAACTTCCCCTTCTCGCTCCTGATTTTGAGAATTTGATTCTTTGTGGTCCTTTATGGTTTTATGTACATTTTAAAAGCTTTTCTTGAGACAGTGACTTTTTCTTAATTCATTCAAACTTTGGCTGATGGCCATCTGGGGCAAAAGCACATACTGGTATCAGTCCTGTAGTTTATGGTTCATTATTATTTGTGATTTCTAGTTTTTCTCCATTTAAGCTTCGCATAGCCAGCTTTGTTAAACTTTTGACACTGTGATGAATAAAAGAAATCTTAATTCTGATGGTTGTGATTTTTAGTTGTATACTTAATATTGTTAAATGCAAAATTATTTTTTTCCCTTAGAAATAGGAGTGTTACATAACTGGTCCTCATTTCAGGGTGCAAGGTACTATTTCTAGTCTCTTCATTTGTCCTTTGCTTGGTGATATCACTGCTACTAATTAATGAGAAGAAAAAGAAGGAAAAGGAAAGGTTTTCCTTAATATGTCTTCTCTTTACAACTAACTTGCCGTACATTTTGTTCCTGACTGAGCGCTTTGTCAGAGTTCAAACTGCTGAAGGAGACTGTTCATGGTTTCTCCCACATCCTTTTTCTTGCTTACTGTTTCTGTTTTTAGCTATTGCCTATGCTTTTTCCTAGAAATTCATAGTTTTTATTTAAATAATTGTCACCAATGATGACATCCTGTCAGCAATGTCTCCTCTGTGTCTATGGTGTCTCATGCATGGTATTCAGGTTCTTTATACTCTGGTCTCTGGACAGATTTGGAAATGAAAATTCAGAAAATTCTGTTAGGCTTTTCACATTTCCTTACCACTGTGGATATGGGATATTCTGTACTTTTCCTATTATTTCCTATCAACTATATTCTTTACCTTTTCCATTTGTTTAATTTCTTTTCTGCCTCCTTCTCCAAGTCCCAAACAATAAGGCAGTGTACTTTAAACATTTTCAATATTTCTACTGCTGTTAGTAAAATAGGTATCACTCATAAAAATGTACTTTGTCTCTGACTTCCTGTCTTGTTAGGCTGCCCCATGACTACAAGTCTCCTTAATCTGTTCTGTGAAAGCATGTGTCTAACTACTGAAATTCTCTCTGTGCTTGATGTTTATGCAGTTCAAATATGTTTAAACATCTATTTGTCTTTCCATCTTTGTCAAATGTTTGCCCTCAGCTTTTTCATTTTTTTCCTTGCAAGGCAAGTTTTCCAGACTCTATGTCTTCGTGTTTGTTTTTGGCTTTTTCTCAGAAGTCACAATCTGTCAATGTTAGAGTTAGTTGGGAATTTTCCAGAGAAAAGGTTCTTTGTTTTGCTTTTTATTTGAAAAGGATTTTTTCTAAAATCAGAGACAATTCTCCTGCAGAAGGTATTTGCTTCTCCTTCCCTCACACATGTTTTAGGTTGGTATGATCTGAACAGACACATTTAGTTTTGTGAAAGCAAATGGCTGTTTGTTGCTTCTGGTTAACTGGCCAAAGTATCTAAACTACTCTTAAATATGTTTTTTTCTGGAAGAATTCAGGCACCTAATCACAAAGTAGTCCCTCTGGTTGAACCACTATGTTGAAAATCGCATCAGTAGAAAACAATGGAAGATCATGGGAAATGTAAATTGACCAAGGCCAGGAAGAATGAAAGAGATAATTATCAAACTAAGATGAATATTGTCAGTATTGGCTGCCTTTCCCAATCACAGTCTTACAGAGTAGGTAGCTTTGGGTGACACCAAGTTTCAAACTCAGAAATATTCTGAAGGGCTTCTCATCACTGCAGGTCAGCAGCAGGTTCATTCATTACTGTTATTACTGATTTCCCAGAAAGATGCACTTAATTAAGCTGGCTGCTACCATCACATGAATTTTGAGGCAAACTGCTAATGTGAGCTATTTATTCCATGCACAATTGAACACACTGCCAATACTGCCTATAATAATACAAAAATGTTGTTATGATTACTAAGAGTGTGTGCTAAAAGACTGAAGACATTTTGTCACTTGGCATCCATAAGTTTTAAAATATGTTGGCCAGGGTTTAGCATTAAAAAAAAAAAAAAGGCCTAAAAAAAGAATAATTGCTACTAAAATATCTTGCCACTCCTAAACATATTGTATTGTATGAGAGCAACTGGGTGATTGTTCCAGTAGACTCTAGCACTTCTCTCCAGGCACTGTGTGTTCTGTATGTCCCTCTTTCGCTCATATTTGGCTCACTTATATGTATTTACTGCAACACAGGGTATGCTGAGACAAGTCAAAGGAAAAAGAAAAATGGGGGATATAAATTCAAAGCCTTAGGATTAGCAACAACAAATTCTCAATTATATTGTGGTGTGTTTCTTCAGAAATCTCTTTTCATACTCAAGGCTCCTTGAGTGAGCTCATTATCTCCTGGAATGTAGAAATGTATTTTGCCATTGCTCAGCCAATACTAATGTATTTATTATTCATCTGATACTAGACCAGGCTTTAAGCTGTGTAATGCTTTCTTTACCATTTCTTTGTTTATTTGTTTTAATGAATACCTATGAGCCAGAGTCTGAATGTAGACCTGCTGTTTTACTCATGCTTGGCAGGAAAGACTTAAAAAAAAAAGTCTTTTTTTTTGAGGTGCTAAACTCATAACTGGAAGTTATTTAAATGACAGTATTATTTCTTCTCCTTTTCCAGATATTCATGTGAAAGTATACTGTAGCACTTAGCACTTTGCAAAATGGACCTCTTTTAACATTACTTTGTACCAAGGTGTTAACACATAACCATTCACCACAACAATCTTAGTTCATGGCTAATTCAGTTCACTCCAGAAAATAAATGAATCTGATCATTGCTAGTGTTTTTTAAATTACTAGATTTGAAATTAGTTATTACCTCCAAAAACAACACTTCTGAGAATGGTCAAAAAAAGAGACCTAATTGAACAGGATATCCATATATGATGTTGGAGGTGCAAGAGCCAATTCAATCCTTAGAAACCAATGTGCAGAATACCAAAAAATGAAAGATAGTAATTTTTCCTCAAGCTCATTCTAGTGAGACCTAAGTTGAGGCATTTTATATACTGTTCCATAGTCATCCAGGGCAAGAAAAAAAAAAAGGCAGGAAAATAGGTAACCTAATTCCCCATGGTATACATAAGTAAATTTATTCTGTTGACTTTTCACAAGAAAATAAGAAGAAATTAAATAATTTATTTTATCATATTCCAAGATGCCAAAATGGGAAGAAGATTTTTGATAAATAGAGGCCTAATCTGTAGGTTACAGTATAGCGTGCTATGAAGCTAAAACAAAAGTGTGGCACCATAAAAAACCCCCAAAACTGTGCCATTTGCAGAAGTGACTTAGTGACGCTGATTGATTCAGTCTTTCACCTAATCTGCCAAAGGCCATCCAAATGGTCTTGAACCTGCCTTTTGGTGTAGATTGGGCCAGGCACCAGGCACCAGAGACCTTCCTGCATGAGATCAGCCAGAACCCAGCAGGCTCCCTCCTTGCAGAATATACTGTGTCCCCTGGGCAGCAGCATGGCACTGCAAAATTTGGCTCCTTTGCACCTGAAGGTCTTACTGAAAAAATACACGACAAATTTCTTTTTCCATTTCTTGTGCAGTCTGACTGACTTGGGCTCACAGTTGGAATCAAGTAGATTGTTTCTGTGTGAGCAGATGAAGTATCCCAAGTTTGGCCTATATTCAGCTACAAAAAGCTTAAAATAAAATATTGAGAGAAATCAGCAGGAGAATGGAAAAATCGTGTTGTATAAGTCAGAACATGTTCACCCTGTGTGAAGTTAAGGCTAATGATAATAGGCTTGCACATGGGTAAAAACAATAGGGTTTATTTACAGTGTGTTAGGTTTCTGTTATTATAAGGCTTAAGCGTATACAAGCATGTAAGTGTGGTAAAGTGACAAGAGCCAGGCCAAACCTTGATAGGCGTGTGAATTCTGCCAAAATACTTCAGTATGACAACTGAAAAATGTAGAGGATGAGATTGAACTGAGGGAGAAATAAACAGTGGAGAAAGTACTGGAGCTGCACTGGCTGCATGCTCTTAAAAAAAAAAAAGCAGCTTGTGTAGGATCTCCCACACTGATGTTCCTGTTGGGTCAAATTCCACTTACTTCGTTTTTGTAAAAAATCCTGTCAAAGACAGTCCTCTATTAAGACAAGAGATGCAAGAAATAATAATTAACGAAGTATGCTGATGCTGACTAGGTATTCTTAGGACAATGACCTCCCTGGCTACATTTTTACTAATAAATAAAATAAATTGGGAATTGTTCCCTGGCCTTCAGGCTAGAGAATGAGCATGACTTGTGTCCAGAGAGCTGGAAGTTTGTTCTTAAATTAAGCTGGATGAATCCAGGCTGCTTGTTGGCACTGGTCTTGGGCTTGGGCTAATTTATGAACCATCAGCAAGCACAGTTATTCTATGGGATTTCAATGTTATCTTCTGGTTCACTTGGGCTTTTTGAGGAGCAGCAGAACAGAGGACCTGCTGTCCTTGGAGGGCTTCAAGTGAAAGGTAAAGCAACTATGTATATTTTTCCAAAAGGCCCACAGGATCTTTAAAAATACTGATATCTTAACAAGAAAAAGGGAAAGTCTTCAGTATCAGATACACGGAAAACAGTGCAAGTATTTCTCCAGGAACATAAGGGAAATGAGCAGACCTGAAAGTGGCATCTCGGAGATGTTACCAAGGCTCATCATGGCAACGAGAGGAGCAAATGATGAGACTGCCACACCTCTTGTCACTGTTCTGTACCGGGTGACAGACAGACCCCCCTCCTAGTCACTTGTTTGGCCCAGGCAACAGAGCCCAGTGGAGGTGTCTGCTGTGTCCTGACACTCAGCACCCATAAACAAGGGACCGCACTGCCTTGTAGCTCCCACCACGTTCCTGCTTGATTTCACATCCTCCTTGGACCACAGCCAGCTCCAGGGAAAGACAGTCTTGGATACTGTCTTCGAGTACTACTTTGTATATGGTCAGCAAACTTGGACAAATAGGCTTCCTTAAAATGAATATATTTAAAAGGCTCCTGCAATTTTTCTAAAGAGGCAAGTAATTTTGTGTGAAACGAGGATGGATCGTTTAATGTAGCTTTTTATCCACAGCTAAAATGGAGGTTTCAGAAAAAAGGAAACAGACACCTTTAAATGAGTGCTAGTCATTTTCTACTGACCTCTGGATATTTCAGTCCTGCTTTGGAAAAATAATAATTATTTTTTATGACTTTTTTTCTCAAGTGGCTTTTTATTTAAACAGATGCTTTCATTTGTAAGATGGGAAACTTTTTTTTCATTTTCAGTAAAGTGCCAGGCTCTAGCAAAGGGAAAATGCAAATCTAAAATCACTCATCCCCTCTTTCTTGCAAACACAAAAATCTTTTGTTCCTAAACAGAAATTAAATAGGGAAGAAAAGAAATCCCAACCCCATGTCTTGAAAGAAAATGTAGCAATACTTATAAAGCTCTTCCTCTCTTTCCTTAGTATTTGGAAGGCTCAATTCTATTTTCTTTTTTGGCATTAAGGTTGATAATTATGCAGTTGTCTGTTTATTTTAAATAACTGAAAGACTGTGCCAAAGAAAGGAGCGGAGAGGGAAAGAGAGAGGAGGAGAAGGAAAAGATAGAAACTCATTACCTCTTGAAAACTGCTAATCATTCTAAATCGCCACAGAGGCCAGAGATGACTGCAGAAAATTACTATCAAGCATGAAGGAATAAAAAACCCCTAGACTATTTTACTGAAAAAAAAAGGAAGGGAAAAAGTAAAGAAATCTTCTTGATACTAAAGCAACTAAACTGGAAAGAGTAATGGAAATGAAGCACAGTAAGGGGTCCTGGCAAGTCCTATAAGCAAGAAAATAAATAAAGGGAGGTAGGAAATGGGGAAAGAAAGAGATTTTATCGTTATGTGCAGAACATATTGGCAGAACTCATCACTATATCACAGGGTGCTCTTGGTCTTCTATTACCTGGGCTCCACGAAGCCTTGTTGTTATTTGGTTTTCATGTCATCTCCTTGTCTGTTCCCACTCTCCTTCCTTCTCTCGCTGTGAGCTGCAATGGGGACAGTGACTCTGCTTCCCAGACCTGGAAGCAGCGGGAGCCTGACCTGAGGCAAATGGGCAGAGAGCACCCTTCCTTGAAGGGAATGGCAGGTGCTTTTGGCTCTGGCACTGACCTCCAGCTCCTGCTCCTTGCCCACGGCAGTGCTCTTGAGGATCGATCAATATCAAGGATTACAAAGGAGGCTTGGCTGGATGCACACAGGAAGCTCCAGGCATTGAAAGCAATATCCAAGTAGCAGCCCTTTGCAGGCCTGGCTTCATGAATTGTGCACAGCACTGGCCCCAGTGGTCCCCGAGCCATTTAAAGGGTTTATTGCTTGCTTGGCAGCCCAGGCTAAAGCTGTGTTGCTACCAAATGAATTCTGTACTAAATATTAGCACTGTACCTAAGAAAGCTTTCTCTCTCCAGTCTTACCTCTATCAATATTAAAGAAGATAAAAATAAGTCACTGAGGGGGAATATTGCTCCTAGAGTATAGCAAAGAGGCCTGATGAATCAGACGAGCATAATTTAAGAACTTATATTTCACAAAAAAGAAAAAAAAGAGAAGTATCTGTGCAAATAAAAGAACAGTTTAGAAAAAAGAGGCTCAGATTACAGAAAAAATCTGTCCTGCAGCCTGGGCTTTTTTCCCTAGTATTGTTTATATATTTTTATATTTAGAGTGAAGTTACATTCAGACATTTATTTTGACTGGATTCTCTTTTAGAAAACACTGAGCTGATATAAAATAATTCAAACAATACCTGATGGTCTCACAGACACAAAAACAAACACAATATAAATATTTCCATTATCTAAAAACCCCTGAAAATCTACATTAATTTTTATATTAGCAATCACCTACATTTCCAAGTTGGGTACCTACAGTTCTATATTCAAATACTTACATGTACAGATATGGTTTATGTGTACAAAAAATTAGAAATAGCCAGTTTTCTGGGCATAGTGGAAAGATCTGTTAAATTTTGTTTTCATGAAAATTCGTTTGAAGAAACAATTTTTTAGTTTAAAAAGAGTGTCACATGTTTTCACACAAAGTTTCAGCCCAGCTCATGTCTTAACTTTGACTCAGTTTAAGGCAGCAATGGGTTACACAAGAGTCTGAGCTCAGCATCTGTTTGGGGTCTTTGTTACCCTCCTGCTGGTGCCAAATCATGCTGATTCTGGATAATTCTCTCTCTGAAATTCTGGATGTGAAAAGCAGTACTGTGGCCAAAGTGAAAGTCTCTGTAATTCCTTCCTGCTGCCATCCTGAAAGCAGCTTGACTGCTGTTCTCCTCGTGGTTGCTGTGGTTGGCACTCAGAGCCTGGGGTGGAGGGGTGAGGGCTCTCTTGAGGGGAAAGATGTCATTGATTCTCCAGGATGTTATTTTGAATGGATGTTAGGGGGATGGGTTCCACACGAGTCTACTGTGGAGTTTTCCGAGGAATTTTTGATTCTACAGGAGATAGGTGTAGAGGTATATCTTCTCTCTTTAGTATTGAGAACTAGGATTTCTAAGTTGCAGCTTAGCAGAAGAGATTTCTCCTAAAGTTCTTTCTCTTTCCCTGTGTTCTGTGCAGGGAGGAGCAGGATCCACCCCTGATGTCACACCAGGCTCCAGCCATGTTCAGCAGTTCCTCATGGTGAAGTTTCTTCTGAGAGAACATGGAAAATGGATGGTTGCAGATGACAATTGTGAGGCTCTTTCTTTCTGTACACATGGCAAGCTAAAGTTAAATAGGCACATCTTATGCATCCTATGTATTGTTTCATAAAATAAAAGTCTCCTAAGTGCTGTTATTACCTACATGTTCCTGGATACAGGATCATGTCCAGCGTCAGGATTTTGCCTAAGTTTTTTGTGAAATGTGGATGAAAAATATATTGTGTGAACACTTCATTCTGTATTATCTAGTTTGACATAATGCTAGTTTTATTTGTGAAATCCCTTGGGAAAAGTGTAACAAAAATTAAATGGAGGCATTATTAGTAGGGAATAAGGGGAGAGCACAATTTGGATTTCCACTAATTCTCTAGTTTTTGCTTATGGGAAAAGCACATGCATCTTAGAAAACTGTGCATGTGTGTAATTTGGTGTCACTTTTTATACCAGAGGCCAGTTGTTCATTATTCTTTTACAAGACAGCTGATGTATTTTTGTAACAAGAAGGAATGGAAAATTAGACAGCAGGGGAAGCACTGGGTCTCCTTCTGGGGACTGTTGGATCTGCATTTCCATTCTAGGGCTTGATTAAGTGATTCCTTATCAGCACACATATATGTTAATCTAATGAAAACCATAAGGGCTTAATTTCTCATCTGATGCTCAATTTTAGGCCAAGTTTATCAAATGTTGGACCTGACACTCTCCTTTGTCTGATTTTGCTTTTTCTTAAACCAAACCTACAATAAGGTGTTCTGCTTATCACAGCAACAGCACACCAGAAATCTCCCTGGACATGTACATACCCAGGTCAAGAAGGCCAATAGCATACCTACCTGATCCTGCAGTGCATTTGCTAGCCCACATTTCTTTTCTCTCCCTTTCTTTTTACTTCTACTTTCTCACCCTGTTGTCCCTATTATGTTTTGTGGTTCACTTCAGAAATGTGTCTGAATTGGAGCACTTTTTGCCAGTCCAAGGAAACAATAAGGAAATAGAAGAAGTACAACTCAATTGTAATTTTCTGGTTGTTACTTGCTTGTGATTCTATGGCCTCGCATTTTCTTTTCTGGGAAAAGGTGAAAAAAAAAAAAAATCAGAACACGAGTATTTGCCATCAAGCCATTGCAAATGTACAGTCTGCTGCTTCATTCTGACTTTTGTAATCTCTTCTCTTTTTTTTAATCTGGCTGAGCTAACTTGGCTATTTTTTTGTTGATTGCTGGTATGGATTTTCATTTATATCTTGATATCTCTCTGGCTTCTGCTCTCATGTGCCCTGTGCACTGGTTATTATGTGCTGAGCACAGCATCTCAACCAAAGGAGAAAAAACAATGCTCCATGGCAGCAGTGAGCAAGCAAACAGCTCTTGGCAAAATCCCCTGCTCTCCCTAGCAGGAAAATGTCAGGTAACTACAGTCCCAGTGGCAGTGATAAATGGGCTGTTTTCCAGCGTGCTGGAAATGAAGTACCATGGATTTCTTTTTGGAGAGCTGAGACACAGGACCTATGCAGCTGATCATCCCAGAGTCACCAAGCATATTTAACTGGTGATATATTAGGACATAGATGATAAAATATGCACCGAGTAGTTCAGATTTACTGTTTTATTTTAATCAGCACACAGCTCATTACAGATCGTCTCAGATGTGACTGATGCTTTCCATGAACCAGTTATTTGACAGTAATCTTTCTTTATTTTACATTTCTCAAGTTTCAAGACATTTTTCTAAAACTCTGTTTCCCAAGAGAAGTCCTGCTGAAGAGATGTGCAGCCTTGCCAGAGATCTGCTTTATGTAAATCTTAAACTGACAGTTCAGCCTCAACATTTCAGATCTGGTATCTAATTTCCTTAAAAAAAAAAAATATATATATATATAGAAAGGAAAAAAATGTATAGGTGGCCTTCAAGAGGTTTCCACTCTGGTATGGTTCAGAGAACTACAAAGAAGCAGCATGGCCTTCTTTTAACCCTTCAAGAAAGTCAGTCTTTTCTTCCCATACTGTAAGATTTCCACCAGGAGTAGTAATCTGGGTATTAATCTGGGTACAAAAAAGTATGTTTGTTTTAGAACACATGGGAGTCAAACACAATCATTATGAAAGCAGAAGTGCAGTGGTGTGTTCCTTGGCACAGACACCCAGACATTTATCTGAAGAGCTTAAGGTAATGTCAGATGTCTTGTCTGGATTCCAGGAGTCGGTGCCCACGCCACGTGTGTGAGGGTGACATCAGCCACAGCACTGTCAGGTTGCTCAGGGTGGTGCCCTAAGGCCTGGTGTGACAGTGGTGGTGGAGCCAGTGGAGCACAGTGCTCAGAGCACAGCAGAGGTCCTGTGCTCCCTGTGCCAACTTCTGTGCAGGACGCTGGAACTGAGCTCGTATCACCAGCTGGAAGACCAAGTCTTTTCCTTTCTTCTTATCTCCAGAGGGTCCTCTGCATGGTTAGGCCATTATTGCCCCCTCACTACATCTCCCTTTAATTTCATACCCAATGTTGTTTTTGACCAGGCAGACTAAACTTGGCTCTCTGTACTATGAAACTCAGTGCTTTTTGGTAATCTGGAGAAACTGAGCAATGCCTGAGCTCTCCCACTCTCACTGGTGTGTAGAGAAAGGGAAATTGTGGTCAGCTATCCATCTCCATTGTGCCAAGCAGCAGTTTAGTGCAGCACCATGAGTTTGCCAGACAATTCACACATGCCTTGGTGGGAAAGAAAAAGGCAAAATATGAACTTGTTCAACTTCCAAGACCCTTTGGGAACAAACTGAATGATCTGTAAGAGCTCCAGTAAATCAGAATTATTGTTTGATCTAATTATTCTGATAAACAATGAAGGACACAGGGTCCAATGGCAACAAAAGAATGGATGAGTACCAAAAAGATGAAGCAAAACAGGGATAAAATAATGTAGTCATAAAATACATAATATTAACCTCCTATATATAGAATTTTCTTAGGAGCTAGCCAAAGAAAAAATGTGTTTTTGATAGACTGAATCCACATCTTAAAAATTAGAGGGACTTTGCAGAAAGGGTTTTCTTGTGGGGAGAATGGGAAGATTAGGGTTTTTCTACCTCATGGTGCTCTAGGTAACTGGCATTTTGATTGCTCATCAGGAAACAGTTTATAACCAGAGATTAAAGAGTTCAAATACTTCACTCAACATCCACCAAGTACTCATCCTGATTTCTTCACTAGGTGCTTCAACTGAATGTCTGTCACTTCTACAGGATCTGTTGATAACATTTGTTGTTATCCTCCTCCATTTTAGAAACAAATATGTATTAGGCCTCTTAAAGGGCACCTTCTTCTTCCAATCCAATTTTCAAACACTGGCTGCAAGTCAGCCTAGAGATTTTGTTGTGTATCTGGTTGATTTTTGAGAGAACGTGTTTGTTTGCAGGGGATAAGAATAGTCCTCAGTGGAGTTATTCCACAAGTTTATAACATGTCTCGTATGATGGCACAGCGTAACCCTGGCCGTGATGTGCTGTGCTGCACTGTGATGTGTATGAGAAGGGTGGAGCATTACAGACTCCATGCTCTTCCCTTTTCCTTTATCCTTTTTTACACTATAGGAGTCTTTCTGCCTGTTCCATTTCACTCCCTTTCACTAGTCTAGCAAGCAGTCAGAGAAGATCAGAGCTAATGTGGTTCAAGGACAGATTGTACATACAGAGAAAAACAGTGTGAGATGGAAAAGGAGGGAAGAGAGCAGCTAGTTTTACCAACTCTTGTGAGTCGGTAAAAAGCAAATATTGGCAGTTTCTGGTCTTCTGCACTTTGAAAAGCTGGGACAAATCTTTCCAGGGGAAATAAAATTACGTTTTCCAATTTTTTTGTGCGAGGCAGATAGTGTACTGCACTTTTAGGAAATTCAGACCTACCATACAAGGCATGTTTATGACCCAAATGAAACCAATTGCTACGTTATACCATTTTATCCTATAAGAGTATGAGGAAAATATATGGTACAAGGCACTGATATTATCTCCATCAGCATAGTAGAAGTGTCAGTGGGGGCAGAATTTCCGAAACAAGGAGAACTCAAAGTGAATATTATCCTTTGAAAACACTGAAGCAACAGGATCTGTGAAGGAAAGTGCACAGTGCTTCAAAGACGTGGATCAAAGGCTTTTCTTCACAATAAAAATAATGGTTGTGTAGTTCTGTGGGAGAGGAGTGACCCAAACCTGTAGGATTTTCATTTTTATTTTACATTCTTGTTTTGCTTTTGCCCTTCAGAAACCCCAGCAATTTCCAGAAATGCAGGACTTCACGGTACACTATTTAAATATACCATGTGAATTACTCAACTGTGATATCTGCATATAACACCATGATTGAAAGAAATCATAATTTGTGCATGATGCACATGTCTCGATCTGTATTTAACACACAATCTCATATGAAGAGAACCAGAATTTGTACAAAATATTCATCAGCATGCCTAAAGGAGTAGGCTGAGAATGAAAAGACAGTCTTTGATATTCCTTTTAGGGAAACATCACCTTAACTACCTTGTCATGGTTCACAATGGCTAAAACTGACCTTCTGTCCAGTGAGACTCATCTTTTAGTTCCATCCCATTTAGAGATTCAAACATGTTTTGAACTAGTGATGAGTTAAGTATGTGCTTGCCATGTCCCTCTTCTAAGAACACACTGGGCACTTAGATAATCATACAACTTACAGTACTACAGATTTGCTCATGTCTTTCCTTAGGACTGAGTCACAGTGATAGGAATTTTACCATGGATAGTTAGATATATTGCTCTATTTAGGAATAATTATGAAATGGAGCTGGAGGTAGTAAACAAGCACATGGCAGGCAGATGATGCCTCATGTTCACTACAAAATAAGACTTTATTTTAAATTATTTTGAACATCAAAAGCCAGGTGTTCAGATAGTACTCATTAAAAATTAAGTCAGATAGGGTACATCTTAACCACAGCTGTAAGAGAGATATTCTGGAGACTAATACACAATTTTCAGTCCCTATGAAATTATAATCATCAGCAAAATTAGGCAAACAATGGCAATGTGAGCCATTTTTTTCCCTCCATTTGCTAAAAAACAGCAGGGACCTAAGAAGCTAACCTCAGTCTAATAGGTACTACTGAACTTGGTTTTTATTAAATCTTTTTCTGTCTCATTTATTTCTGCTCAGTTAATCATTTAGACTAGATATAGTTGGTAATAATGTTTAGCCAGTTCCTGTAAAGCCAATCTGATCAACTGCATCTCAGCTTGCCAGTTTTGTTCAGACCTGTGTCCACCTAACATGATGGGGGCATTCCCCATTTTTTTCTACCCAGGCATAATTTAGAGGCAGAGTGGTATCATAGTTTCACCTCTGAACTCATATTCTCATAATCAAACACTAATTTCTCTGATCCCACTTGACAACCTACAGATGTAATCAATAGACTTACACATTGGTGATAACTCCAATTAGAAAGGGTCCATCTGCATTGAGATTTGGACAACTTATAATTTCATTTTAATGCATGCCAAGATAAATACATTTATCTTTCTGAAGCATCATTTTCACAGACAAGGTTAATACTAATTTAATTTACTTTAACAGTAATCTAAATTAAATGACTCCAAGAAAATGAAGAATCAGAGAGACTTGTGATGAAATCCAGTCAGATTCCTGGTGTTTTAGCAGTACAGCCTTATCAGATGGTGGGTGGTGAGCAACATTGCTTCCTTCCATCCGTACTGGTAGTTTGGGGAGAATGTCACTTTACTGAGCTGGGCTGAAGTTAATAGAACAACCAGAAAATTCTTGAATTACATGTCTTGGTTCAGTATCCAGGATCTACACTCATCTGGTTGGGAACAGATAGACTTATACAGATGTATAAGACACAGATCTCTACAGTTAGAGATATTTGTCTGTCTGGATCCATCTAGACATCTGTCTAGGTAGATATCTGCAGATCTAGATAGGTAATCATATAGATCTAGAGACAGATGGACAGATAGATAGATTATCTATATCCTGATGCCTTTATTTACCTAAATAGACAAATACAGATATCTGTATAGAGCCAGCTAGTCAGAGACCTGCGTATCTATCTACTAGGGGAGAGGATACTTATCTACCTCAGTATCTATCTATATCTAGACACAGCAGGTGGCTAGGTAGCTGTATGTCCACCTTGCATGCACATAACACCATCATCAACACTAACTGGAGATGTGCATGCAGATGTGACTGCAGAAGTAACAGCTTGCGGTAAGTGCTGGAAAATGGAATTCCTTGCAACATTCACTGGCTGTTTTCATGCTGTTTTCATTCCCCTTAAACCAAAAACATTAAAGCAGTGGATTATTTATTTAATATTTTTTTGTCAAAGAAATGGTGAGCTTCAGTACACTGAAGGGGCAGACTTTCAGTGTAAAAACAGAATACTCTTTAAAGAGTTATTGGTGCAAAACAACCCTTAAGCATATCTAAAATATTATACACAGCTGGCTTAGCAAATGTACACACAGATACAATTTATAAAGAATTCTGGGGTTTACTGCACATGTTCCAGGCATGAACTGTGTCTTCCCTCTGCTAATATGCTTGATTGTCCTCTTCTTTTCTCTGTGTAGGAAAACTATCTGATCATCATAATCTTAACATTGGCTTTGTAGCTGAAACCCTCAGGCTTCAGATAGCAGCTTCCCTGTTTAGCCTGAATATAGTTTTATCTTTTCACTATCATGCTATCATGCTGCAGTGCTCATTTCTTACTGCTCTTGTTCTTCAGTGGTGTGAAGAATAATGGTAAACACATTGGATGCTTGTGATGGGACTGCAAACAGCCCTCTGAACCTGCTCTCTTCCAAGTCTCAATGGCCTAGGTCCACAAAAAGCATATGCAAAGTAGACACTACCTTTTCTTGAGCACTGCTTTGCTGTAAGATTTGTCTCTCAGGCAGTGGAAAGAAGGAGCAGAGCAGGAGCAGAAGGTGAGCCAGGCTGGCAGGACTCAGCCCTACCATACCTGAGCGACGTGACCACAGGCAGCTGCACTCCAGCCAGCTCCTGGGAGGCTGGATAATGTCCCTGCCTTGCAGGATGGCCACATGTATGGTGCACTCAGAAAGCCCTTAGGGTGTGCAACACAAACCCTCAGCGACAGGTAACAATCCTGCAATGGTACACCCTCCAAGAAAAATCCTCTTGCACTTGGATCTTGTGCTGTGTACTGCAGCTGTAATATTTTAAAATATCCTCTGCCTGATGTCTTCTCTTGGAAAGCCATTCAATAGAACTGAAATACAGATAAATCCCTAAACAGTTTTATTACATTTTTATAATCCATCCTTCTTTTTTTCATTTTTATGACATTGGGCAGCTGAAGCAGGCTTGCTCTAAGCCCCAGATGGCTGCACTCTGTTCACCTTTCTGCCCCACAATGGGGTGACTTGGCTTTCCTTCCCAGTACTTACATCTCAAATTTATTAGGTCTCCTTTCTTTGAAAATTGCAGTGGTTTGGCCTTGCTTAGCTACTGAAAATAGCAATGCCTGACTGGATGACCTTGAGAGGAGCTGGCTGGCTTTTTACCAATATAGAGCCTATTACCTTCAATGCTTGGATAGTGTGGAAAGTCAGAGGCACTTCTAATTTTGAACTAGTCAACATGATGAGTCAGTTGATAGTTCTTGTAACAAAGCTGGTTTTGCAAGGTCATTCTGAAGGAGGAAAATTAAATTGTTTATTTCATTAGTGCATTTGCACCTATCCCTTATTGAACTAAGAAAAATATTCATTTTCATAGGTTTAGTATTGAAAAACTGTGTTACTTTCAGATCCCCTTTTGTACATTGCAATGTGGCTTTTGGAAAGAAATTGAAGAGTAAGCATTCTGCGATAAGTATTAATTGGATATTTTTAAGTGAAAGTTAACAAAAGCCTTGGAAAGTTGGGATTTTTTGTGGGGCTCAGATATAATTTCTAATTGTTTACAAGAAACACTGGATGTGGAAATTCTATATCAAGAATATTTACAGCATTAGATAATATTTAATATATCAGGTAACTAAGTGTGATCCATGTAGTGTTATTTACAAAAACCTCTTTGCTAATCTATTTCATTGACTGGACAAAAGCATTTTTCATCAAACTAAATTGAACAAAATTTTGCTAATTAATTCCTCTAGTCCTCCATGGACATGGTGCATGATAATTGTTAGTGAGAGATGATGCAGGGCAAAGGCTGGACAGTCTGAAATACAAGAGCAGTACAAAAACATCCATCCCTGCCTATGTAAGAAAGACTGCACATTCATCCTCTAAGGCTGAGGGGAAATGAATTCTATCCATTTGTTTAACGAAGCCTCAAGAACACAGAAATTTAAATGCCACTAACTAATTAAAAACCTCTACAATAAAAAGTATAACAATGATGTAATTTGGAGGGCAGTAATCAATATGTAAGGAGATCAGCTAAAGTGTAGCCAAAGATACCATTGAAACCTACTGAAGATATGAAAACCTCAGGGAATATCTCCAACAGAGTTTGGATAATGCCTTGTGGTATTTGTCTGTAACTTTGGAAAGATTAGTGTGCAGCTATCAACAAATTAGTCTTTTATTAATAACTTATGCTTTGGAATGATAAATTCTGTGCTTAACCACTGTGTTCTTTCCCTGGTACAGAGGAGGAAGGAAGGAAAACCCATTCTTTAACAGGCATGGACTATTGACAAGTCACACTGCAGGCTATACTTCTCCCCAAAACTTCCACATTTAAAGCTGAATATATATGATGGATTGAGGTTAAGTGAATGTGGTATAAATATTTATACCACACATTCACATTATACATTTTTTATATAGTACATGGGCAAAATGTCCTGATAAAGAACATTTTGCTATAAGGTGCCATGAAAGACTAAAAAGTGTAACCTTTTTTCAAGTTTAAATGTTACTATACCTCAGTCAGATGTAAACAATGCATGATGAAATTGTTTGGGGTTATGTAGAGAACTTATTTTGGGGCTGGTAAAAAACTACACTAGGCAAAGGTAGAAAACCACTTAACTGCCCTGAATCTTCTACTCAGGTAATGATTAACCTATGGACACTAAGTAGAGCTTTGTTTTTAATGTCTGGCTTCTACATCTATATAATATCCCCATGTTATCTTAACTATGCCCAGTTAAATTCATCAATGTTGATGACCATGACTTTGGACTTGAAAATATGGTGGAGAAACTTTGGCAAAGAGAGAAGCAGATTGCCTGTGAATGGAGAAATTCATCATAATGTCACTGAATAGCTGGGGAGTGGATTCAAGCTGATTTATTACAACATTATTTTTCATTTTTACTGGACACTGTTCAGGCTTAGGCTCAAGCAATCTCATTGTGATGTCCATTCAAGCAGTGAGAGTGACACTGCTACTTCATAGGCACATTTTTTATAGGTTTTTGTGCTGCTGTCTGGTAACATGAAGCTTTTTGAGGCTTTCAGCTCTGTTGGTGTATATTGCACAGTATCCAGAGCTGTGAGACTGCAGCTGAGGCCAGAGCAGAGATATGTCTTGGGAATTCCAGCACCAGGAAGCATGTGTCTGCTTACAGGATGATGTAGGCTGCATTATGAGGAGACAGTGCCGTGCATTCAGAAGTCCTGGAGCAGATCCCTTCTGCTGATGAGATATGCTTAGAAATGTGAGATTTTCAACAACAATAAATAAGGATCTTCCTCAGCTGCAAAATACCAAAAAGTCACACAAATGGAAAAAAAGGCAATAGAGTAGCAAAACTGCAAACACACAGAACTTGTTCTTTCCAGTTAGCTATGCTGGGAAATTCTATAGCAGATGCCAAATACGGGGGAAAAAGCCATCCTTCAGGCTAAGAGTCACAGTCTCACCCCAGCCACCCCTTTGAGTGGGTGTCTCACTGCTGGGCAGCAGGGACAAGGGGCAGGCAGACAGAGGCAGCTGCTGGGCAGGGATGCCACTGAAGGAGTCAGGAATGTCTGGGATGTGACTCCAGCTCAACCATACCACCTGAGCATGGTGGGAATCAGCAGAAGTGGGTAGTCACATACTGGTTAATTTTTCTTGGGAGCAATAAATTAGTATGGAACAATGCTGACTCTTACAAAATAAACTAAAAGGAAATTTTAAATGTACACCAAAGGAGGAACAGGAATGGAAAATACATTTACAGTAGTGTTTATAAAAAAATTAAGGGACTAAGACTCTAGTTGTACCATAGATTTTGCTTCCTCATAGCTGAAAAGAAAAAAAAATTTTGTTTGTTTGGGCTTTTTTTTAATCCATGGGAAAGACAGGTGATGGGAGCTAAGCAAGAATGGGATGTGTCTCCTCTGCACCTCCAAGCATGACTCCAGAGAGCAGCTCCAGCAGGTGATGGTCCATTCCCTTTTGCACCACAGAATGCGCCTGGCCATAGACAGGAGCAAAACTCTTCCATGTAATTTCTGATATTTCCTTCACACAGAGCCCCTTTCTTATCAGAGTCTGGAGTTACTGTTTTTCTTTCTGATTAAAATATGCTCTTGGGAATACAGGCTATTTGTACTGTGCTCTCAGTAACCTTTCTACTGCGTGGCAGGGGTGATGTGTCAAGACTGATAAATACCATGAAGTGAACCCCCAAAAGACAGGCTTGGATACTGCATCATTATTTTTGCCAGCCAGGGTAGTTTGGCAAACCCTCAGAGAATCGATTCCTACAACTTCACTACAACTTATGTAAGTATGTGTGTATGTATGCTTGTCCAATGTTAGATCTATTTCTTTAAAAAATCAGAACATCACACGTTCCTTACCTTAAATTAGGTGCATTTGTAAGAATTTCAAATGGTAAGATTTTTTCTGTATTGCTTAGATTTTTTTTCTTACTGGCATTGAAAGTGTAATATTTTCTCAATAATTGGCCAGTTTTCCCCAGCACTTTGATTTCCAAATGAATCTGGAGGATAGATTTATTCTAGTAACAGAGGCAAGTATTTTATTGAAGGTTAAAATTTAGCATTTTTACTGCTTTTTAGTGGGAAAAATAGAGAAGCTAAGATATATGGAAGGCAGGGAAAAACTGATGGGTGAAGGAAAAACAATGGAGTGGGAATGAAAAACAAACATAACTTAATTAGGACTTAGAAAAATAAAAAGACTACATCTTACTGAAATTCAGAGGGCTGTGTATACAAGCTGAGAAACCTGTCTGGAATGATGGGTTCATATCATGCTACTAACTGCATTATAACTGGAAGGCTGTAACACACCTGGGGTTTATTTTGGTTTAGTGTTCTTTGCTTAGCAATGAAATTAAGTGTGTGAAATTAAGTGTGATCACTTGTTGGACCTGGCTTCCCCTTTGTCTCTCTTACTTAGCATATAAAAATAATTTTCAGCAACAGCCACAGCTTTGGTAAACTTGCATCATTTACCCATCTCCAGGATATGAATAAAACATTGAGAACAAGCTTTATGGAGATTAGGCATCATTGTTTAATGCAACAGTCTGGTCGGAAAATCTTTGGATATAACTACAGGCTGTTAAGCCAGTTCAGATCGTATAGTCCATAAAATATTAGCAAAAGCATTGAGAACATGGTCTTTTAGAAAAGGTTCACAACTTCTTCAAAGGCAAATTCTGCCTCAGTAGTCTGATCAAGCTCTTGGAGGGTGTCAGTGATCTTGTCAATGAGCACACAGATAAAGGATTTCCCTGGGGGCATAACACAGAGTTTCCAAAACTCCTTAAGGTCCATAGCCAGAAGTTATTATGGGAGCCAAGTTTGGAGGAAAAAATCATTTATTGAGTGAAACCTGGTAAAAGGACAGAAAACAGATGACTTTTCTACATGGATGAGTCAGTAGTTTGTTCTCTCAGAGTTGGTGCTAAACCCAGTTTTATTCAGGACCTTCATCAGTGATGTAGTGGTGGGAGTTCACCATGCAGTCTCCAAGGCTGCAGTTGGCACTAAGTTCTCTCAGACAGCCACGCGCCATCCTGATGCCAAGGAACTTCTCAAGGACCTCAGAAAACTAAGTGTGGAGCTAAAAAGGGGGGCAAAGGAGTACCAATGCAGATAAATACGAACAAATACGTCTGGAAATAAAATCATCTAGATGGGTCTGCTGCGTGGGGTTAAACACAGAGATGGCAGTGACGGCTCAGGAAATCATCAGCTCAGCATGCAGCAGCAGCCAAAAAAATGCTGGGCCTTGTCAGGAAGGAAGAAGGAGGGAATTACATAAAAGCTTGGTGGGTTCACATCTTGAATGTGGTGTATACTTCTGATGTCCACAACTCAAGAAGGATATTGTGCAGCTGGTGTGGAGAAGGACAACAAAATGTTCAAGGATTTGCAGCAGCTACTTTATCACAACATGGTAAAAAGTTTGGGACTGTTCAGCTTGAAGGGACAGCTGGGTTAGGGGAGATGTGATCAAGGTTTATGAAATCCTGAATGTTAGACGATAAGTCAGACACAAAACTTCTCTCTGCCACACTCTGCAGCAACTGGACTTGAGAGCATTTGAAGCTGATAGGAGATTGGTTTTAAACAGGTGACAGGGTGTCTCCACACAGGGCATTGTGAGATTTCACAACTTGTTGCCATTTGAAGCAGTGGAGGCAGTGAGTACCCTTAGGTTTGGGAAAGGATTAGAAGAATTAATGGGCAGCAGATCTGCACTAAGACTGGAGTGAAGTAGACATGAATATGTCCTGGAACGTCCTTAAAACTGTCTTTCTGGATGCTTAGAGAGTATGAGAAGAACAGACCACAAAATGTTGCCAAGCTCTCATATTTTTCCATAAATTGCACTGTCCTTTTGATGGTATTGGATGTCATTACCTTTACCCAGCAGGTACTTTTATTTTCTTAGAAATTAAAATTACAACATATAATTGGGATGCAAAGAATTACTAAAAGTTGCTCTGCTATTCTTCTGGACTAATGGCCCTCAGTTTTAATGTCAGAGGGAAAATTATTTTAGAAAAAATACATGTAAACTTTATAATGCTGTGCATTATCAAGAAACAGTTCTTCCATGTTCTTTCTATCAGCAAAACTCTTCCCAGATGTTTCTGTGAGATTTATACTATCCCAGGCCACATCAAATTTCATGTGGAACATAAGTCCCTTCTGGTTTTGAATGAAGCCCAGAATTAAAACCCAAGGAGATTCAAAGATTGAACTTTTCCTTCAGCCTTGAATTTCAAGGACAAGAGGTGTTCAGTTTTAGGGCTATGATTCAGATTAGTTTCCAGTGAACCAGTTCCAGTCCTTCTTAAAAATGAATCACACATATTTAAACACAAAATTTAGCCTCTTTCAAAACAGCTTTTACTCATTTATTTTTTCATTTAGAAGAAAGAGAAACAATATGCAACCAAATGCACTGATGACATGGCAACCACAACATCAGCTAAGGTTTATAACACTATCCCAGCATTTCATAACAGAGGTTTTCTCTTGCTCCTGTTTGTGCTTGCAACAAAGCTCCCAAAGGCATCCACAAGTACAGAACAAGGTCTTGAGTTGCTAGTAAAGTTGAGACAACAGGAAAACAGATGTGAAGGAAGACACCAAGGTGTCTGAGAACATTTATTCAGCAGCTCATGGAGAAAACTCAAATACAAAATCAGCATGGAAAAACTAGCATCAGGGATTAACTGCATCAGAAAAGATGATTTCAAGGAGGGCATGAATTGTGGGGCACCTTGTAAGTTTAACCAAAGGTGTCATAGAGAGAAGGAAGCCACTGGAAAAATGTGAAGAGAGGTCTGATGCGGTCAACCCCACAAGCTACGAGAAGGGACAGCCGCTTTCTAGGGAGGTGAGACTGCTTTGTTAAGGGCAAGGGAAGGAACACTGAAATATTCAAGACGGGGGATGAGAATTTCTGCTCTGAAGCAAAGTCTTTAAGGGCTTTTAAGCAGAAAATACAAACAACTTTTATCAAGGCAGAGCCTAGATGAGAGCCTTTATCAAGGCAGAGCCTAGATTTTCTTTAGCAGGAAGCTTGAATGGAAGATGTCCTGCAGACAGAGAAAGCAACAACAGGCCAATGGTAATGATGGTTTCTTTAGTGATGAAGGAAGGTGATCTAAGGAGGGCTGGAAGAAGAAATCAGGAGATTTTTGCAGTAATGCTGAACTTGGGCTGATGCACCGCATCCCCAAAGAAGAATTAAGGACACTGAGACATAGGCTAGCATATTTGAGGTATTGCCTGCTTAAATATGTGTGCTTTTGGTAAACTAAGCTACGTTGATATAATGATGTAGGCAATGTTTGGCACAAGTCCTTAAATTCACATCTTCCTATCACTCACTTTTACCTCTTAGCTGAGGTACTGTTTGCAGCCCTGACTCTTCAGGATCTTCTCAAAGCTTCACACCTCAAGGTGTTGGACATGCAGTTCAAGAACATAGGTGTTAATAGTTTCCAGACAATTTTTAAAATAGCATGCAGTTCCTTAATGAAGCAATGTTTAATGTACACAGAAAATATTGTAAACTATAACATTAAATTGTATTTTGAATACCCTCAAGAAATTTTAAACAAAATTTACTAGAGCATTTCTGTTTTATTCCTTATGCAGTCCACCCCTCTCTGTTGCTGTTTTATATCCAAACATAAGGTTTTGAGCACTTTTTATTGCATGCAAAGGCATCTTCTCATCTTGTTCCCAAGGCAGCTCTTGAAATTTATAGCATAACCACAGTATGTGTGTGGAAATGTCATCTATGCTCAGAGTCTGAGAGGACTGTCCCTGACACAGCATTTCCTCACTGCTCACTGGCTTTCTGAAGTCTGTCAGGAGCTTTCTGGGGTGTCTGACTATTCTCCCAGCAGTTCTTGTCTGAACTGAAACTGATAAAGTTCTGGGACTTGGCCCTGCCAGGAGATATGTCTCTTAGTTCTTAATCAGTCAGGCTCAGGGCAGCCCTTAACTTTCACTTTTACAAAGAATTTCTCATTGAGCAACTGTGGATGACCTGCCAGATGGCTTTCCCACAATGGAAAGTTCTTTAAAGCTTCAGGAACAGTTACCACACATCTGAGCATGTTTAGTAAGTGCCATATTCTATGTCTACACATTTCTGTGTAATCTACCCGAGTAGCTCTATCCCACAGTTCTCAAATATTTGGAGATCAAATTTGATTTCATATACTGTTCACTGGCTTGTTTCCATTTTCTTGAGACAGAAAGAGCAAATGCCGTGATGCAGGATATGTGACTTTTCCTCCATTTTTTTCAAAATTTGGAATGTTCATATTTGCCCTACTCTCTAGCAGATGCAGGCTCACGGATCTTCTACCATCATATGAGTGTTCATAGATCTGAAGGCTCATTTCAGTGTAGAAAGGATGATTTCCCTTTGCATCCACAGTGGAATATATTCACCCTTGAGTGAGAAATAAAGTGTATCTTCATTTTCTGCAGAGTTTTTTGTCACTTGACCACTTACCAAAGTAAGTGAAACTTGGGCTATCTGAGTGTGTGGAAAAATTGAAAAGTTGCATTGCATCCATGATCTCTTGGTTTTGAATTTGCTTATTAAAATTAACAAAATGTCAGAATTAAGATTAAGGGGATTGTCCACATATAAACAGTCTAGAAGGACACATCTAAACTCAGTCAAACCATTGTATCAATACAGACTGTCTTAGTCTTTCCTACAGGTGCAAGGATACTGGGAAAGGCATGTATTTGAAAATACAGCTTCTCCGTCAGGAACTATGATAGACCACTATTGTAATCACTTTGATTGTTATGTGTAGACAGTGTGAAGAGAGCAGTCAGAACAATGGGGGTGGAATCAGTACTTGGCTTAGAATATTTTAAAATAACATAATGATAAAATATAACCAAAGATGAAAGGGGCTGGTATTCTTCAGGAATGGTATCTCTGATTAGCAATTTACTGTAGTTCTGCCTCCCTCAGCCCTTCTCATTTTTCAGGTCAAAGAAAAAGGGACCCCTCATCAGCAAGGTTTTTAAGACTTGCAACCTTGAAATGACCGGATAAAGCTGCCACTTCTGCCTCTGGGATTCTGCAGCAAGGATGCATGGTGCAAGACGTGTGATAGAAAGAGGGCATGGATTGTAGAGGGGACAGTGACATTTTCTCTGCTTTCCACCTGATTGTGTTATTTCATTCTTTCCTTTGCTCCTCCAAGTTAGGATGCAGCTGGCAGTCAACACTTAGGTAAAGACAACTGCTGAAGGAGATCTTGGGTTAAGTTTTGAGTCTACTAATGAAGCTAGCTGTGATGGCTAAGGAAGACTTTGACCTTTCTATGAAATCCTAGCCAACAATTTAGCCAACAATTTCTTTGCCTCCCACCACTGATGACTGTTGCTTATCGTTCCTTTAGGCCTGGGCTTCCATCCTTTCTGACAAAGGCTTGTACTTCATTCATTTACAGTGACAGTTGTCAGATAACCTAATTTTGCTTATTTAAGAGAATGGGGGGGGGATTTCACACCCTTTTTTTTTTTTCACTCCCTTCTCAAAAGAATTTGTGTGAGCTGGAGTGAGCTGCAGGATTTATAGGTCTTGGAAAAATGACTGGAGAAGAGTTGCTTGAGGAAATGCTCAGGATGAAGCACGGAAAGATAGAGGTTGTGCAGGACCGTAGGCAGGTATTTGGAAAATGTGGGTCAGAATTGCCAGGAAAGAAACCAAGGCACAAATTATGTGGCAATATGATACCAAAAGGCTGTCTGAACCTCAAATGTTGTCACAATCAGAGTTTAAAAATTTTGACTTAAAAAGAGAGGCTAGGGACATCTTTTTCCCCTTGCCTAATGATGTGTCAAAACTGGAAGCCTACTGTGGTAGCACAGATTCTTTCCCATGGGAATTTTTCTCTTCTTCTCCCTGTGTTCTATAAATAAAGATAAGGTTTGGATGTTATTGAAACTGTCTCTGGAAAGATGGACAGTTCTACCTGGCCTATGGGCCTAGGGGGAGGTTTTGAATTGACCCAATCCGGAGAAACTTTTAAAAGTCTATATAAGTTTTAGAATTAAATAATAAAATCAGAATTCCACCTCACCCGATCCAGTCTGGTTCCTGCACTCGGCTAGCGCTCAACAGCGACAGCCTACAAAAGGCTGTGAGCCCAAAAAGTGCTAGAACGGAGCAAACTGAGATTTTGTCGAATGATCTGAGAACTTGGACATAAGAAGTGGATGTTCAGATGAAAGGACAAGCAGCAGCTTATAAGCAGTCAGAAATCAAACTCACCCATGCAGCTACCTACCTATTTAACTGGTCAGAGCTACTTAGAGATGTCTGGGATTCATATCCCTATTAATTGGGAAGGCATGTGTGTCTGGATGGCAAACTTACCTTGACTCTCAGGCCCTGAGATTGCTAGCGGGAAGACAGCACTTTAAAAAATCCTGGTCTTTTAGGAAAGTAGCCAACACCAGTGACTCTCTTAGTGTCATTTAAGACAGATTTTCTGAGACGTTTCTCTTTGCCAGTGGCTTGAAGGTGTATTTATCACAGACTGAGAAGAGCTGTGCACACACCCCTGTCAGGTCAATAGAGTATGTGAGCGCCACATGCAACATCAAGAAATTGGAACCAGAATTTTAATCCCAGCTCTGGAAATGTTAAAGAGCCTCTCCAACACCAGTGATGTTCCCCAGAACCTATTATTCATAGTATCATATTTCACCGTTTTTCCCTAGACATTTGGCGTTTTCCACGTTCTGTGATGGGCATTGCCCTTTGGTACTTGATCACACTTTGCCCCCTTATTTATCTTCCACGTTTTGCATGAAAAACTCTCTGACTCCTGCATCAGGCAAACCCCATTCTGCGCATGAACAAAGCTCATTTTACAGGAGTTTAACAGAAATGGACTGGAGGACCTGGGCTGGTAAATGGATGCAAGAGCTCCACAGACCTGAGTGGTGCATAGCCTCGCTTTTCACCATGACCTGAACTGTCCATCCATACTGTGGAACTTGCCTGTGGCAAGGTAAAAGCTCTCACACACAAAAAGCCCCTTTTAAAACTCTTAAAGTCAGAGTTAGTAGTGTGATATATGAATTCGTGCTAAAGTGTATAAAGTTATAATTTATGTTATAAAGTTAAAAATAAGGACAAGCCTGGACAAGCCTTTTGGCGAAAACCGAAACCTACACAAAGCCAGGAGGACATTCTGATTGTATCACCCACTGCACAAAGGAGTTCCCGGCAGAGCTGATTGCCTATCTCCACAGCCTGATGGCCCATCTCCGAGAACCTCCACCCAGCCCAAGTGTAAACGAAGCATTCACGATATGGACTGCAACGATTCATCATGCAATCTCCACTGGAAATAGAAAATTATGCACTTTTGTCCACCTGAATGCTACACTTCATGAATATGGGAAACAGAAGAGGAATGCTTACCTCCAAACTTTATGCATGAAAAGTGTATAAAAATGAACTCCGAAGAACAGAGTTTTGTGAACACAGGGAGGTCTGATGCGATAGAGGTTAGACCACTGTTCACCCAGTACCAACCCCGGGCTTGGTGCTGTCCTTTTTATTCGATCGTGGCATTGCGTGTCCGAATCTTTTGGACATATAATAAATTTTATATTTTTTATTTCTAAATTGGGCGTACGTATTTATTACAGTAGTGTGTGGGCCTCCTCTTGAATCTGCCAGGCATTGCTACTTTAGTTGATAGCAAGGCATTTTTACGCTTGACAACTGCCCCATTCACTGCATGACTCAGCTTTATTCTTTATTCAGTATTTTAAAAGACAAAATTTGTAACTACACTGGAGAGACTCCAATGCTTTTTGCTTTAGAAGAGGAAGAAATTCTGCCATTAGATGCATCGTGCCAACTGGGTGACTTCTGAAAATTAGCTTAATCAGCATCTAGTAACTATCATCTCTTGTGGTTAATGGCAAATTTCGTACAATTAGATTTTAAGAAAGCATATGTTGCTAATTGCTTGTTCTGACCAGGAACTACAGCTTTAGTCAGTTATTCGAGATCCTGAACAATGCCAGGTGGAGCTGTAGTTACGAGGAAGCATGAATATTTACATTGTCTTCACTATAGGACGCTGTAGGTGCATGTGAGTTGGATTTGCAAAATGTGACCAGCTCTTGATTTCCTGGACTGAAACAGCTTTATCTTCCCTGGGGTCTAAGGAAGAATCTGGCTGCTGGCTGGAGAAATCTGTCTGCAGGTGAAAAAATGTGATGAAGTTGTTTTCCTATGTGGAAAAAATAACATTTTTTATATAACACTACAATAGCTTGTGATATTCTGTGTTATTTAGATATACCAGGGAGATCAAAGCATTGCAGTATATTTTATCAACTTGCCTGTATTTTGAATCTATGAAATTGTATTTTCTCTTGTTCTTATTCAATTTATGATTTATTTTTCTCCTGGTATAAATCAGTTTCTGTTCTATGGATTCGTGGCAGGTATTCCATCTTGTTTTTCAATATGCTATGTCTAGAACAAATATCTAGTCAGTCATGGGCATATAAAGTATTAATCATACGTGTTTGAAGGTATGTTGCTATAGCAATTCCTCTAGTACAAGAAAAAAATCAGCATATAGCAGGCCAGGGATATGAGAACAGTAGGAATTACAAAGCTGTAACAGCACTATTAACACATTATTGCATTGTAATGATATTATTTTCTAACTATTCCAGTCCCCAGCTGCCTAATTTTTAAGATAGAATTCTCCAGCAGGGATTTCATAAATGGCTCTGACATGAAAGACACTTGCAATATGAAGAAGACATTAAGCTATCTGAAGAAAATATTTTTCAAAAGAGAAAGTGGGTAAACAAGCAAAATATCTTGTCCATGACATACCAGATCCCTTGTCTCCCCTATTCCAATGTGATCTACCCTGAGGTGCCGAACATGACAGGGCTGAATGGAAGAGATTAGCAAGACCCAGCTTAAAAAGAAATCCTGTGAGTTGAGCATGTAAAGCTGCAGAGCAGGAAAGCTGGGAGAGCTAGCAGAAGGAGATATGGAAATGTAATTTCATCTTGTATTACAAATCTAACTGTAAAATTTTAAAACCAAAGCAGAAAAGACATTGTCTCCGGGAGGATTATAATTATCTGAGGGAGAAAGGAGGCGGTGAGTGGTGGTGCAGCTCACATCTGTAAAAAGAATGCAAGGGTAAATTGAACTGATTGGGAGTATGGACTGAACCACAGCGTGAAAGAGGACTAGTCAGACACAGATACACTTAGCCTGTATTAAGGCTGCTAATCCTCGGGGTGTATTAGCATTGCCTACCCTGGGGGGAAGGTAGGGTCAGCTTCAAGTAATCCCACTCTCGGTATTTAACTCTTTGAGTTTGATGTTTTCCTAATGTAGATGTTCGCATTATGTTGAAAAATATGCTGAATTGCCTAACAGATCTGGCCTTGCTATGCTCTGTGTTTTAAATATTGAATTCTTGGGGTCCAACTATTGTAATATCTCTCTTTCAACACATTTGTTAAAGAAAAGAAAACAAGAATCCCACAAACAAACGAATGCTGCAGTAGACCTTTGGATTTGTTGCATTGATTTAGTGTCTGAATGAACAAGAAAGAACATTTATATTCGAGTGGATGGGATCAAATAGTAAAGATCAGAGGGAGCTAGCTATGTATCATCCACATCCTTTCTTTTTAATTAAAGACAAATATAGGCCTTCAAGAAAAAGAAGCAGCAGTTCAAAGAGGTATTAAGTTTAATAGCAAGCAACCTTTACAGAGATGGATCATTTTCTCACTGTTTTGTTGTACAGCAAAGCGACAGCGAGAAGCAAGAAAGGAAAACTGGGAAAATTTAACCTGTCACAGGAAAAAAAAAGAAAAAAGAAAAATACTGCTTTTGTTGAACATGCTTTCCAAGGAAGAGAAAATTTTCAAAGGAGGAGGGAAGAAAGCAGACAGATTTAAAAAGTATACTAGAGTTTAAAGATACACTTCCTATTTTGGTCTCTCTGGGAAACGTGTGAAAAGAAGTTAAACAAGCTGCTTAATTTAAATTGTGATGGAAAGAACTACATCAGGAGAATAAAAATACCTAGGCATTTGGAAATGAACAATTGTGCTTCTCCACTGAACTCTTTTGGTAAGCTGCGACTTGCTCCCAGATTTCATTTTCCAGCTACCTAAGAGCCAAAATTCGAATACCTGAAAAATTCGTTAGAGGTATCAACAGCATTTAATGTTTGTATAGCACCAGACTAGGCAGCACTGCAGAGCAAAACTTTTCAACTCTGTATAGTGCCAAGCTTGTGGCAAGAAACTGTGATACCACAAACACATGGTTTTTCTGTAAGGGAAAATCTCTCAGCATCCAGAAGGTATCATTTACCCTAAAGAGGTTATGTAAGTGCCGAGAAAAATTATTAATAAAGTGGTTGACATTAAGAACTGGAATTTTGCAAGCAGTCCTGGCGGGTGAAATATTTGTGGTTAGGGTCTATAAAATTCGAGAGGTGACTGTGCACAGTATATGTGCATTCATGTAAGAACAATATGGGTGGCTGCATTATGAGTCTCATTATTTCTGTGTACATATATATAGATTATTGTTGTTCATGTATATATGAATAGCGACAGCTGTGTCTATGAGAACCACCTATACATGTGCATACATTAATATCATCTGAGATTTTTTTAATGATACACTCCTCACTACATTTTCCCAAACTTTAGAAAATATTAAAATTTTCCAAATTTAAAAATAATAGGCTCTTATATTAATTTTGCATAGAAAGCAGAACCTGTATAACCTGGGTTATTCCCACCTCTCTCCTAAAGTCACCTCTGAATGCCTTAAGAATACATCTTTTCCATTTTTATTATAGGCCTATTTCCATTCATCAGGAAACTGACTTTTACTGATGTCCTGAATGCTCCTTTAAATCAGGTTTCCACTACTGGGTCTAATCTAATATTGTATCATTTTGAAGTAATACACAGACACTACCAGAACACAGAATGAAAGTGCAAAACACTGAGGAAGGTGTCAAGCCAAAGCATGCATCTACTGCATGTTGTTGCTGTAATTTGATTTATGTTTTCCAGTGAGCAACACTGGACCATGACGGATCAGCTATCTATTCACATTGCACCTTCAAAGGCTACACCTTGTAGGACCCCTGAAGCTAATTGAGAGAAGAATCTGCTCCCACTGAAATCTTGAGGAATTTTGCTACTGATTTCACTGAAGTCAGGATTTCACCTTATGTATTTGTTCAAGGAAGAATGGAGTCTTTTAACCACAATATATCAGAGTTGTGCCCCACTGCCACTGCCATGGGTGACCTCAAACACTTGTGCTCAGTGTCAGACATCGCAGTTGTTGTTTATTTGCTTCTACTCCTAGCTCAGCTGAGCGTGCTGAGAGATGCCCCAGCCTGCTTCGTCACAAATGGCCTTTTAATGAACTAGTCAAGGATTTAAATTATCCAAGAACCTGGGAAAAAGCATTTTAAATTTAAGACCCTTTTAGGCAATTAAAACCTGACATGTTGCCATTGAAAACAGGCCAGGGAAAAAGTGATTCCACCTCTTGAGATTCGCCACTTACAGGGAGAATAATGGCATTTCAGGCACCTCAGGTACTGCAGCCTTCAGAGGGTGCTCGTATGTCAGCTTCACGAATTGATTCTCGCTGTGCGGCATCTCGAGTTGATCCTCCAGGCGTGAGAGTGTTTGGTCACTGAACAAACTGGATTACTGTATGTTGGGCCACTGCCATTTCAAAACATGGGTGAGGAGGAGAGAGAGAGAGAGAGAGAAAGGAAGATTTCCAGAGCTAAGAGATTTGTTTCACTAGAGCAAACCGTTTTATTTCTGCTTTTGGATTTGTTTATTTGTTTGTTTGTTTTAAATGTGTGATGTGATCAACTTCTATTTGAGAGCAATAAGAGTTGAATATCTTAATACTTGAGATATTCTGTGTTTGCAAACCAGTAAATAATCTGCCATTCAGAATATGCTAAATATCCTATCAGTAATGTACTTTGAAAAATAAATATTTTCTGGGCTGCAATGCTCTGCAGTAATGTAAAATTTCCATGTCCTGCCCACTTACCTCTTGTGTGTCACTGAAAGGCTGAAACATTAAATAACTGCATACATCATACTGAAAAACTCCACGGTGAGGCCCTGAAAAAATAATTTTCCAAATAATTCCCTTACTAGTCAAAAAAGTCATAAAGTCAGCCCCTAACCATAAAACATATCACTCATATTTCAATTCTCAGGTGCCGTGCCAGGGTCATGACTGCTGTGCATGAGCCGTTCCCACGCAGGCCTGGGGAAGCCAGGCTGCCCTTGCCTCCCAGTGCTTCCATCTCAGCATCCTTGCTCTGGAGATCACAATTCAGTGTGGTTTTCAGCTTAGCTCCATCTGTTACCGGTGGCCTCAGTTTTTAAAAGCTTAACCAAGGCATACGTTCGCTGCTTAGTTCCCTATTGACATGAGGGAGAACCAACCCTCCCCTTTCCTGAGTTCCTTGTGTTACACATAATCTGGCTGCACAGGTTGGGCTGGCCATGTCATGAAATCTTGCAGGCAGCTAAGGAGCAAAGCACTGGAGACGACCACCAGTTTCCTGGAGTGCTGGACCAGAGTAGCTGCAAATGCTGGCACCGGCTACATGAGCGCGGGCGAGGCTGTTTTGCGAAAGCTCACAAAGGTTCAGAAGGGAGACCTGTTCTTCATCAAATCCACTGCTGCTGAGGCAGAGACCTTCTTGCAGTTGTATTTGCCTTATCCCTTAAAACTAACTCCACATGTGTATTTAAGATTAGTTAATGGAAAAACGTGAAGTGTTGTGTTTTAGCCAAAGCTTCCCTTTAGGGAAGTGGAGCAGCTCTGTTTTGGAGGGATCTGGAGGAGAAGTGCCTGGCTGTCCTGTGCCATGAGTCTCCTGAACTGCATCTTCCGTCACAGCTACCCTTTAACACTGCAGAGGGAAGGAGGTTTTCTTGCTTTTCTAGTTGTAAAACATAATTTATGAGAAAACTTCAATATGCACAGAGAAAAGGGTACCCATGAAAACTGAATTATTAAGTTTATAATTTTTCAGAAAAAATGTAGTTATTTGTAGCACATCCACAGACACAGATCAATGTGAAGTTGGCTTCTGATGTGGTTAGAAAGCCTGTGGGATTGTGGCACACATGCTGCTGGTAGCTCAAAGTGACTCATAGTGGCTGCTCAAATGGAGAATTTTTTGCCTCCAGGTGATTAGACAAATACTTGTTTTTAACTGCCTTTACTTATTCTCTGATATTTAATGCAGCCCTGTTAAATATGTCTTTTCCACAGCACTCAGCTCTCATGCATTATAGTCCTGCTGTGTGCTGGATGACCTTTGAGAGCTGGAAAGAGCAGTCCTACATGAAATAATGAAAAGGGTTAAAGTCATTAGTTAGCTTTTTTTTTATGCTGTCTTATGTTTTGGCCAAAAGTGTAAATTCACCTCAGCGTTTCTGAAGCATTTCCTACAGAATGCTAGCAAATTACTTTTAAAATAAAGCAATTATTAAAAGCACTTTGCATGTTGTCTCTAAGCCTTAAGCTTTGAAGAATATCAATATCACAGAATCAAACCAAATCTAGAGATGAGAAGAATATCAATTTCTACATTGCATCATTTTATTTCTTAAATTTTCTATATCTATTGAACTTTTTATTCCTTTCTGTAGGAAGGTATATATTTGATGTTCCTCTTATGAACTAAAGCAGCCATAAATCTAAAAAGCCTAAAGCTGTATTTCACCTTGTTACTATGTAAGTTTTGCTACAGGTACAGAAATGGAGGATGTGAAATTCATCAAAATAGCCGTCTATTGTCTTTATATATTTTTACCCAGGTCACAAAGGCAAAACAGTGGCCTTCAGTGCCACTTTGACAATGGATCCCTATTCTGAAAGGCCATTTCTCCACTTTCCAAACATGTAAGTATTTTTGGCCCTAAATTTTGGCATGCATGAATGTATGAAGGATATTCATGTAGGTTCTGTTTTCATAATTCTGTTCATGAATATCCACATCCTAAGAAGAGTTTGAAAGCAAAATAATTAAAATAGAGTAATGGATCTAAAACCCTGATCTCAGGTTTTAAGCATGATATCAGCAATAAGCTGGCTTTTAGTGGAAGATTACTCAGAATTTCTGTTGTCATTGCCATTTTCACTTGCATGTAATGTTTCTAGACAAGTCTCACTGCTCTGAAACCTACTTATTCCAAATAGCAATGATAAGATTTTATGAATCTGAAAACAAGTCTGTTTGAACTGAATTAAATCTGCAGTGCTGCCAGCACTCAGTCTCTGACTGTTAGTTCATGGGGAAAAATAAACTTATCTTATGTAACTTCAAAATTAAATAATTAAAAAAAATCTTTCTCCCTCCCTGTGAGTAGTTCCCTCTGCCCCCTCCCCTTTCTTTACGGTTAATAATTATAATAACATACTCAGATGCAGGCAGTGTTATTATCTGATAATGCCTGAAATTTGAAATGGGCCTATTAGCCACCCGAGGCGAAACATAATTGCCCAGTTTCTGTGCACTATCAGATGGCAGATGATGTTGCTGAATGTTATTACTTAAGTATTTCAATTTTTCATATGGTGGAGAAATTAAATTTCAACTGTGTTCTGTAGCAAAACACTCTGCTTTGAAGGGTGTTACTATTTGTGAAAGGTTGTGATGCTGGTACTCTTACCCCTACAACCTTTGGTAAAATGGGTGCTCTGACAGTGTAATTAAAGCTGAAGAGCATTGCTGCTGGGAACATTAATGTGGTATATACTACAGTGAGCATTTGCACTTCCAAATAACAATCATCCCATGTCAGCTCTCCTAAGTAAGCAAGGCCTGAGCCCATTCCATTGCTGGTAAGTTACACATCTCCAGCTCATAAGCACTTTCCGTTGAAATTCCCCGGGGGCTGGTGTTCCCAAGCCTGAGTTCTTCTTCGCACTACAAGTTTCAAATGTTTAAATTAAATTCTCAGCTGCTGCTCCTCCTTCTTTTTTTTTTTTTTTAAATATTTTTCTCTTTGTTTCTCCCCCTTTTTTTTTTTTTTTTTTTTTTTTTTTTTTTTTTCCCCCCCTAAGTAGTTTGTTTAGATCTGCTTTAAAGCTCTGGGGACCTCAGAAGCAGGGAAGCCAGCTCATAGCTCCTTCAGCTGGGAGGTATTGTGGGGCTATGGGCCAGCAAGACTGATGTTGCTAATAAGGCCTGGTGGTGTGACTCAGAATTAAAGGTTACTTGCCAGAAAAAAAAAAAAAGGGGTGCAGCTTGAATTATTTCATGTTATGCTGAAACCTTTGGGAGTCCCTCCCAGTGGAGCAAGTCTAATAACATTGCCTGGGCACGATAGACTTTGGGGCTTGATATATCAGCCTCACCTACAAGAGCAAGAAGAAACTATGCTTTATAAGAATCAGAATGGACTGGTAGTTAGAATCTTTGTGTTACTGCCTAAGGCAGGCATAAAACAGTAGTTATCCCAATCTGTTGTAAGAATGATGTGCTTTCAAAGAATTTCAGAGAGTTAAGCTCTTTAGAGAACTGACTTTTTAAGAATTTTCTGGCTTTTATCTCAGGTTAGGGTCAGTTCATCTGTGTAAAATTTCCAGATGCTGTGATTCCCTCTATAATTTCCTGGTTACACAATTCTCATTCACAGGTAAAGACATTAGTTTTGAGTGGAGTCTAGTCTCCTGCAAAATTACCTCTGACTTCAGGTCCTCTGCTTTTACTTTTCCTTGAAGGAGCAACAAAACTTGCAACCCAATGAAAAAGCCAATTTTAAACGATTTTTTTTATTTGAGAAACTCCTATTATATTGCTTAATTTTCATATTTACAGCTAATTGAGAAAAAAATTTCATTTTTGAATATGAAAATATTTCAATTTCTTCTTCCCAGATGCTTTTGCAGCATCCTGGCTCTGTTTTTTTTGTTTTTGTTTTGTTTTTGTTTTTGTTTTGTTTGTTTGTTTGTTTTGTTTGGTTTTTTTTTAATGGAAAGAACAATTAGTGAAATCATGATTAGGCAATCCTGATAAGAGGAGGAATTCAAAAGCAGCATCTAGAGCAATAAAAATGAACTTCAGAGTGGAGAGACCCAACTACCTCCCCACCTTTCCTCTGTGGCAATGGCTGATGTATGGAGCCCTTGACTCCAACAGAGCAGCAAGTGAGGGAGCAGCAGAGGGTTATGTCAGTGGCTCAGTGTGCTGGAAAGTATTCCTTGTGTGTTGGGTTGTGTGTACTTCATGCACATAAGCTTGTTACCAGAATGCTGTTTTTCCTAACAATTCTTCAAATAGCATTATTCTGCTACAAGGAAGGGAGGTATTTGCTTTCTAATGTGGGGGGAAATTGTGTTACCATATTTCTGCCTCATGAAACTATTTTCGTAAACTCTCTAAAATAGGGAAGACCTACATTTGTAAGGATTGGAATAGGGCATAAAGGAGAACAGAATTCTACTACACTTTGCTGCTTTATGGAGTAAGTAGATTTGAATTGAAACATCTTTGAACTACTCAGGATAAGATGAATTTTGGATCTGAGCCAAATTTCCAGTTTTAAGAAAAATGCAATTTCTCTAGCAGGTCACAAGTAAATATAGTCTTTTTTGTTTATTTTTGATTCCTCATTCCATACTTAGGAGGTGCTTTAATGGCCCTAGCAGGTAAAGCGCACTCTTGATGAAGTTTTTGTGTATACACACACCCTGGACATGGGAAAATAAGAATAGTAGCCTCAAATCTCTGTAAACACAAGGATGTCATCCCCAGATACAGGATATGCAGGAGAGAAGGAGCTTGATTTGCCCTTCAGCTCATCAGTATAATGCTGGTAAAAAAAATCCAGCTCTGATGCCCAAATTCTCTTTTCAGAGCATCAATAGAAATGTGAAGAACTTTGCTGGAAAACAATTCTTCCAGAAGATGAGTGTCCCAGGTCTGCAAAGTTCACAGCTCCTGCTAGCCTCCTTCCCCTGGGCCTTGTTTCTGGTCTGTGCAAAATGGGCAAGACCAGTACTGCCAAGGCTTGCTTTGGCTCACCCCATCACAAAAGCAGAGCTTTAAAAATGGAAGAGCAGACCAACTTAGAAGATGTGAACAGATGAACAGTTAGTAACTCAAATTCATTTTTAATATTCATCTCCCAATTGTTTTGGAGAGGGGGTTAGCAAGACTACTCAAAAATTCTGTCTGAATGCTGCATGATCAACTGTGCTTCGACAAAGTTGCTGCCAAGCCTCCCAGAAGTCCTTCACAGCACATCAAGCTCCCAGAGTTGTATAGCTTCCTCTTGGCAAGGGCATTTGATAGTCCACAGACTTCAATGCCAGAACTGGAAAACAATAAAATAAACTATAAGCTATAAAGAAAAAAGAAAAAAAGAAAAGAAAAGAAAAATTATACTCATTGTAATTGAGTCAGCTTGTTGAGGGACATAAAAATCTAATCAATTGTTTTTGCATAACAATCAGTTGTCACTTTGGGCTCTAATTGAGCAGCCAGATGGAGCCTTGTAGTTGTAGACTGTAGCAGCAGTAGTATTCCTGGGACACAAAAAAACCACATGAGGCGATGAACATTAGGTTCATTTTTCTGTTAATGTGTAAGGAGAGCTCTGCTTTAAAGGCAGATTTCCCAAACCAAACATATTCCACTCAATGTGCTTCTCTCCCATATATGGCAGATACAAACCTTTCTTTTAATTGATCCTTTCTGGGCTTATAGATATTGCTGAATATACTCTGAAGTTGGGGCATGGGTGGCTTCCAAGTGCCCAAATGACATGGAGTATCTACAGGAACTCCACTTCCTTTCTAACATTTTTGTATATGCTCCATATGCATGGCACATTTAAAAGGACACTGACGAGACTTTTTTCATAAACATTCTGTGCCTTAGTGTTTATAAAAGCTTCTTGGGAAAACTGAAGCTGAAATCCATTTCTTGAGTGAATTGTTTTTCTCCTCCATCTGGATACTTAGATTTACTTGGCTGTGAGCTTTCTGGTAGCAGCAGAAGCAAGTAGTAATAAGGAACTGAGAATATTTAACTATTTATCCCTAAAATTATCCAAAAATAAGCAAGTCCCATTTTGAGTGTGCAAAGCTTGGCAGCATCCTGTCAAATAGCGTATTGGATCAAATATAGTCAAGAAATAAAAATGACCAAACAAACATTTTTATACCTAATTACAAATGGTGGTTTTGTGTTCCCTAAGATCTTCTTTGTCCAATAAACTTCACTAACTTTGGAAAGGGCTCAACAGAACCACATCACATAAAAAAATGGTTTTTTTTAAATGCATCTACTCGATGATACGTGGCCAAGTAGGCAAAAATATTGATTCAGAGATCTGGGGAAAAAAATCTAATTTGCTGATTTTTTTTCCTAGCTTCCAATAATGATTAAAGTTACAGTAATTCCTCTAGGATTTAGTGGCCCTTCTCTTCAATGGAGGAGAACTGCTAAGGGCAGCTGCCACTGCTGCATTGCATGAATTCAGCACGATGTTGGCTGGGACGTGGGGCATAGTTGTGACTTTGCAGTGACTGTGTTCATTGCACACATGCCATGAGCAGCCATCCTTGTGCTGAGGCCTTGATCAGCCTGCCACATCAACCTCTGATGGGCAGATAGCAACCCCTGGTTTTTTCATTGCTTTGACCACAATTAAGATCTATTATCTTTATTGTGAAACCTTTATTTTTTGCAGTCTCCCTCTCAGTCAGTCTTCAGACAGCATTTCTTTCTGCTTTTCTCTTACTTTCACAGTTCTCTCTAATTTCCTCTCCTTCTGTCTTCTAATCTGACTCCTAATTTCACGGCTGTGCAGACTACTTATTAACAGCTGTCATAGACTTTCTCCTTTCCCCTTCTACTCCTTCTTGTAGCTGAAAATTTCAGCTAAAAATAGGTAGGATATGCTCTGGGGAGTTCACAACGACTCTTAAGGAGCGGTACACAGGTTGCTTTCACTGCTGTAAAACACTATTTGACAACAACCCACAAAAAACAAAGTGCTTCTAAAGATTAATCTCTCACCAGAAGCCACCTTAATTTCAATTATTGGGAAGGTCTCTATGTTCCCTTTCGCTGCAATTTGCTAAAAAAAGGATTAATTTGAATTTTTCTATTTTATATAACTATTTATATACATATATAGGTATAAATTATATACATTACTGTATTGAAGGATCTTATGTATTACTATTTTGTAGTCATTCTAATGTAATACTACATTAAAACAATGCATTGATAACAGAAAGTAATACTTATCACATTTTCAATTAATAGCCTCTCTGAAAATGGATCTTTGTCAAAGAGATGAAACCGTATTATTATCTAGTCATTTCTTAATGATTGAACTAAAATGAATGAGTCAGTGCTTTGTTCCTCTGAGAAATCATCAAAAAAAGAAGTTCTTTCCTCACATTTCAACCACGGACTTCAAAACTTCCACATGCCTGCAGGAAAGATGCCTCCTTTTCAGGATATTCCCCATATGCATTTCGGAAATAGCTGAAATTAGGCTGAATAGGCATATGCAGTCACAGGTACCAGAAACCCAACAATTTCGTTTTATGTCTTGGTCAATGATTTTAGAATGTGAGATGCCACACTTTGGCTAAAGTACACACAGAGATTATGAGAGCAAATATTCCTTCTTTTGAGAGAGAACTGCTTAATTGTTTCATTAATATTAAAATGTGCACAAAGATTTACTTTCTTATTCTGAGCTGGGACAGCCCTTCAAACGAACAGTGCTGGTCCATTGCTATTATGCTGTCATGTTAAAAAAAAAAATTAAAAAAGGGTACCTTCCATTTTAACAACTTCTTGGCTTTTTACCTTATAATTATAGATTGATTATGGCTTTTAATCTCACTTTTTAATGTGGTTTTTATTGTTAAGGATGATAGGTCCAAGGGGATTTTCAGATATGAGATGACTCCTTTGGGAATGATATGTATAAGAACTGCTGGATGCTGCAGATAAGCTTGACACATCTGGGAAGCAATCTGTGTGTGGGTTTTGAGGGGATGTGCCATTAGTGGCTCCAACCACCACCCAGGGATAGTGTGAGCTCAGAGTTTGCTCAGTGCTCCTGACCCTACCCTGGCAGTGGATTTCTGTTCGTCTTCTTGCTGAGGCAGTGGGCGAAAGCAGGATGGGATGAGATTCCTTGGCTGAGTGTACCACTGAAAGACCATTGTGGGGAAAATTCCCAAAGCGACATCTTCATCCTAAAAATCAGTCAGCACTTTGGTGTCTGTGTGTGAAGGCAGACACACAGGAACCTCTGCTCTGGTCATATCCGAGAGAGATGATTCTACTGTGGCTGTCTTTTTAATCCTGGGCATATCAGGGTGACATTTTAGATTACAAGTAACTATCTAGTGCTGTGCATAGAGAATGTATAATTTCTAAAGGGAAGCCTATGTAAGAAAACCAACTTCCCCCTACCATGGCAGGCTGGAGGGGTATCTGGAAGTACACACAGTCTGTGAGGTGTCTGATGTCCACATCCAGGCTCATGGGGCTCTTCCCCCTTTGTCATAACTATACAAGCTTTTTGCGAGGGAAGCAGTAACTGTGTGCTAAGTTTCTTTCTGGTGGAGTCTGATTTGTCAGGAGTATGTGTCTGTCCCGTGCTCCCATGTGGGCTCTGAACACACAGCATCAGCCGTGGAGAATCTGAAGAATATGGATTCCTTATTTGTCTACTCTGAAGAGATCTCAAACCTAAGGTGTAGGCTTACAGCTCATTGGACTTGTTCTGGTATAGTGAAAACACTTTCGTCAGGTGTTCAAATGCAGTTTTTGTATATGGGCCTTGGAATCACTTTACAATGCTTGGTGGATATGTAGTTGTTTACTACATTGGTAAAAAAACCATCCAAAGGTGCCTTGCTTCTTGGGTGCTGCCTTGGCATACAGAATGCTATAAGAATAAACGTTGTTCATATGGCCCAGGCCCTAGACCTCATCATCAGCTTAATCAGGCTGGCTGAGCCTTGCGACAAATTCCGAGTCTCACCTCACCTAGCTTGGGATTGGCAGCTGGAGAGAGCCCATAGACAAATAGCAGTGAAGAAGGCTTCTCAGGCAATCATGAAAGATACATTCATAGGAATGTCTTGAGCTGTCTGGAGTCGGAAATTTTCTGCTGACATGATTTTTTTTCCCAGGAAAATACACAATTTTGTAGAAAACAATTCTCATGGCAAAAATTTTTATTTGTAGTTTATCATTTCCTGGATGACAGCCACAGAGAACAGCAACGGAATTCTGTCTTTGAACTGAGGAAGGAAACTGTGTATGTGGACACCCAGCTGTTGACCTGCATCAGTCAGATTTAATACACTTTGATAGCCAGTAGTGGAAGTGGCAAATCTGAAACATCAAAATAATATACATGCCTGAATTACAATGCAGACTGCTTGCCAGATGTCTGATAACAATCTTCCCAATTCATTTGGTCCGATGCTTTAAGCATACAACAAATTAAGTGAAACTTCAGTCTTTTGTCAGTGAAGACCACAAACTGCGTCTCACCACTACCAGAAAATGGAAATTGTATGTGCCTGTGTGTGGTCTATCCCTTATTCATCAATTTCATCTCTATGGAGCTGCTTTTTTTGATTAGGTGTTCATTACAAACTGACTGCAAAACACAGATTTAAATAAAAGGAAAGCTTGTGTGTGGTATTGGCAGTTTCACTACTTGAGGAATAATGACTTGTGAGTATGGATTTTCCTGAACTTCAGCTCCTGGACATTTTCTAGAAACCTGTTTTATTGAAAAAACCCTACCATATTGATATTTTTATGTCTGCTGTTCTCTCTGTCAACGTTTTTTTAGAATCCTTATGTGCTGCCTATTCCTCAGTCTTGGCTTTAGGATCCAGATTTATTCCACAAGCAAAATTTTTTTTTAAAAAAGATGCCCTTAGGTATATCAGAAACCTTTATATCACTTTTACTGTAATATCATCCTGAAATTACTTTATCCCTAGTGTAACTTTCCCAGAAATTATCCTTACCTAAATTGCAACAAATACAGATATCTGTCAGGCAAAATAAAAAGTAATGGTTATAGGTGAGTTTCTGTTTCTAGAATATTCCTCATATAAAATTAATGTAGTGCAACACATACACAAAGCAGTAAAAAAAACCCCATTGAATTAGCGATTCAAATTCTGTATCCAATTAAGTTGTTGTATACCCAGAGCAATTCCACAGATTGCTGCATTATTACTTTTGATTTATTGCAGTATAATTAAGAAAAACTTAGGTCATCAACTCCAACGGAAGTCACAGTCTGAAAATTTAAACTAGAGAAATATCCTTTGAGATAGTTTCTGATTAATGAATTGCAATGTAATTCAGTATCAAAAGAAGCAGTGATTTAATACTAGTACCCTTTCACTGTCTTACCTAACTTTGTATTCCAGGTATGCATCCCAGTTGGAAAAAAACCCCAAACCGAAGTACTAAGACTCAAACAAAAGCATTTTTAATTTTATTTTTTACATTATAGGTAATATTTATCTGCCAAACATTAAGAGTTAAATTTGCACAACAATCCAGATCTCTAGCAGAACAGAATCAAAGCAGAAAGAGTATATTATGACTCACTAAACTTTTTCAGAGTCCAAAATAATCACATTCTGCTCCATTTTCCTTATCCTGATACTTTACTTTCCTGATATATTCCTCAATATGCATTTGTTCTGTGAGCTATGACTCCTTATAGCTGCACAGATCATCACTTTGTTTGCTGTGTGCACCAAGTTGCATTCACCTATCCCCCTTTCTGCTAACAATTGATTTTTGCATAGATCCTAACTATCCTAAAAATCTTTCAAGGATTACTGCAAATTAATCAGACTCATAAAAATAGATGTCTTTTTGCCATTAATCCTTTATCACCTCTTTGAGTCAGTCAAACCAGATTTTGAATTATTTCAAACACACACTCATACTTTCTGAAGAATTACTAAAAACTCTGTCCTGACAGAGGCAACTTTAGATGGCAGTATAAGCATGACCTGGCATGAGATTTTTTGGGTAGTCCCAGAACCTGTACTGCCTGCACCTCAGTTTTAGAAACCAAATTAAATATTGCTGGCCACTTAATCAAACACCATGCATCCTGCTACAAAATCTAGTCATAAACTAGCCAGAAAAGGCTATAATTCTACACACATTTTTTTTTTCAGAGAAGAGGGGATAAATGTCAAATTCCCAGAGAGAGACTACTATTTCACTGCAGAAATAATTAGATGGACCTTTCTTGACTCCTAGACTACAGAATAAAATACTTCTACGTAATAGCGCCCTTTGTGCTGTTTTTAAGAGTCCGTGACTGATGCTTCCTCTTGCAAAGGCGCACTTCCCTCTGTGATTAAATATTTACCACAATGAAAGACCAGCAGAAAGCCTAAGTGCCTCCAATTGACTATTGCGGAGGTCCATAAGAGACTACAGCACATATATAAATATTTTAAAAGATCAGGTCAGAACAGTGTCCATATCAGGCCATCTCCCTTTAGATCAGGGTGTGCTGTTTGTCGGCAGGCAGATGCATGTTTGCTTACCAACAAACTAAACCTCCACTTTACTTGCTGTGCCTTTGCTACAGATCACTTGTTAAATTATCACATTAATCATGCATATGAAGAGCTCTGCTTTGCCTGGTGATTAAGAAGGGCAAGAGAAACATAATTAAAAGTGCTACAATCTGTTTTGTTTGTCCTGGGTATTGTTATTGTTTCCAGGGTTCACCCACAGGAAGGAAATTCATATTTAATTCTTTGGACCAAGAGGTGTCTGAATTTATGAGGATCTTAGCCACACAGGAGCCATCTGTCTTTTCTTTCCTCAAAACAACAAAATACAGGGCATCTTGCCCCAGGTCTGCTATCATGAGCATTTGGAGGGAGCGGAAGAGATTCAATAAAGTTCTCCCAGGCTGGCTGCTGATCCAGAGCATAAGACCATGCTCCAAGAGGAAGGTTGGCCAGTCTTTGGCTTCTATCTTGAGGAAAAGCATGAACATTGAGAGGGCTTTTGAGTTCATGGCTGCTCAGTTTTTTTCACCTTTCTGTGGAGAACAACTCTAATTTAGGGTCCTTCTAAAACCTATGATTGTGGAATTCATCTGGTCTGACAGTACCCTCAGGAGAGTCCCCTACAGAACCCAGGGCTTGCAGATGTCTGTCTGCAATTCTCCTCCTTCTGGCTACATCTTGTTTGTGGTAGTAGAATGAGCTGAGGGGAAAAAAAAGAAGAAAAAATACAAAACCTGAAGAAGTGACTCTGTAGCAACAGATTTGGGGAATCAGAATAGTTATTTGTTTTATACTGAACTGTGGTGATATAAACAAATACAGTTCTAGATCTCATGAGGAAACTAATTAATCAACAGTTTATCAAACATATGTCTAAAATTAAAGTATGAACAAGAAGTTTTTATGCAGCCCTCTGAGATTTGAGAACACATCTTTATAAGGTATTACAAAATCTCACAGCAATTTAAGGTATGTGAGCGAAACAGATTCATTGGTACTAAGACGGGGCAATGACAGGAGAACATTTCAGACAAGGGATATCTATTGCTGGGTTTAAATGTATTTCCTTTCATAACAACTCAAATTTCAGTTTCTCCATCCTAGTCACACAGGCATGAGTTTAACTCAAGCTTAGACTCTGGGTACAGGATCTCCTCAGGCAGGCTTGTGTTTGGGGCACCTCAGAACATGTTTGAAGCAGCCCAGGTTCCCCTCAGCCATGGTGGAGCCTGAATACACTGCACTTCAAACCCCACATGGGAATCGTGTGATGTTGAGAAAGGCTCCACTCCTCTCCCTGGGGGAGCAGAACCCAGGAGGAATGGAGCTAAGCTGCAGCAAGGCTTTGTTAGCCATCAGCTGTGCTAATGGCCAGCACTAGGAAGCAGCAGGGACTCATTAGCCTTCCTGAGACCCTACGTGTGGAGGGAGGAGAGGCAACTGCTGTGGGCTTCTGGGAGTCCTTGCCTGTCAGGATACAAAAGGGCTGTTTATGCTCACATGACCTTTCTGTATGAACCTGCTTTGCAGTCAGGTGCTGAAAGATGTTTCACACAGTTAGTTATATCTGGTGGGTAACAGGCCCCTCACTTCAGCAGTTTTTCTTGCAGGAGTGGAGTAGGTCATGGTTTTTCTTGTTTTCAGGCTAAATAAAAAGGAATTTATGGAAGCTTAATAAAAAGGAATTTACAACAGCTTAACAAAAAGTTTGTTTGATAAAAAGACATGACCAGCACTAACAATTAGCAAAGAGAGGCATAATCAAGGGTGACACCTCCTGAAGCAGGAAGGACGTAACCTGGTTCTGGAGGTTTTGGGCAACATCTTTTGTAAACTGCTCTCCTTGGAGCTGAGGAATGGCACTCCTGTCTCTTCTCTGCTTGAATGATTCCCAGGGACCCAGAAGTGCAGCTATTGTTGGCAGAGCAACACCCACTACTTTTTAGAAAACATGAGGCAAGGCAGGCAAGCAGTAAAGGGCTTTTCTTTTGCTGAAATAAAACACAAACAGCACTGTAATTTCTCCAGTGAAGGGTATCTCCATGTGCAGCCTTGGCCATGATGAAGCGGTGTTCTGGTCAGGCGAACCACACTCAGTAGATGTTGAAAAGGCTAATAGCTCCCACCTGTGTTACATGGAAGAGATGAGACTTGTTTATTTTTAGGAAAACAGCCTCAATTATGGCAGAAGACTGTGCAACTCCAACATAGAAAACAGGTTGCAACAATGTGCATGGCTGGTAAATAGACTTCTTTTTCATGTTTAACAGATGTAACCCTTGCCTCAAAGTTCAGACATGCACACGTTTTAGTCAGAGCACACCAATCAGGAGACACCCTCTTCATAGCAGTGTAATTAAAGATGGACTACTTTTGGATCATATTAAAGAAGACGGGACAAGAATCAGGTTGCTATTTCCTTGGATGTGTAGAGATTTATTTAAAATTGTGTTGATCTTGTAATTGTGATGTTTGTTTTCAGTAAATCTGACTGAGAGGGGACACATGAAAATACATTTCAGGAAGTATCTTGTTTTAAAAAATTTAATGGCTACGTACCTACATGAAACACCTTAGCAGGTTCATTTCTGGTGAAATGAATAATTATCAGCGCACATCAAACAGGCCATCACGCCACCTCTGACTGGCTTGGCCAAGAAAAATAACAGCTTTCCTTCTGATTATGATCACAATAATGCCATAATAATAATTACTTTTTTCTACACAATAAGTACACAATACTGTGGGAATTCTACTTCTCAACATGTCAGTCATCTCAAAGGAATCGTAATTTACCATTTCAACTCCATCAGAGGCCCAGGACAGTATATGGCTGCTACAACCTGAACATGTTCATTTTCATTTAAAACTGTTTTGGCTTCAGCAATACCCAGGGATCTTATACAGGGCTGGGATGATAAACATACTCCAAGATGTGGCCAAGGGCCAAGGAACTGTTGTTTCCATGCTTCATGCTCTTGCTCTTTGACAGGGTCTTTAATAAAGCTGTGTCTCCCAGGATGGACCACAGTCTTGTGAACTACAAAAGCTCACAGTAGGGGAATTAACCAGGCTGAGAAACCCTGAGGGGACCTGAAAGAATTTTTTTTCATTTTCTTTTCTTTTTTCCCTGTTTGATTGGGAGGACAATATTCTGTAAAATGTCCCTGTATTAAACAAAAATGATTAAAATTCCCCATCCCTCCTCTCTTTTTTTTTTCTTCACAGAAATAATGTTAATGGGAATTTTTCCAAATATGCTCACATGGGTTAAAAAAGTCTCCAGTCAATGTACCCTGTTTTCAACCATAATTACTCCTATCTATAGCATGTGCCACAAATACACTCTTTAAAAAAAAGATCAGAAAGAAGACGAAGCTGTGAAACAATGAGTGGTATCCTTTAAAAAATCAGAAGAATGAGCATAATAATTGGCCATAAGAAAGGGAGTGCCCAGAGTTTTCATTCTAATGAGTTTACAGAGAAGAATTAAAGGAAATGCTTGCACTTGCTGAAGAAACTTAGAGGATGCAAAAGTTAAATCCTCCAGCAAATTAAACACATTGTCAGAAATACAGAGAATTCCCTTAGGTCTTACCTACATCTTTCATCTGGAGTTGTCAAAGCACTTCTTAAGGCTTCAAGAACTGCTTTCATGCTGACATTTGGGACAGTTACTCCTTAAACTTACCTTCTAGAAATATTTTGGCACAAAACATCACAGAAGTTAGGTCTTATAAAACTGGAGGTGGTGGTGTTATTTTAATTAGAGGAATGGTAATATTTTACATAAAAAACCAATTGACTGAAGAGTAAAACTGTATATGACCAAAACTATTCACAAACAGGATAAATTCAGAAAATTCTCTTTGCACAAAGCTTTAATAACGATACACAGGGGACAACATCATAGCTGAGGAAACAGGTGCAGAAAATAACGATTATTCCATTGAACAGCTTGAAAATGTGGAACAAGTTCAGACAATGAAAATCTACTTCCTAGCAGAAAGGGGGGGGCACAGAAATGGTCACATGACTCAAGGGAAGATAAAGGCAAAGCAGAGAGCTGAGTGCATATTTAACACCTCTAACTTCAAACCCAAGTGCCTGATGCTGACAACTCAAGAGAATGGGTGTACATGCCATGGTATGAAATACTGTGAGATGTGCAAGGTGCTTAACCTGTTTTTCTGATTAAAGAGGAGAATTTAAGAACCATTCACATGTTTTAACTCAAAGGGACATATAACTGTATGGCTGTCTGGTTTAATTGCAGTGCAACATGTGATTGGGTCAAAGAAATTATGCATGCAAAATAAAGACATAATATGCCTTGAATTTGATTTTTATCTGTCCGAATTACAAATGGGTTTCAAAGTAAACATAGATCATGTCATTCATAAGTGGAGGTTGGAGAAACATGGTGGCTGTGCTGTGGAAGTATGGCTGCAGCAGACTTCCTCTTCAAACAAGATTAAGGATTAGTTCTGAAATTTTAGCTGCTAAACATACTTATATTTCAATAGGATATTTTTCCAAATGTATCACAGATTCTTGTACTGACAGGTTGAGAGGAGGTGCTCTGAGTAATCCACCCTGACTTAGAGGCAAGACTGAGAACAAGTGTCAGGGCATGATAAAAGTATGGAAGGTTGCATTGGATTTAGAGAGGGTTTGGAGGGCAACAATGAGAGATCTAGCACTATGAAAAGAAAACAACGGTGTTACATATAATTTCTTACTTTCCTATTCTGAATGTTTATCAGGTGTGCTTCCAGTGTTTGTGGGAGAATTCCCAATAGGCAGAAGAGCAGGTATCTCTGCTGTGGTTTGAAGAGAAGCAGTGCCACTGGCAGAGGAAGGACATGTGGAAGAGTTTGGGATGATTAAATCTTCTGGAATTATACCAGCCTGATTCAGAGAAGAACCAGGGTAGTGAAATCACTACGGGGGAACAGGTATATAAATATACAGGATGATCCAAAGGTATTACTACTTATGTTACTTCTTTACTACTAGAAATTTTTCCTATTTTTTCATAATGGATACTTCTTACAGCTTCTTCAGAAACAGTGGAACTTTCATTTCAGTGGGTTATTGTCTTAAATATTAGTATTTTACATGGATTACAGCAATAAGCTATAACTGAAGAGCTACATTTTTTTAAGTAACACAAGGCTTCAGGTCTCGGTGTTCCTGCAGAGGAATATATCAGGACTTTCTCACTTCCTTCTGGGATAGAGCTCTGGGCTAAATACATCTCCAGCACCCAAAATGAGATGCCCTTGCTAACACTAACAGTGGCAGGTGGAGACCCCTGAGCACCAGCCCTGAGCAGACATGGGCAGCCTGAGCATGCCTTTCACAGTACAGACATGGAGTGACCACCAACCAGGCACAGAAGTTAAAGAAAAGGGAACAAAAGAATTTCCCTAAAATTCACAAATGTTAATGGTAGCTCAGGAGCACAAGAGACAATGGGAACAATCTGAAATGAGAGAGGCTCAGACTCCCCATGAGAGTAGCCAAGTGTTATGGTGGTGATCAGGTGGTGGTAAGCTGTAACCTTCCAAAAGCGTCTCCAGCCAGGAGGCACTTGGCAGGCTACTGCACACACACACGAACCAGATAGCTTCTTCAATAAGTGGATGGCAAAAAGTCCACAGGAAAAGTTTATTTCAGCCACACGTGTGGAGTAGGTCCAGAGAGATGAGGGGAGAACGATGAGAGGACGAAGAGAGAGAGAAAGTGGAAGTGCCCAGGTTTATATATGGGGTCGGTAGGGGTGGAGAGAGATCATCAGGGACCAATAATCTGAGGGCATGGGGGTGATGCATAGGCGGGGCTAGGGTACGGGAGCCAGTGGGGAAACCCTGAGGGAGTGGCGAGGGAGCAAGAACCAACAGGGGGAACAGGGAAATAGGAGAACCTCCTAGATAAGGCAGAAAGGGGCAGGCCAACCAGGGAAGCAGAACTGGGGTACATTAATACAATGGACCAAAGCATCCTGGTAGAGGATTTTTCTGCCACCATAACCTAGGAGTGCCTCCTAGGGCTCTTCCCTCTGGGGGATCCTCGTGGTCCCTTGGTCAACAGGCCCACTGGCCTCCACAGCCAAGCAGGGTCACAGAGATATTGTGCAGTCTTACAGAAAAGTATCGGGCTGGGTGTCCTCCTTCCAACTGATTTATCCTGTGATAAAAGACGTGGATGTCACAGGTTCATGTATGTTGCTAAAAAACTCCAACTACAACAACAACAAAACGAACCTAAACAAACAAACAAAAATCCCAAACAAAATCCAACCAAAAAAACCCCCAAAACATAAAAAGGCTTTTATTTAATGCAGCAGTGCTCTCTTGAAAACTACAAAAATGGTGGTGTGGAAGGCAGAGACAAATATTTGTACAACAGCCATTATATATGATATATGAAGGATAACCAAAGGAAGTTAAATTGCTCTCTCAGCAAGAGATCAGTGAAAACAGAAGGGATTTGGATGTTAAAAACAGGCTCTGAACTTGCATTGATTAGAACTTCACAAGTTTGGTCAGAATGAACTAATGTTAAAAAGTCACCTTGGTCAAGTGAAATGATTAAGTGGAAACATTTTTAAAGTGAGCAAAATGCTTCCTAAAAGAATATGACAGTCTGACAGAAAATAAGCATCTGGTAACAGACTGAAGTGAGAGCAGCTACTCAGAAGAAAGAAAATAAATGGAATATTTTAGTTTGATTTCAGTATAAGAGATCAATCACAGGGTTTGGGTTGATCTTGCTTGAAGCAACTTGTTCTGCATTTGTATTAGAAAAGGTGCTTAAGCACGCTATAATTTGAGCCCTGCTGTTCTTAGGATCACACTAGAACAAGGGAACTTAAACTAAGTTTTTTAAAACTCTTTGTGAACTTTAGTATTTGATTGTTTTATTATGACAGACACAGTTTTCATAAAATGGAAGTTTTCCCTAAATGAATCAAAAAATGATACATGAGGTTTGCTCACTTGGTTGAACTCAAGGGGCATCTTTTAAATCAGGTGGGCACAGAGCATCAGTATACATGTTGTCATGATGTGATCCCATCCACCAAGGAGTTCATGGACCTGACAGTGGAGGCTGTGGTTTGCAGAGTCTCCAGCACTGCTGGGGAAAATGGATGTGCTGAACAGACCCGCATCCCTCCCAAAAGTTCTTGTGCCGTTAAGTGAAATGAAAGAAGTTTACAAATGACAAAATATTTTGACTTGCTTGGCAGTGTCAAATTTCATTTTGACATTTCTGAGGCATTTCTATGAAACTGAACCCTTTCATGAATAATTTGAAAGCGTAGATTTTTCATTTTAATTCTGGATGCAAACAAACACTGAAATATTTGAATTATCCATGTGGTGAAAACTGATTTTGGCCAACTCTATTCTGCAATCAGTTTAGGCACTGAATGGATTTTAATGATTCGCAAACTTCCCATGAGATGTCAAATATTTCTTCTTTCTCACTTGTACCTTGAGTATGGTAAAATAATTAATTTCTTTAATCCTGATCTGCAATGACCCTGTGTAACATTGGCACCTTTTGCTTTCTTACCTCTGCATAAACATATTTGATCTTGCTTATTAGGAGCTGTGAAACACAGTTGTTAGTAAAGTGTAGTTTTCAGACCTTAGATCATGATTTACGGAACATTAAGAGTAAGGTTTGCATATAGTCTGCCTTATCTGTTGCTAAGGCAAGTGCATTTGGATACTTATCCAGAGTGCAATGTAAAATTCATCCACTCTTCACTTTTCTTGGTTTCAACTCCTTTCCTAGAGTAATTTCTTCCTTTGCTGTCAGACCAGACCTCCTCTGAGGGCAAGGAAGGTATCCTGAATGAAATGATCGTGTTTAATGAGAATTTTTCCTACCTATTAGACCTTTCTCTCTTCATTATCAGCATTAAAATATCAGGCAGTGCACATGCTGAAATGTTTCCTGGGTTGTCAGGAATATATATCCTTAGACACCCGGCCAGCAGTTTCTAAAATCTTCACTGGGCATGAGGCCAGTGTGTGCCCAGGCTAAGTTTTCTTGGCATTAAAAAGAACATATAGACACGGTCGGTCCTGGAAGTTCACATCAAGCTTGAAAATCATCTGTTACTTGTGTGTTTATGTACAACATCAGTGAACTCTGAAAATTGAAGCTGAGGATCTTGCTGTGAATAATGACAAGCCTAAACATGATCAATAGCTGTGTTCCAAGAAGCCTGTGCACATCTGGTGGCAAAATAGGCACATTTAATTTCCTCATATATCTGTTTAATTTTAAAACCTGTTGTGTATACATACACAGATCAGATTTTGAATTTGATGCTGCATGTAGTGATTACAGCTGATCTTCAGAGCTGGAATCTCAGAAAAAGTATAAGGAATAGGAATTGTATTCAAAAATGTAGCAATTTCATCTCCTTTGTCTCCTGCAGTGGTAGAATTTAGATTGCTTGTTATAAAGAAAGCACTTGGCTATTTGACTCAGATCTTCTACAGCACAAAAATGGTCAGCAAAACATTCACATCTATTTTCAATAGGCTGTTCTGGATCTTGCTTCTATGGGTGAATAGCAGAAACATTTGTTTAAAACTCATCTGACACTGTGCAAGTGTAAAAGCACAAGATCAGAATGAGAGCCAGGGGAAAGCTTTGATAAACATTTCTATCTTTATATAATGGTTTCTCACATTTTCAACCCATTCTTGAAATGTAAATGTAAACTTTAATGGGAAAAATGACCTGAACAGGAGACTGAATATAGGTCCTGGCAGAAAACCACAAAAAATCTTGTGGCTCTTCTTATAGAAAGGTGAAAAATGAAACCATCTCTTCTCTTTTTGCAGTACAGCTCCAACATTATGATGAGCTATGGCTGTATTGATGAGACTGTGCTCAAAGTAGTGGCTTAGAACACAGTGGGATATGCTGGGTTTTGTTTGTTTTTCTTTACTTAAGGTTAGCTGCTAATGGAAGGAGTCCCAAAGACGAGTGATAAGTTGACCAAAGTCAGGCTCATTCACAAAGATCAATGGTCCAACAGCACTCATCTATTATCTTGGACATGTGTGCATGGTAATCAATGGTCATCCATCTCTTTCCTGGAGGTCGATTAATCTTTCAAATTTTTTATGCTTGGTACCCTCATGGAGAGCTTTTTATAAAATCCTTTTCCTTTTATATATATATATATTTTAAAAAGTACTAAATTATCTAAACTATATAGGATGTGGTTCTTTAAAGGGAGCAACTGATTGAGGTGTGAAGTCAGCTCACAGCCATTTCTTCTTCATGTTTTGAGGCCACATGATTTTAAATGTTTTAATGATTTTAAAATCAGTGAAATAGCAAAGTTTTAGCATGGAGTTTATTTTTATGAAACTGAGTAAATTAATCTTGTAAGGTGGCATAAAGAGATAACGCTGTCAGATGAGATTGGTGCAGTCTTGAACTTGCAGTAAGATCTGTGTCCTACCGGGAAAGAAACTTTATCTACAATGCTTCTTAAATAGGAGATGGAACCATGTTAAATGCATGTACCTCTGAACATGTAACTTGGCAATAGAAATTACCATCCTTCTGGTAATGTTAGATCTCTGTCTTGATCAGATGAACCTAATCAAATATCCTTCAAGATAGACCTTTAGCTGGGTGGAATAAATAGCCACCTGACAGTTTATAAGATATGTTGACAAGAGAGGAACAAGAGTTGTCCTTGGAATATTCCCCAGAGTGCAAAATACTTAGAAATAGGCAGTGTCTTGCTGATAACATAGCCTATGCAGCCTTAATTGAAAGACATCTCAGCTGGAAAAAAAGTAGAAAATACCTAGCTAAATTATCATCTTTCATAAAGCAAATAATTCCTCCTACTTTTGTCTATTTTTTTGTTTTTCTTGAAATAGAATTGCATCAAGAGCTTTATTATCAGCAGGGATTTTAAAATTAGGTAAAAAATTAACCTTCATTAATATTATTCTCATTTTTATTATTTTCTCTTTGATATACTTTGCTCTGTTTTAGTGCATCAGGTTTTTGCAAGAATAACATGTCCCCATTGTTGTTTTCTAAGTGTTTAATGCAAAATGAAGATGGATGAAATAAGATATCCTATGTTGACAAGAAAAAAAATTTAAATCATAATTTACTAAGTTGTTTAATATGTCTAGTATTCTTACAGTAATATATTCTTATATTATTGTATATAGATTTTTATTTTTAAAAAGTTAATTTCTTCAAGAGAAAAATTAAGGAAATTTATCCAAGATTGAACACAGTTGTCTGAATTCTGTTATAATAAAATGATGCAGCAAACTGGAAGCAAAAAAAATCGTGTTGAAATTACACGAACAGATATTTCCTGAAGAAGATTTTTTTATTCAGAGGACTTCTTACTCTTGGAGAAGAAAATATTGGACCTTCACTGTAGGTATATTACCATTTCTTTAGTGCCTAACCTCAGATGTGTCCCTGAGCGATTAGTATGATTGCAAAATGTAGACAGCAGGCTGATGCTATTCATCCAACAAATTTTTATCACTTTCTGAACTGAACTCCTCACATAACCGAAGAGTAAGCTAATGCATAACTAAAAAAAACACACAAAAAACACACACAAAAAAATAAGTCTCATATCTTGGTTAGTATCTCACAGAAAGACTGGCAAAACAAAGAACCCAAATGTTCCAGGTCTTGGTTCTGTTCCATAATAATTTTCACAGAAGACAAGTGTCGCTATGCAACTGCCATTCAAGTTAAGTGGAGTCTGCATTTCTTTTTGACTCTGAAGTGTCGATGTGCTGATTAGTTTTCTGATACAGCTTGGTTGTCAACATTTAAAACATTTCTTGGAAGAAGAAAAATAATTTTGAACAGAAGGCATTCTGTTATACCTATATTTATACATATTTCCCTGCACCCTCAAAACCTAGTTCTAAAGCGGTATTGGAAGAGCTGTCACCATCAGCTTGGAAACTGGTCCATTGACAGCATGTATCAATCAGTCGTCTCTCACAAGTATATAGGTTCTTTTTTTCTTTTTTCTTTTTTCTTTTTTTTTTTAAACATGTTTGAATAGTTTAATGTTTTCCCTGAAAAAGTAAAAAGACGCTAAATTCAGCATGGACATTTTGGAGGGTGGCATCTCTCATTAAACAGAATAACTGCCTTTTGGGGGTTTTCTTTGGGTTTGTTTTTGGTTGTTTTTTTTTTTTAATTGCAACTGATTTAGGTCATAAATTTGTAATCAGGTTGCTTGCAGGAGATGGAGAAGTTCTGTTCTCCACAGGCTGCTTCAGTTTCATGTGAAAAATCATTGATGGTTAACCTCTCTACATGGTATCTACTTGTCAAGGCACTTTCACTGTCTCATTTTTTGCCACAGGATAGGAGAGTACCTTCTTTCCAGAGCAGTTGGTAGCTTTAACGTGTTCTTGGGAGAGGTGTAGCTGTGAAACGCTTTAGGCTGAGGGATACAGTGAAAGTGGCTCTTCTGCATTCTTGAAAGGTGATTTATTCTTGTAAAAGGGTGAGGCCGTGTCCTACAGTAGCTGTGCTCTCCAAGGGAGGAAAAAAAGGCAAATTGTTCATTTTTGTTCTGGGAAGGAAGACTTTGGAGAGAGCAGGGTGTCTTTAGTTTGCACTGCACGGGGCAGGTGGCACCTGGCAAAGGTTTCACATATGGACCTGCCCACACCGGTCCTACTGCACTGGATACCCACCTCTGGGATGCCCGGGGCAGATCCCCAAGTACCTGTCTCAGTATTACAATTTCTGTTCCTGAACTTCAACTTCTCAAGCTCATTATTTCACTGCTCATCATTGCACACTAAGGCCAGTTTTGGAATTGGACTTTATTCATTTGATACCTGTGGATACAAGGCCTGTATCTCAGATCAGGAGCAGCAAACACTGGTTAGAAGTTTTTGCTTCTGAATAAGAAAAGTGAAGATATTTCCTTGTGTTAGAAGGACATCCAGAAGAAAGATATGTAAATAAAGCACCTTTCTTACTAAAATACCCAAACTTTTTGCCAGAAATAGTACTGACTGAAAGTGCTATAAAGGCTATCATGAGTGAAGTTCATGTTCTGTGTATTTTTCCAGGGATATCATTAACACAAGTTATTTTCGATTTTATTAGTGTTGTCATAAGTAGCACCTAAAGTGTCTTGAAGAAAGAGGATTAAAGGAAATATATATTTTTGTCCTTTCTAACTTGACTATTGTCTCTTGGCAGTGCTTTGTGCATGGTCAGATTTAGTTTTCACTACAAAGTCAGTTTCTTGATCTCTCCTTTTATGTACTGGTCTTTCAAAAAGCAACAGGGGACAGATGAGGATTTTAAAATATGGTTGTAAACTCAGCGAAATTGTCAAGGGAACTCAGCAATAGGTAAAACTTCCAAACTGCTTCTAACTTTCTGGTTTAGATCAGATTCTTTTTCAACTTCATGGCATCTGTGGGCAGATCCTTGCCCAAGGCACCTTTCTGTGGCTTGTGAGGACTCACTGTCTTAATTTCCTATACAGCTCCTTTCAAAGGTGATTGCAATCATGTGTGAATATTTACATGACTTCAAACACACGCTCTGTCAAGCCATGGGGCCCAATCTACTTCCAGAGCAGACAGCTTCTCTCCCTGACAGGTGATTCTGGTGACTTTTTTGGCACTTTCCCTCAGAAAAGGCGAACTGTGAAAGTGTCTGTGAAATTAGGCAACTTCATTGTGCTCCAGGGTACAGATCTCCTCTTTTTGGGGTGGCTATTCTCAAATAAGTGTTTAAGGCCCATATGGATTCAACCACCTATGCTACTCTTTGGGATGACAGGTCACCCAGAAATAGAGTTACAATTGGAAATCACTTGAGACGCTGCACTAGGGGGCTAAGTTCCTTCTCTGCAAGTCAGGAGCTCTGTGAGATGAGGTGCTCCACTCAAAATCAGAAATCCCAAACCATTGTGCCAAAAGGTCCTTGCCATGAAGTGATAATGCAGTCCTGAACAAGGATATTCCAGTTGCCCTCACTGAGGTGACAAGGAGGAATCCACCTAGAGGAGTGCAAGGGAAGGAACTAGTTCTATTCTGAGTCGAAAACAAGATGCACTTGTCCTCCTCAAGGATCCCAGGAGATGGAGAAGTTCATTACCCTACTCTCTTTACCCCTTCCTCCCCACTTCTGTGAAGGACAACATCCTTCAGACCTGCAGTGTGCCATGCAGCAGACAAGCATTAGCAGATAGCAAGCTCCCTCCACCTCCAAAGTGGACAGTCCCCTTGGATACAGTACTCCTTTAAGAGTTTTACTAAATCTGCACGTGAGCTCAATCTGCCCATGGAAGAATTTCCATTTGTGCAGATGGTATCATTTGGCAGATCACTCTGATGTTGGCAGCATCACAGGGGTCATATTTGTGCACAGATGGACTGTTCTTCATCTGTTTCTTTATTGTAATAGACCCAAATAGGTTTTCCCACAATAGTACATATGTGCATTACAACTCTCCTTGTTCCCTGTCAGACAACTTATTTAGTGAGAGCACATGAAAATTTCTCTCACTGTCCCCTTCTCTTTGTTCATGTAGCAAGTCCTCTTTGTTTTGGGGATGCAGGGTGAGGACAGACTCCGGAGAGCTATCAAGGATCTCTGCATTCCTGAGCCATAAAATCTGGTGGCATCACCAAGATGATATTCCGAGCACTGCTGTGAGTTTAGGGTGTACTCATGCATAGATTTGTTTTTGTGGTAAATATTTTTTGCATAATGCATGTATTTACCACAGCTCCCTCATAAAGCAAGAGCCCTAATAGCTGACATGTGAGTGGACAATTGGAGGGATTGAAGAGGCTGGGGAATTGATAATTCAAACCTGGAGATTTCAAATCCAGAGCAATGATTTGACTCTAGTAGTAATGAACAAAAGCTGTTGCCATTTGACAGCTGTTTAGAAAATTATGTTAAATGAACTCATTTTTTAGTGATGAGACTTTTTTTTTGAAGCATCTATTGTCACTCTCACTTGCAATCTCAGTGTGGCAGCAATGAACTGATAGTATACTTTTCAGGAGCTGCCCTGCCAGCAGTGTTTTATGACACAGCAAAAGGACATTTTGGAAAATTTTCACTGCTTCTATTTTACTTTACACAATCATTTGCTTTGTTAATAGAAAAGTTAATGCCTGTATGCCTTACATTTGATTAATGATGAACCTATCATCTTGTGATGAAGCTTAGACATTTTCAGTCAACGTGTTGATAGCAACTTTGGCTTTTCCTTCTCACTTACTAGTCTAATCAATTTCGTCTAAACTTCTCAGATGTCACAGGTAGTGTAGGTATTTTGGTATGGGCATTATTTGCTGTATACAGCCATGAAAGAAGTTTTCACTGTGTGTAAATGAGATCAAAATAGCTAGGGAGCTTTGACAATGAACTTTTGGCATTTATATACCCAGACTCCTAAATCCAGTACGTCAGTAACATAATTTTTATGGACATTAGACAACATATAGGATACCCTTATTTTTTTTCTCAAAAGGAGTACTGTTTGAAAGAAAAGTAGTTTCTTGTAACGTAAATATTACTGAAAAGGCAATTCCTTCTACAACTGCTTCAAAATGAAAAATACTTCTGCTTATTTACTGATTTATTTTTAACCTTTTGACAGCCTAGTGAAAAAAGGGCATGAACTGGGTACCAGATGAAGCATTTTGAATCAAGTTAGAAAGAATGTGTGAGTGAAATTCCAGTAACAACGGTTAAATAACTTCTTGGCTATACTGGGTAATGAGAAGAATAAAATTGCAGACTGCAGCTAAATACAGGTTACTTGGGTAATATATAAAAACTCAAAACCAAAAAAAAACCCCAAACTTTAATTTTATATCCATCTGGTAAGTCTTCATAATCAGTCCCTAATTATCTACTTGTTAATGCATTTCTGGTTACTCTGACACCTTAGGAATTTTTCTATGCGTAGATTTCTTGCCCAAGGCTATGGAAAATTATACATGCTGCTATACATGCTTGGATACAGTTGGTTTCTGTTTCAGGGTCATTTTCTTTTTCCATCACAGTTACTGAACATATCTGCACACATACTTGCACTGAATTTTGCTTTTTCAGTATGATTCTGGAGCTCGAAAAGCAGTTTAAAACCAGAATGTTCCTAGCAGAATTGCAGCTTCAGGAAGCAAAATAAAAAAGGGGGTGAAAAGTATTGTAGTTCTGTAGCATGTTGTCATATGATAACATATGGAAGGAGAGGTACAGATCAAAAGATAAAATGCTTGTGGTGCTGGAGGTTTTGGCTTGTTTTGAGAGCATTTAGTACTTTCTTCTTGAACAAGGCACAAATCTTTCCTCCTGGTTTTGAAAGGCATGGTGTTTCACTTGCTGGAAGGTTTGCCCCCTCCTTAGATCTATCTGATTCAATAAGGCAGGAATTTCAGCCAGCACATTGCTGACTGGTTTCCCCAAATTAGTCTCTAACAGCCAAACTTGTTTTCCAGAGTATAAGGAGGTATAAGCAGTTTGTGAAGCCACATTAGGAAAGGACTTTCACAAAGACACTTGCTACAACCTGTGGTGGTACAGGTTCAAGTCAACAAGACAGCTGACACCAAGGCCTCTCAAAGACTTCCTATTTAATGAATATATTTGCAGAAGATGGATTCTAGAGAAGATTTTCTTTTCTTCCTTTATTCCCTAAATACTGAAATAACAGCAGAAAGCAGTGATAACTGTGAATCCTAAAACTCAAAGAGCACTAAGATATGTGAAGTGTACTGACATAGTAAAATATTTTTCTGCCCACCAGAAGGCTTGGTTGAGAAAAACTTTCCTCTGAAGATGAGTAGCAGCCATGCTGAAGCTGAACTGTACAATAAGTAAGAACAAGTACAGGCTGTTGATATTCTTATCACAAGAATTAAGATGATCAGCAAGCGACAGTTTATAGTCTGGCTTTATAAGCCCAATCTCCAAACCCCAGCTGGCAACTAAGCACCATGCAGAGACTTGCTCAGTCCCCCCTATATCCTGCAGTAAACAAGTCTGGCAATTGAATATTGGCCTGACCCTCTTTGGTCAGCTGGAGTCAGCTGTCCTGGCCGTGTCCCCTCCCGGCTTCTTGTGCACTCCATGCCTACTCGCTGGTGGGGCAGTGTGAGGAGCAGAAAAGGTCTTGTGTAACCTCTGATTATAAAACAAGTTTTACCACTAGAGTAAGGCCTATGGAGCAGCTGATGTGGTAATTGGTCAAAGCATGTCTGGTCTGCCTGACCTGATCAGGATTTGTACCTGGTGTGTGCCACATGGTGATGGGAAGGACTGGAGCAAAAGACATTGACTAAGAGCTGTTGGGCTAGAGACACAGCACACACGATATAGGGAGAAAGCACCTGAACAGCATGTGGAAGTTTTAGGGCATATGCAAGTCCACTCTTGGAAATCATTGCTGGTGAGGATGTTTCCATGGTCCCTACTGAGCTGAGCAAAACCCTGCTGCAGTGTGGAAAAGTGGCTACTGAGGTTTGTCAGCAGTAGTTGTGTAGCTCCTTCACCATCTCACTCTCCCCACAAAACAATGAAGGGGCTTTGTGTGACCTGAGAGCAGCCTTGCTTGCCCACAGTGTGGGTTCATAAGAACCCAGACACACCACTTCTTGTCTCCAGCTTCTTGTCTATACTGTCAATGTTGCACTAGGCAGGGGATGGATGGGCTCTGAAAGGCAGTGGGACAGAAATCTCCTGCTTTACAGTGGCAGTAGGAGATAGGAAAGCCAGTCAGAACATGCAAAACCCCCACTTTTTGATTTCTACAGTCTTTGTGAAAACGAAGCTAATCGTGTGCTTAAATTTTGCCGATATAAGTTATTTTATGAAAGGCTACAAAATGGAATACAGGCCTGAATACAAACTCATTTTATACACACTAAAGTAAAGCCAAGTCAAAGTAAATGGGAAGTGATCATGTGGTTTTTGTGCTGTGAAGGTCTATGCTCTGATAGACACTAAGACAAGGATTTTACTCAGCTGTGGATGTTTATGTTTTAGAGAGGGGGGAGAGAGGGGAAAAAAAATGGAGGATAAATGTAACCAGCATTATAATGGTGAGATTTATCAGAATTTCCATTATCAGAGTCTGTTTACAGGTTGGAAATATTCCCTCTGGGCTAAGACTTAAAATTCAAGATCACACACAGGAAATTATATTTATCTTTGCTAAATTAAAACATTGGTCCAGCAGCTTTAAAAAAACTACTTTCACAAGAAAATACTCCAAAGAGCAAGAAGTTCAGATACTTCTGACTTTGGTTTTTTTTTTCTATCTACATTTTCTGTCTGCCTGATAAACATGGCATATGCTGGATATGCCTTGACCTGATACTCTGACATTAGTAGTAGAGATATATTGAAAAGTAATGTACTGAAAGTCTTTCACCTATGAATGCACCTTTTCTTGATGACATTTTCTCTTATTTTGCTTGTCAAGCTCCATAGTGTTCAGTGTTCCTTCTTTATATTTATAAGAGGATTTTGTTACAAATAAATCCTAGCACTATTCAAACAGAGTAATTATTTGGTTCATATTACCATTACCTTTCCTACAGAATAATAAATATATCTTTAAAATTCTCTATTTTTGAAGATAGTGTAGCAATTAAAATGCACTTAAAGATTCCTTATTTGCATGCAAATGGTCAGGATGAAGAAGAATGTGAGCATGTAGAAAATAGTATGCAATTTTCAATCACAGATATATATATATATATTTAGTATAACTATCTTCCAACATTTTTTGACTTCTCATAGAATATCCCAATTATTTTTGGGATTTAGAATATAATTTCTGTTTTAGATTACCAAGGAGTAGAGAATTTATAGTGTCCAGTATTTTTTTCCCTCTAATTCCTAGTTGAGCATGAAAGAATTCATCTGTATGGGGCCAGACAAATTGTCTGTGAATAATTTTCTGTTAAATAGCATTCTGGCAAAGAGTTCTTCATTTCCCAGAGTATTTTAACTGGTGTTTACTGGAGCTGATTGAATACTGTCCATTTACTGTATCGACACATTTTGATGCTGTGACTGAATACATTATTCAATTTATCATCTCTGTAATATTAGACCAGCTGTAGTTTTTGCTCAGAGTAATAGACCTGATGTGAATTCACTTATGTAGGCGCTGTGTGTGGTTTGATGAACCCTTTTCTTTGACTTTTTCTGTTCAGAATAATAGACATCAGGTTTTTGTTCAAAACAGATTGTTTGTGATTTTGCTCCCCTTACGCCATGTGTTTAAGAAAAAGATCCTCTTTTCTTATAGGTCTCTAAACACTTGCTCTGGTTAAATACTAGAGGTTTTTTTGAAATTGAGGGTAGAGACATCAGTGCCTGACTCAACTCTTCCTCTTCATTGGAAATATTCCCTGCTAGAAGCGGATGAATTAGGCCATGAATCAGAGGGCCATCAAGATCCTGGACACAGCTTATCACAGTGGCGATTAAGAATGATGCAACTGAAGTCACTTTAGAAGACAAAGACCGGACTTAAGGCAGGAGGCTGCGATGCGATCCTCACTTCACATGGGTGTAGTAAGTATGTGTGGTCCAAATGCTTTGTCGCCCAAGTCTGTTTGGGGGCTGGGACATTTTTCACCATATGCAACAGAAGTGACATTAGTACAAGAAAAAAAAAAAGAACTAAGAGTAAAGGGGAATTTGAAGAGTCTGGGAAACTATTTTATAATATTTTATGTAGTGGATTCTGCTCTCATTCTTTAATGTGAAATGAAGGAATTTGCTAAAGAACACGCTAAAATTAGATGCCACATAGCCAAGTACTGGATTTGAATTAGGTCCTTCATCTCTTGAAGGCAGTTCAGAAGTGCCGCCTTCCCACAGGTTCAATGATAACCATTGCCTTTAAGATCTCTTTGGGCTATGGAGCTGTGGTGTCTCCTACCTTCTGCAGCTGGCTGATTTTTGCTAGGATGTTATTTCCTCAGCTCTGGCTGTAGGTGAAAAACGTTAAAATGCCCCTAAAGTTTCAAGTGTTGTAGTTTTAACGGTATACTTTTTGTGGCTATAAATGCTTTTGATTTAGTATCTGTTTATATTCCCTCATAGATGCTGGCCTACCTGAGCTATCATTAAAGCATCATCCAGCTTTCATACAGCTTATACAACAATACTTTGTTTAAAACTAGCTCAAAGTGAGTTGCAAACCATACAGTATATTTATATATTTTTCAGGAGGTGGAGAGGATGTGCCAGGTACAGGCATGCAATTTATAAGCCTTAGCTGGGAGTTGATTTGTGTTCATGTTATAATCAATACTGAGTGGGAAAAGCTCCTTAAAGACATTTTTATTCCCTCATGTTAAGCTTCTGCTCTGAGCTACTATTCAGAGAACACTATTTCTCTGTAGTGGTTGTCTGAAGAGGCTAGCCAATTAACACTGGCCTGAAGGTGGGTTCTTGAATATCTTGAATAGGAGATACCATCCTCCCTCTGACAGGGCTGTAAGAATCCATTGGGGTGCAAAGGCAAGGGCCCATCACAAAACAGTGGGTACCAGTCTTAGTGCAAACTAAGCTGAAATTTCTTAAATATGAAAGCCATGGTTCAAAGAGGGAAACTATTCAAATATTACTAGAATTTTTAATGGAAAGACAAGGAAAAGTTCATATGTCTTCTTTATAACAGAATAGTTCTGGAGAGTTCACCTTGAAATTTATGCTATGAGTACTGTTACCTTGCAATACATACTTCAAAACAAGTGAAGAAGTGAAGATATATACAAATGAGTTATTAAAGAGTAGGGAAAAATTGTTTCAGAATTACATGACGAAAACAGTCTGATGGAACAAAGGTCGGCTTAACTCACATCAGACTTCAGGTTCTTGTTTCAATTCAAAATCAATTTCAAACAAAACCAAATGAAATCATGCTGAGAGAAAGGCCACAGTAACATTTCAACACTCCACTGTACTGAAACACCATAAAGTATTATCTGATCTTCCATATCACAGAAAATATTCAGTTAGTCTGTTTGGATATTTTAGTAGTATTCAATATTTAAAATTGGTGGACTATAATAAGGAAAATCAGCCCCTTTTAATTAAAAATGGTTCATGCTAAATAAACATTTCATATTTTCAAGGCAGTTCCTTACAATAGTAATTAAAATCTCCAGACATCTTTTAGCACGCTGTGGATTTAAGTGTTTTCTTTTTCATTCAGCTTTCTCCCTTCTTAAAAGTGAAAGAATTATCTTGGGTTTTTTTTCCCTTTTTCCATAACAGATCTGTCTTTGGCTGTTTGTGTGGATGCCATGCAAAGACCTCTCAATGTAGACCTACAATGTAAGGAAATGCAATGGTTTCTTCAGTCACAAACTTCTAAAAGGGTATTAAGGGAATTCAAGGTGAAATGAAATACTACAGAAAAAATCCACTTCAAAGCTCCCATTGAATTCCTCTAAGGCCAAGATTTCATCCTTATATCAATGTCCTTGGCCTGATTGACATTGAAATGAAGCTTAGTTTGCAAAGCTCTTTTACTGTTCAAACGTCCTCTGGAACTTTTGATATATTTAATAAGAAGTGCGAGAATGAGTAAAATAAAGTCCAGAAAAAAACCCACCAAACTATGGAATTCTCTCCAGCAGCCAAAATTGCACTGTGTGTGGGCTTTTAAAAAATTATTATACACACACAGGCAATTGGCCCAGTGAATATATTGCAAACCTGCTAATGATGAATATCGTAGCCCAGGCTCAAATCCTGCTGTAGGTTAACAATTAGTGGACCCAATCACTGGAATAGTGATTCTCCTGTGCAGAAGGCAGCAGCTTTTGGCCAAGTATCAATAGGTAATGTCAAAGCAAAGGGAAAACATTGTGGTTGCAATAGCCCACCTAGGCCACCTGGTTGTCATGGTTTTATTGGAATATTCTCACTCACACCTTCCTCAGAAAGAGAAGGTCAGTGTGGGTCAGAGAAACATTTTTTTCTTCCTTCCAGCATCTTAATTAAAAGAGTCAGTCACTTCCACAGATCATTCTCAGATAAACAGGTTGTCTTCAGTAATTCATAATACAATGTTTCTGGGAAAAACAGAAACTCTATTTTAAAGATAATAATAGATCTTTCCATCCTGCTGGCAGATATCGGTTATTCTGGGAAAGCACTGCAGAGGTTCTGTACATGCTCTAATACAGGGGACTCATTTTCCACATGATTATAAGTGTGGTAGGAGAAACTGTCTAAGGACAATTACTTAGATCAAGAAAACTTGAGGAAGGAAATTTTATAAGTGGTAAAACCTGGAAAGATTTGAGCTAGTCTTTTGCTTTCCTGCTTCCCTCTTGTTATTAATAAACTCACATCTCAGAATAGAGAGTTTAGGCTTCGCAAGAACAAGAACTATGTTTCTGAGTCCAATGAGGACACCTGTTTATGATCTTAAAAACAGCCTTGGGAGATGAATCACCAGTTAGTCAGCCTATGTACACAGTTACAGTTCCAGAAAGCTGAGGAGCAGTAATGCCAGTTGTGAACCTGGACCACTGAGTCATGAAGCGTTTTACATGGAAAAAGTAGGTAATCAATGAATGAAAGAATAGTATTATAGAATAGATAAATATTTTTTTTAGAAAAAGTAAAAAAGTTGGAATGGATATTGCAAACAGAAGTAATTTTGTGCTGTTTTAATGAGAGTCTCCACCACTGCCTTTTTTTTCATCATAAGCTTTTCCAGATAGGCTTGTAATATTTGTACATCTGATTTGGTACAAAGACATCTGAATGTAGTCTCTCCCTTGCTGTACTGACACTGACCATGAAACCATGGAACAGTAAACACACAAGCCTGGCAGAAAATGTGTTGGTGTCTGGAATCATGTAAGTGGTCCTGGGAGTACCAGGTGAGGAAAGTTCAACTCTTCCCAGCTGAGTCAAATTAAGAGGGTAGGGCAGCATATGAAAGCAATGAAGGAAGAGGAAGCTGGAGAGCCTGGTGGGAGGCCTGAGGGAAGGCCAGTGGAGGGGCTGAGGCAATGGCAGAGGTGTTTTGTCTCATGGCTGAGGCCAGGGAAAGGAGCTGAGGGATTCACCAGCTGATTTCTCTGAACAGGGGTGGGAACTTGGACAAAGCACCAGAAGCTGAATCCAGAGAGATAAAAGACTGTCTCTACTCTCTAAATGAGATCTAGTGAGCAAAGAGACAAGTGGAAATGGAGGCAAACTGATGTTTAGGTGTGGTGGTCGGCTGTGCTGAGAGAAGATGGAGATGCTGGTGGAAAGTGCTTTTGCTTAATGACCTGCTGACTGTGTGACCACAGTGCCCTAGGCCAGAGCCCTGGAAATGGGAAGGTGACTGAGGTGCTGGAGTTTTTGAACTGAGCCCTGCTTGCTTCATGTGAGGGCATGTGTGAAGTGGATGCTTTGTGGGTTTTCCTGAGCAAAGTGTTTATTATGTAGTTGCAAAGAGTTGAATGTTGTGACTGGGTGGTCCTTTCCAGTTCTGTTACCCATTTGAGATCCTGAAGGGTTATACATGTGTTATATATATATATGTGTGTATATATATATGTGTATATATATGTAACATATACACACACATATATATTCTATGACACTGAGGAAAGAAGAAATTTCTCAGTAGGATGTTAATGGATATGAGACATCTCAGAGACGATAGGTGAATCTGCAAATGATGCTTAACTGGCTCACAGGGAAGCAGTACAAAATAGTTTTGAGGGAAACCTTAGCAAACTAGGAATGTGTGGTTTCAGAAAACTTACCAACTTTATCGTGAGGTTGTTCTTGTGATTTCATCAGTCAGTGAAACATACTGTCCCAGGAAGCATCTAAGTTTATTATTTTCTCAGTTACCTCATTATTTATACTTATCTGATGCCAAAATCCATCCTCTGTGCTCCCCATAGTCATCTTCTACTTGGTTATGGACCAGCCCAGAGCAAAATAGAGTCCTTGCCCCAAATAGGTTACAGACTAATTATAAACAATGATAAATGTGTTTACTTCTGCATGTCCCTCTGTTAAATGTGAAGAAATGAATGCATACAGCAACTTAGGCAGCTGCTGGAGGCCAGCAAAAGTCTTTTTTTAGGATTTTACAGTGAAGCAGGAATCTGTATAGGTCTTGAAAGCATAAAGGTCAGCTCTTCCCCCACCCTCAGCTATTAAGACAATGTTTAAATAAATGTTCTTACACAAGAACTGTAAGAAGCAAGTATAGGCAAAAAACCCACTAGCACGTCCTACCTACTTTGAAGAAGAGATGCTTTTCAGCAAGCATATTCACTTTATCTTGCTAGTATTATCCCTATGATGTCTTCCTGTTGTTGTTTGTTATTGCTTGCATTTATTCTAGTGCATACCCAGAGCCTCTAGGTAAAGGCAGTAATGCCAGCAGCACTCTGTATGTGTCATGGGCTATGTGTGGAACAGCTCTTTGGCAAATCAGGGCCTGACATCAGCAGGAGAAGGACTCCTTTGCAGGGAAATGAGGATGAGGAAGGTGAAAGGTCAAACTTTGCATCAGATTTTTAATGTGTATTTTAAAACCTTGCCTAAGGAAATGAGGAAATAATGTTGAATCCTGCCTCTTTTGCAGTGGAGGTGAGAGTGCTTGAAGGGGAACCCCCCTTTTGCACTTTTCAGAAATCCCCAAAGGGTACTTGAGACACTCCTCTGGCAGAAGGGAAGAGCAATGAACTGTTGAGTTTGATATTGACTTGAAAAAAGCTACAGGAACTAGAAGGGAGGTAGGCCTTGTCCAGCATGTGAGCACAGACTTTGGCCCTCACCCTGCTGTGAGTGACGCACGAGGCAGAGTCAGTTCATCAGCTGACCGTGGGCAGTCGGAGGATGTTAGCACAGTGTTCTTCACCCAGTAGCTAATTATGTGGGATTGCAACCCTCATGGCATAACAGAGTGTTACAAAGAGTCTCTGGATCTCCCCTGTTGTTGCTCTGCTTTGTTGCATGTCCTGCATCAGTGCTTGGGTGTTAGTGGGTAGCATTGCTGGGGGTTGCAGTAGTGTTTGAGCAAACAGCTTAAAAGGTGACAGTCTGAAGGTTTTCTTGTTTGTTTTCCTATGGTCTAACATCCCCTTAGGCTGATTTCATCCCACACTGCAAGCCTGAATCACCTTATATTTCTGAAGCATTTTTGGTCCCTTTCTTTGCAGCACCTTCTTACTGGGGTTTCGTCCATGCTGTGTGATATTGAAATGCTTGCATTTAATAGAAGTCACACAGCATAAATAAATAACACACATGAAAGTGTGTGTGAGTAACTGTGCATCAAAGTGTTTAATATTCTTCAGCCTGCTGCTGAGAGGTAAGCCAGTCAGGATATATCAAAACCAAACACAGCACTGGCAAGATTAAACAGCAGTGGATTTGCACATGTAATAAACCTGCAACATTGAGTTTAATCCATGTGTAATTGGGAATAGATAAGGCTGGAATTGAATGACTGCACAGGATCTGCCTCAGATGGAGGAAAGAAGAGGGGGGGCAGCCCAGAGCAGGGGGGCAAGAAGGCTCTGCAGCATCTGGTTTGTCATGCAGATGCTGGAAAAAGGAGTGGGTTTATGCTGTTTAATTGTGAAGGACGTTAGAAAGGTGGTATGATGTTGATGAGCCACAAGTACAGTAAAGGGCTTGGCTATTGCAGAACTTCAAGAGTAATCAGGTTGTTTTCCTCCCTGGGCTATGGGAGGGACAGTTCTAACTGGGCTTAGTGTCAAGAAATGTTGCTGATCGTTTTTAGACTGTCCTTATTTGCCCGGTCTGACTTTAATATAGTAAAATCAAACAGCGAGAATAAAATAGCTGCTACTCTATTGTTCTGCCTTTTCCCCATCAACTGTTTTTCAGTTTTGAAAGGAAAGACTCATGAACAATCCAAACTCCTCCCTTCCCACTTCAAAAATCATAGTACCTTGTCCAGTCAGTGTCTGTGTTGGCTTTTGCTCTGTTCTGTGATAACTGCAAAGGAATGTGTTGCCTCCCTTTCAGCTTCCTTCACAAACTTGTTGGTATTTGCATAACTGTTCATGTGTTTTGAAATACATGAGAAGATGCATATACAACATTAAAAATATTTTTTTATTCTATGGGATGCAATTTTTTATGTAGCTTCTCTCTCCTTCTCCTTCCATAGCCCTGTCTGATACCTTTTCTGTCTTCCTGTTTTCTCTTCTGCAATTTCCTATGCAGTTACCACGAGCACACAGCAGCTCAAGAGAGGCATTGAATGCATGCACAGCCAATCTTTTCCACTTATACTTGATAGACCCAGTAGGCTTGTGAGGATAGTCTTAGGCAGTAATGGAAAGATTTAACAGATCCTTTAATATGTTTAGCTGAAATCCAGCTAAACAGCCCACCCTAATTTTCATCCATTACAGAAGCTAGAGGATCAAAGGACCAACATTTATCACAGGACCCTGTTTTCCTCAGTTGTTGTTTCTTTTGATTCAATTAGTATGTCCCACTTTTATGTGAGGATCAGATTTTGCCATGATTTTACATGGCTCTAGAGCATGTGACTGTGGAGTTTGGGCACTTGCTCCAACTTTGTTAGCAGACACCAAAGGAAAACGGCAAAAATGCAGTAATTCTTTAATTGGCAAAGCTGGAGTCAGACTTGCTTTCCATCCCCTGGACACAGCAGGTATGCCTGGACTGGCACAGGGAACTCTGCTGTTGCCTTGACAAATACAGAAGCAGAGGATTTTTTAGTAGTTTGATTTTACATGCACTTTCCAATGTGACGTTTTCTCTGGAGAATCATTCCTAGCTTGAGCTGTCTGAATCCAGAAACAGTGTTTCTGACAGCCCCCACTCAGCTGCTGCTCACTTGTGTAGGTACCATTGACTTATTTAGTTTGGATTTGCAGAGGCATCCCTGAAGCATGGAGCTGTGCCTCTCTGAGTGCAGTGAATTACCTCAGTTCAGACCAGGACTAAGCAGTTCACTGGCCTCACAGCGAGACTCATTAAGGGTGAGAAGGCAAAGTGATTTCTCTGCCTGTGTCTTGGATGTGTGTGTCAATCAAGTAGGTGTTTCCCAAGGTTACCCAACATGCAGTGAGAGAACCAAGTGGCTTAGAAATGTGCTTGGGACCACTGCTTGCTTCCAAACTGTAATTTTTAGCAGTGCAGCTTTAGGCCCCTTGTTTTACTTCTGTAGTGGCCAAGCTGGTGGGAAAGTTTCAGGACGGTGAGTGTGGATGGATGCTCTCCTGACTGACCCTCAAGCTGGACAACTGGGTTACAAGGACCATACAAAACATTTGAAGTTCTGTCACACAATTTTTTGCCTGAAAATATAGGGTAGGGTTTTTAAAAGCTAATCTCTTCTCTTATGGTCTATGTGTTTGCTAAAGGTTTGAGTACAAGAATTGTTCAATCATTTTGCAAATGGGTTGTGCTTAGCAACAATTACAATAAAATGTAATCCAAAGCCCCTGGATATGGCAGTTTATGCCTCTTGCTTTATTATTTTTATTATTTCAGAGTCATATAATTTGTGCATTCTAATTTGAGTGATGTTGGCTATATGCTTTCGCCACAGGACTCAAATGAGAAGCTTAATAAATGAACATGGGATTTACATGACTAAATTTTCTTACCTCAGAGATGCTAGCTTCTCCCTTTCCCCCTCCTCCCCCTACCCATTTAGTCTGAATTTCTTCCTCATTGATGTGTTAATATTGTATACAACTCTTACTGAGTGTCCATGTTACAGCATGATGGTGATTTGGCTGCTGCTAATTATGTGGGTATTGTGGGTGAACAGGATGGCAGAGTAACTAAAAATTCAAGGATGGCTTTGAGCAGAGAACAGTTTAGAAGAAAGTAATTGTAAATGCACCATCCCTGGGGCTTACGGGGAACAAAACAGAGTCAGCTTTTCATACAAGGCTGAGCGTCTCTAATGCTTGTGCTGGAAAGTACAGTGTGTAGCCTAAGCATTTCTTGTCTCTGTCTCTACCTAGATTGGTGAAGGGCAATGGAAGGTTGGTCTCAAGGCCCCTGACTTGACTGGTGCTGTGACCATGGCATCTACCTATGCAGCATGGTCCATTACTCAGTATTAAATTCTGTGTTCATATTTCTGCTCTGAACACTGCTACTCAATGAACAGTGTTTGTTGAATGGTTAATAGGGTAACAGCGCAATAGAAAGGGCTGGCAGAAGTGAGAGAAAATTATTTTGAAACCTGATTTTGGTTTGTAGTGTATTTTTTTTTTCTACTCTAATATACCTGTTCTGGTCTAATTCTTTCCATTTTATAAGACCACATAACTCAAGCCCCAAAGTAGCGATTTTGTATTTGGCTATATATCAATATCACTTCTTTAACCCTGTAAGCATCTGTTATTTTCTCTCAGACAGAACACTCTCCTTGACCATTACAACCTGGGAAAGGTGGTTTACCAAACCAGATAGAGTGATGGACTGACACAGCTCAATAGTTCCTATTTAATTGCTTGGGGTTTTTCTACTTTTTTTGGGGTTTTTTTTCCTCCCTTACTTCAATTTTAATACTGTAAACAGCATTTAGGTGTACCTGATCAAGCTTTCCTCACCTTCTAGCATAACCTGGTAATTCTAGGAAGCAAACTGTCTGCATTATTTTAAAGCTTTCCCTGTTTCTTGAGTAAGAGAGTCCCTGTGTGTCCATTCAACAGTGAAGGAAGCTGACAAGTTCTAGGTCCAAAGCTTGACTTCCTCACCAGATCCTTTGTGGAACTGTCTTAGAAATGGGATTCATGGGGAAAAATGGGTAGGTGTGACTACAGGAAATTACATATAGTTATTACTTATTTGCACCTTTTTTTTTTTTAATGTTTCATTGTTCTTTAGTATCTTTTGCCAGGAATGCACTGGCAGAGGTGTGCAGAGCTAAGCTGAGGGCTTAGAAATGGCTGAGACTTTATTGCCAAAGGAAGGCTAAGAACAGTGCGAAGGTGTTTAACCTGTGGTCCGTATAATTCATATTTGCCAGGATAAGCTGTTTGGTGGTATTTTTTGAAAAAAAAAAAAATATATATTAGCACCTAAAGAGCATTAGCAAACCTAATAAACTATTTCAAGAGCACAAGGACCATTGGTGTTCACATATATCTTTGTATCCTTCTGTGAGATGAGTCAATTTCTTCCTTCCTAAAAGCAGTTTCAGAAAATAAGCCATAGTTCTCTACACTGAATGAAGGATTTGAAGCTTGTCTGTGTGTATGTATATATATGACTATTGTCCCCCCAACCCTCCCATTTTCAGGGGAAAAATCCGTTGCTTTTTTCATGTTGTTTCTTAGTCTAAAATAGAAAATATAACAGCTTTATTATCAATGCTTTTGCAACATAAGACACTGAAGTTAGCAAAATATTATAGTAAAAAGATACTGCGAATTTTCAACTCCCTGCTGGTGGGTGTATACTTTTCACTGGTTTTGTCAGCAAAAATTCTGCCAATTGAATTGTGGGTGGAAGGTACAAAATTTGTGTTGGCAAAAGAGTATATTTATTTACTGCTCATATGGATATAGTTTATAAGTTGCTTCTGCAAGCAAATGCAAAATATACTTTTTATTTTTCTGTGTGATGCTTTGAATTCATTATGTGTGAAGGTTTTTTAAACGTTTGTCAGTATGGTTTGGAATTACCACGTATCAGTAGTTACTACGGATGATTAAAATTGTTGAGTAGAAACCTCCTTAGCATATTTCAGACTTCATGTGCGCATCTATCTCTAAGACAGTGAGATGTGTAGTGCATTTTAATCATATTGCACTGTCTTTGTATCATGCAAAACTATTTCCATTGAAGTCTGAAATGAGTCTGGCATGACCCAGAGTCAACATGATAATATATTCTTGATATCCTTTACATGCTGATAACAGTTCAGCTGCACTAAAGCATTTTGTCAAGTTGTGTTCATTTTCTATAGGTGTTAATATATTTGGCAATGAGAGTTCAGATTGTTACTCTTAAATTAGTGTTGAATTTGGGTCATCAAGAACTCTAAATTGAGCAATTCCACCAACTGTTGCAGGATGCTGTAGGAAACCTTTGAATTAAACTGTGCTCCTGTGTGTTGAGTGTTGTAATTTAATAAGAGGCATGCTGTAGCTACTTGTCTTCGTCCTGAGAAAAGATGGGAATATGTTAAGTTGATATTGCTATAACTTTAAAAGTTTAAATAGAGACAGGGCAGCCTAAAAGGACTGGTTTGTCTCCCACTTTCTTCCCCTTGTCTGTTGAGTCAAATCCTTACCAGGATTTTTCTTGGCCTGTTTTAACATAATTTAGCACAAATTTCATTTTCCTGGGTATCTTCATAATTTAAAGAAAAGTGCAAACCATCAGTTCTCTGTCAGGGAGACATGTTCTTCTGGCTCCACATTAAAAAAATGCCAGTGGTCACACTAGGTGTTCTCACACAAATAAACCAGATTATTTTAGTTTGGCTTGATGGTTTGAAAGGGAGTGGTGTTTGGTTAAACAGCTGATTGCTGGATAACCTCTTGTAGGATCACTAATTTGTTTTTGACTTATCAGTCTTGGATCTCTAAGAAGACGCATTTGTGCTCCAGAGTCTGCTTTTCTACTTGTTTCAAGATGCAAGTCAAAAGATGAGATCTCCACAAAAGAGGAGGGTAAGAGGTTCAATTTTTTTTCTGTTTCTTCTTCACATGGACAAAATATAGGTTCTTTTACATTTGCAGAGCCTTACAGCAGCAACTGCAGGACAGCCATGATGCGTACTTGTTTACTACAGCAGTCTTGGTTTAAACTTCTGTTTCATTAATTGCCATTTTTAAACCCCTACTGTAGTCATAATTAGTATGAAACACGTAGAAATTACATATACAGCATCCTGTGGCAATCTATGCACGGGGTCCTGGACGCTGGCTGGTCCTGCTGCTTTATTGAAACTCCTTGCTACAACAGCTCTTTTCATTCAGACCAAATGACGGACAAATACCTTCTGGTTTCATGACCAGCAGCCCAAGGGAAGGACAGTACCTGAAGATCTGACTGTGTGTAACACAGGAATGGCCTTGTAAGGTTGAAGGCTGTTTCTTGAGTCCCTGAATACGCATCAAATGGGTGAAGGAACAATTCCATTATCTGTATGTGTGTAGGAGGATAGAAGAGTAGTAGAAAAGTGCATGTGTGTTGGAGTCCCTGCAGATCTCCAAGACTAAATTGCATGGCAGCAGTTGATCAGTTTTGATCTTTGCAAATAGTAACTCCCGCAGGCAGGTGGGAGTGTCAGTAAGGGTTTGCTGAATGCTGCTTCTGCTCAGTGGCCTTGATAATTCAGCACTTCTGCTTACCACCCCAGATTGCAATGTAGATAAAATAACAGAGAGAAAATTCAGCCAGGAAACCAAGCCCAGGAGTAAAACATTTTTACACTTTTTAAGAAAAGCCTAAAGCAAAATTCTGAGTAGGACAGTGTTTGAAAAGATGCTTGGAAGTGGAAGGAAAGGGACTATTTCCTGCTGTCTGCCTTCCTGCTGTGCATGTATTTAGGGCCTTATGTTAATAGATGAGTTTGGAGGAACTGGTTGCATCCCTTGATTTTTCCTTCTAGTAGGAGCAGCCCCCAGAATCCTGCAAAATGCTGAGGGCAGGGAGAGCAAGAGCAATCTGCTTCATTCCCCAAATGTGTTTTGGCACAGACATTTTGGTCAATGCTGTTAACTTTGTGATACCCGTGGTATAGGAGTTCCCATGACAAACACACTCATATCTAACCCTGAACAGCAGGGTTAATCCCAACTCTTCAGGGTTAATTAAGAGGTAATTGCATGGGCCTCAATTAATCCCTGTTTAACTCAGTTGCATGTGATAGAAGGGCACTAGAGATTAATTTGGCATACTGCCTCATCAAATTCATTAATTTCATTAAATGTGAAAAAATATTTTAAGTGTGAGGTAACAGCTGCGACTCTTCTGCCCTATGAAGGGGTCTAGCAGCACTAGGCAAGACCTTAAATACTTGTCATAAGGCTATAGATATCAGGATGTTTGGCTAAATTAGGGAGCTGCTGTCTCTTCCTCTCAGTGGCTACAGAAAACCTTTAAGATACTGAATTGCACAGTAGTAAGGAATTGGTCCAATGGAGGAGTACCAAGTTCTTGAATCCCTGATGATTTTGGTGGCAAGGACAAATGTCTGCTCCCTCTCTGAATCAGACCCATGATGGCTTACATGAGAGTGTGCATTCACAGGGCGATATGTTACACAGCATATCCTGCTTAGTCTTAATTAAGGTTATAACTGAGAGGATGCAGAAATGTTTTGTCATTACTCTGCAGATTACTGAAATCTTAACTAATGAGATTTGACTCTAACATCTGCTGTTATAGTAAATTTAGAGCTAGATGAAAAATTCATATGTGTTAAGTGGCTTAGTACTAAAAGTATGGCTAAAACAGCCCAATGTCAGTCTCTGTAGATGTTACTTCTGAGTGTTGAGTCAATGCCTGCCTGAGTGGGACAGGAGGGCTCAGGTGGGAGGTAGGTTACTAGATTTTCACTACTTGCTTTGGTTGGTTATGCCCCTACAACCCCTGACCTTGCTCAATACCTGCACATGCCACAAAATACTCTGGCTTTGCTGACTTTCTCAGTTAAGTTTCCTCCAAACCACAAAACCCGGGTGCACTGTAGCTCCAGTATATACTTGGTATGAAAGCTGACTCAACTTCTGCTGCACTACACTGTACCAGGCAGCTCTCAAGTGATGCTGCTGCAATTTATCACCATAAACTGTTTCATATTGGAACAAACAATACACATGAGGCAATCTGGATTCAAATTAATTCAAAAGCGCCATAACTGAAAAGTGAGCAGTCTCTTTGTGTTGTTTCTTTTAACAAGATTTTATGATATGACTAGACTACAAATAGCTCTATTCATGATAAACTGGCAACTCTGCAAATTGTATATGCTAAAAGCTATTTATTGTACAAGCTGTTCTGGAAAAAACTCTTAAATGAAATCTTCTCTGCTAGGGGCATGTGAGGCATCAGTTGCATGGGTTCTGCCATGGATATCCCATTTCAGGAGTCCCATGGCTATGGGGGAAGGGATGAGGAAAGATCATCTGATCCAAAAACCTTTAATTGCTCAAAGTTAAGCACTCCAGGGTGCTAGAGAAAAGGACAGGTCCAGTAGGAAACAGTTTTCCAGTCCGGTGAGGAAACATGTGAGGGTGAAGGAAAACTAAGGGATGGCAGAATTGCTTTTGGTCCTAAGCATTTGCATTTGGTTCTCTGGAACTCCTGCTATATGCTTTCCCTTTGAAGGCACAGCAATATTATCTTCTTCCAAAATACCCCAGAAATATCTCCACTTTAATGTCCATTAAGACGGCTGCTATTATCCTTCAGAGATATGCTGTGTTTTCAGCATGATCTTGGGACATAGCTGTGGATGGACTTATTTTAAGGATAAATTAACTACTGAAAGAGACCTAATATGGTTTTGTACCTCAATCAATGTAATTTATGGAATGGTATGGAAAAAGGCATTAATGCATTTTCTATACATCTTCCCTGTAGACATTACTACAGCAAATTACACCTGTATTTGCAGACATATATTTCTTGAATATTTGTGTATTGGACTCAAATACCAAATGACACATCTTACCATGTAAACAAATGCTTTTGCCACCAGAAAGGGAGCATAAATTATCCTTCAAGAGTAACTCCTATGAGATGTATAAAAATGCTGACTGTGACCTGCCAATAAAGCTTTAGTAGTAGCTATGGGAGTATCTCAGAGCCAAGGAAAAGAATTATAGTTATGTTTTAATCCACTTATCAAATCATTCCAATTCCTACCTCCAAGTAAAATTACACTTCTTGGAAAGTGAGCACTATTTGCTCTGGGCCTTTCTTTTCAAATTATTTTTACTTTCATAATAATAATTATAAGTACATTGGAGGTTAAAAGCTGTCTGCAGAGCAATTAAAAGCTCTTGAGGAGAATTTGGATCAGAGCATGAGGTCATTTATAGGTTCAAATTTCTACTGCACCTATGAGATACACCTAGAAAATAATAGTACATGTGAAGGTGCAGCATTAGACGTGAAAACAGCTGGAGTGAGGGAGGGGTTAGGCATCTGAACTTGAAGCCTCAAAATTTTCTCAGCTGCCATTTAACTCTACAATGACCTAGATCAGGAGGAAGATTGTGTCAACAGAGATTTGAGGTACATTTCATACTGAGTAACCGCAGAAGTTTTGGTAGGCATAAATCTCATTCAGGGTTAAGCACTGTAGGAGTCCACAAAATGGGCTGTTTTGTGAGACCAGTTCAATTTAATGAATGTTTTCTGGATGCTTCCACTGTAGTGAGCTTTCAGTCAGAGTCTTGGCATCTATCTGTCTCATTTTCAAACCCTAATGTAGAGGAGCTGGTATTGCTGCCTTCTTTGCCTATCTGAAAAAACAGTATTTAGAGCACATGTCCAGAGCATGGGAACTGGAGATTTGGCACCTGTGCAGCAGGAGGTCGAATCTGTATATCTGGTAATAAATGGCCTAATTATTTGGATAAAAAATTCAGTGAAATAGAGAGAGTCTCTATTCCTGCTGTTATGTGCTTCTAAGTGTGAAAGATTTGAACAGCCTGGGGTCCTTGGCCAGAGGCTTAATTAGCTTTTTCACTCAAGGCTTGATTCCTGTAAGGAAAACAGTCCCTGACAGAAGAATGGAAGTGCAGGCATGTGCCTCCTGGTAATATGGTTGTGCTGGCTTGGGGCTGTTTCATTCCTCACTAGCAAGCCTCGAGATGCTCTGTGCAAAGGGGTCACAGTCAGGAGCACAGAGGCACCACATAGTTGTCAGCAGTGGGACAGCTAATTGCTTTCCCTCTATGGAGAGGAAATGCAACCTGGATTTGCTGTCTCCCATGTCTGTGCTGTGCTCACTGGGCTGATGGATAAAATATCGGAAAACTGAAAGAGGAAACAACCTTGTTCCAACTCAGTTTTCTTTTAAGGTGGCCTCTGTCTAACAGAGACTATGATATCCAAGCATTACTCCTCGAAGTTTATCTGTTCAGCTGTCAAAGGCTGACTGCAGTCCCAGATTAAAAGTCTAGGGAGGGATGAAGCCCTCTTAAAAACCAAGCAGGTGCTAGAAAGAGATGGTGTAGAGCAGATCTTATGCTAGACCTTCACACATAAGGTTATTTGGTAAAGGCAAAAGAGTGGGCACTTCTCTTTCCTCTTCCAGCTTTTAAGTCAGAAGGGTCTCACAAATGGGGAGGAGCAGTGGGGTGCAGGGGTGTTTGTGGTGAAGAAAGCCAAAGGCATAGTAAGAGGTTGCAGGATGGCTTTTGTGGCTCATGGAAACCGAGGCAGGTACCAAGTGTCCTGAGCTCTACGTTTTTGATCCGTGGCACAGGCAGGTCTGGGGCTGTGGGTGGGTGATAACATAGAGGTATCAGTGGAATAGAAGAACACAAGTGCTACCCAGAAATTTTGTTTTTTTCCAGTTGCAGCTTGGTTAGATGCACTTGGAAATCTCATTCTCAATTTGTGCTTACTGTATGGACTACGAGAACAACAAAAATGGTATTCATTGAAGACTAAAACTGAAACAACTTAGCTGGAATCTAATTCAGTCCCTCAACTTGGTTTACCAGTATATTCTGTGCACTTCATCTGTATGTAGTATGATTGTAATTATGATATCTTTGTTAGTTCAACTCCCCAGAACAAAAAAGTGCTTAGACATTAGCTGGCTATCTTCCTGATTTTTAAAGCCAAATGTCTAATTAGAGCACTTCTGTTTCTTACATTTATTTTCAATTCTAGAGAGCAAAAGACAAGAAATCTCAACACAGCTGTGGCTCTTTTATAAACTTCAGCTTATTAGAGCTTCTGGGTCAAATTCTCTGGTGGTGCAACTCCACAGACTTACTTTCTGCTGGTGTAACTTCAGATATAAATATAACTCGCTGTACATCTGTCCATATGTGTGTTCCTATGTATATACCAAACCCATAGCTGATATAAATCACCGTAGCTCTTTTGGCTTCTGTGAAACTATAGTGATTTCTTACCAGCTGGGTATCCGGTACACAGCATCTGGTTTTCCTTTTCCCTCCCTTAATAGCACTGATGAATCAGAATTCCTAAAGGAGGATAATACTAAACATAATTAGACAGGATATGTTCAAGAAGAAAATTTAATTTGAAGAGGTTTGCACAGAATTTTTATTGGCCTCAGGTGGAATGCTGGGACTTTATCTTAATGAATCCTTTCTACAGATCCGTTTCAAAAACTGCATTATGCTATTATTTGACGGAGTGTACTTTAATGGTGCATTGCACATATGTTTATTCAGTTGGATATAAAAGTTCTTCTGTAAATTAGTATAATTATTTTGGGCTGTAAAAAAAGGTGTAATAACGTAACCTGAAATTTTAAAATATTTACACACAAGTTTATTTAATCTTTGGCACCTGCACACATTTTAGAAAGTCCTGTTAGTAACCCAAATATGAGATTGTGGATTGGAGCTTTCTTCAGAATTGATTTGATGGTTAAGAAATGAACCTTGTTTTTTAATATTAATTTTTAATATTATTGTGTCCATCAATGGCTCGCAATTCAAATACTGATATTTTATTATTGTGTAATATTTTTTACTTTTAAAATCATATCTGATTGTTTTTTTATTGTGATGGTGTAAGTATAATCTATTTTGAGATTATTTAGCTGCACCCTGTTAGATTTTGTAAATATGTTCGAGATACTGGATGAAGTCTTTAATTTTCCTGATTCCATATCCATTTACCTCATATCTTCAGAAGAGCTTGCTAATTTTTATTATTAACAATAACAGGCAGTATGTAGCTATCATTTACCATGATATAATTTTATTCTAATTCAGATGCCATGTTTGGGCACTTGTATCAGAAACAAAGTATAAGTTAAAGGAAAAAAAAACCACCACTTTTGTTGTTGTCGTTTTTTCCCCTGTGAAAGTTTGTGGGGTTGTCTTAGAGGTCAACTTCAAGGGGGGAAGGGCAAATAAAAAGCAAATTACTTCTGAACTCAGAGAAGGGGGAGAAGAATTAGTGGAGCTGCTAGGTCTGTTTCTCTTCTTCTATAATTGTATTCAAAATGATGGAACCTTAACAAGGAAGTATTGGAGCTGTTGTACAAAAGCAAGCTACAAGCTCCCTCTGTCCTGGCACTACAAAATGAAATTTACAAGGTGATAAAGTCATATGGAAATGGGATGTCTTCCATGTCCCTGGTATTTTTTCACTAACTGCTGCTAGCATAGGGGTCATTATTTTTTTTGTGGTTTCTCTGTTAACACTTCTTAAATGAAATTGCAAGTCTGCATTGTCTTCTCTATGAGCATAAGACATCCCATCTAGCTGGTGATTGAGTTCTTGATGAATCTAGTATTGCAGTGAAAAATTACTTTGCATCTATTACATATTCAGAACATGCAATCAGATAGTGAAATATTACTATTGAAAACAGTTAATGAAACTTGCAGAGCCCTGCTGAACACTGAAGGCAAACAAAGCAGTAACCTGTACTGCTGCATGTAGATTTACAGTTTGTTTTAAAAAAAAGGAAATAATAATGAGGTACTCTGTATTTTAGAAAAAAAAATTAATAGGCCTTCCAAGGAAGGCTCAGGACAGGATTTGAAGCGCCAACAGATGATTGCTGCTGCCTCAGGATCAGATGTTCAGAAAACATCTCCCAAGTTCCTGACATGGGAGTTAACTCTGGTTTGCAACAAGTTTTATAACAGTTTGGAGCACCTTTGTCCAGAGTCCGAGTGATGAATGAGTGCACCCCATACTCTGATGCCATGTGTTCTTTTTAATTAAATTAACAATTGTTTTTCTAGCTTGGGTACAACCGCAGTGCAATCTGATCACAGTGGTGAGAGAGGTTCTGTGCTTGTATGGACAGATCTAATGCTGTTACACAGCAAAAATAAATAGTTCACCCAGCAGATGTTACTTCATGTTGCAAGCCTGTTCCTTAATTTACATACAGGTGTAAATCTAATCTCTGTTTGCCTCCTTTTCCAAATATTTTGCACCTTTGTGCCCTTGGAAACATGCACATTTTAAAACCAGAAAGGGGCCTGAGCACCTGCTGCTTGTAAAGGAGTCTTAATTGGAGTGGGAAGAGGAGAAAGAACATCATGTTCAGAAGCAGTGATTAGGTCCCTCTCACAAAGCCTTTTCCCATCACTGTGAGCACTTCTTTAAGAGTATGTTCTGGCTTCAGTGAGTAAGAATCACTGCTAGACTGAATATCCTATCTTTCTGCTGTTTTCGTATCCTTCAGGATGAGAGTGGATGGAATTTGCTTCAATAAAATTGAAAAACAACTCTGATGTGTGCTGTGGCAATAAGCAAGTCCACATTTTTGCAATTACATGTAGTATTTTGTAAAGGCGATAAAGATGCTGGCCCAAAACCAAGTTGCAGAGAGTTCTTAGTATTTCAGACAACGTAATTTTCCTGTGTCTCTGTTACTTGAAAGCATCAACCCTGAAGGTGGAAACTAAGTAAAATGTAGGCAGGAAGTTGACTTCTTGCTAGGCTGAGAAATTCCTACCTCTCCTTATTTTCTTTTGTGCTGTTAGAATAGCAAATACCACAATGGTGTTCAAAGCTTGGGAAAGCGGGGCTGAAAATTCTGGGCTGAAGCTCCAGGGACAGTGCTGTGGATATTTGCAGCCTTGAACAGCAGGCACATAGTATGAGCTAAAATGACTGTACCTTGGGTAGAGGTTGTGGATTCTGGAGCAACTTTAAGAATAGATCTCTTTCCTGTGATTATAAGGGAGTCGGGAGATGGGGACTTGTGAGCATCTTCTTCCCCCAAATGGAGTTGTGCACATCTTTCTCTGACTTTCCTTTTTCCTGGTCTTTCTGTAAGAAATTGAAAGCTTATTGTTAATAGCACCTTCTTTTCTTTCTTTCCCACCACAATCAAAATAATCTGATATTTTCATGACGAAGGAGCTCTGTCAGAAAGTATGCAGCATCTCCAGCAGCAGAATTTCATGCTAAGCTGAGGAATCCTGTCAATCCTTAAGGCTAATAGATCCAGCATTGCAGGAGGTAAGCCATTTTTAGGAAATCAATTTAAATCAAAAGTAATGGAGTAAAATAGACTCTGTTCTCAGTATAGCTTCTGTGTAAAGAACTCCAGCCTTTCTTGGTTTGAGGAATTTCTATTTCCAAGGGGGGGTGTAAAAAAAATGTTAAAATTATAAAAAAGGCAAAATTTTATGAAAAGTAGAGGTGTTTGCAAAGTGTCTCTGAATGGGGCAGAATTCTTCCTCAAAAAAATGATCTCTTCTCCACTTTCTAATTAGAGAATTACATTTTATTAACAGCATTCCTGTCACCTGAGTAGCAGGAGTTGCATTTAGGAGCTATGTACAAACCCTGCGGAGTCTACATAGCAGCACTAACGTAGGACTACAGTAGATTTTATCCACGTGGCAGGCCTAACGTGATTTTGGCTTACTGTAGTTGTCATGAGTGTTTGAGATGTTTTATTTATATTTCCTTTTCTTTTGAATTCTTTTTTGTTGACAAAGCATAAAAAGATTTCAAAGTGTGTTTCCATTTAGTAGCCTGGACTACTCAAAACCTTGACTTTCATACCTCTTAGAAGAGGCTGGTCTGGTTAGTTTATTAAAACAGAAATTCCATAGCAAAGCATTTACTGTTGTTATTTGTTGTAATGGAGTCCTGAAATAGTATTCTAAATGATACACAAGTCTATCTATTGGGACAGTTAGGGTAGAGTTTTCTTCTTATTTTGGAAGAGCAGGTCGTCTCCTAATGCTCTTATTTATTTATAGCCATCAGTGTGACTACATTCATGGAACACCCCCTATACACACATTTCTGAGTATATACTGTAAGTTCAATTTTTTTGCAAGTAACCTTGTAGCTTGAGCTGTAAAAGCCATGAAACCCCAAACAGAAAGTGTTAAGCTGAAACTTTCCTTAGAAAATGACTGTCTATGATTGAAAATGTCATCATAAGCTCCTGGGTTTTATCATGATTTTTATCTGTAAAGTTCTGGATTTTGTCTGCTAGATAGGAGTCAGTTGCTCCACTAGAATCCTGGTTTTAGATTTGAATTTTTCACAGGGAAAAGCCTTGTTTTCCAAGGTGACTAGGTCCATTTCTCTGATGGATTTGATTCTGATTATAAATTGACAGAGGAAATGCATACTTCTTTATGATCAACCTGCAGGAGGAAGATATTTTCTTCTATTCAGATTCACTCCCAAAAGACTGGCCAGTCTACGTAATGATGCAATATATGCACACAAATACAGAGGAAAAGACAACTGTCATAAGAATAATTATTCCAAAATTATTTACTGCAAAAGCAAAGCAATGGAGTTGCAATGACTATTTAGAAATGCTGTTTAGCTTAGAATCAAGCTAGGAACACAAAGGAAACACCCACACCAGGAAACTGATGCACTTAATTAGATCTTGAATTTGCATGCAGTTTAAGGATGGATTCGGCTAGTTGTTCTCCCTTTTGTGTGCCCTTTTGCTGAGGGTAATTGGCAGGGGGCAATTGAGTTATTTAATTTATCTTCCCAGAATTTGAGTCTGCTACTACGGGCTGTCAGCTACCAGCAAACAAGCACTTCATTTAAAATACTGTTGAAAAGTTGGGTTCAGTCCTGTTGCATCTGGTATGCAGATGGGATGCTACTTTTTGTTCAAATAAACAGAAGAAGCAATTAAGCCCCTTTTGGAGTAAGATATCTGAAACAATAGGAGGCACCATCTGAAAAACAAGCTCAATCAGATACTGAGCCATGTGGGTAGCAGAGTTTTATAAAATGTTGAATGCAAGCATAGATTGGATAAGTGGGGTTTGGGGCTTTTTTTTCTTTTCCCTTGTTTTTGGAGTTATCTGGGTATGAACAAAGATATGACCAGGAGGAGGGATGGCAGCAAGAGAGAAAAATGTCCTGAAGTCCCCAGTTTTTCAGTTTCCTGCACTACTCTGAAACACCAAAGACATGGCAGCAGGCTTTGCCTTCCTCCCTGGCAGTGCTGTGCAGGACCCCAAGGCCCCACAGACCATCACTGCAGCAGAACAATTGCAGATGATTCCCTCTGCCTATGGAAAACCAACTGATACACAAAGATTTCTTTTCTGATTTCTGTTTTCTGATTGCAAGCACCCCATCGACTCAGCCACGCAGAAGAATGTTTGCATCTCTAAGTGTGATTACTCTTCTCTTTACACTTGCAGTTAGTTTCAAGGCAAAAGCAATCCTATACCTTTTTTTTTCTTTGTTTTTTTTTCTTTATGACCCTCGCTGACTGGTTTTGGCAGTATGATTTTTTCTGTCCCAGTAGAAGAGACTGCTTATGCATGGGAATATATGTACAGTGCAGAAATATGTACAAAATACTCTTAGGAAAAAAAATGGTTTTAAATGATACATTGGTTGTCCTCAAGCATGCCATACCAGCATATGAAGTGGCAAACATATGTACTCACAGTTTTGGAATTTGATGTATCTTGTTTTAAAATAACAATTTGCATGTGTCCCATTAATTTACATCTCAGTAACACAGTTAAATCAGTCTTCATCTTGCCTTTTTTTAAGAGTGTGTGCTATTTAACATGACAGCATAACTTCTCATGTTTTCCTGTGAAATGTGGAGGATTTTTCCCCAACGGCCCCACCTGCTTATCTTGGAAGAGATGGGTACGAACAAAGATATGACCAGAAGGAGGGATGGCAACAAGAGAGGATAGAGAAAAAAGCCCTGAAGTTCCCAGTCTGTTATGCAGTGTCCTGTACTACTGCTCTGCTTAATGGAAAACAAGTTTTCCTGTCTGAGACATTACCACCCATCCTCCAGATTCTAAGCTCATGTCAATGGCAGTGCAAATGATTGACCACTACCTTTAAGGTTATGCGGAGGCAAACAGTTGACCTTGAAACAAAATTGTTTTACTATTGTTAACATTATGACTTTCTTTTTATTAAATGAAAAAAAACCCAAACATTCTTTCAGAAAGTGGAAATAGAACAAATCTTCATAATATTTTTTTGTAAAATGTATCAAAGTACATGTACAACTGCTATGTACAAAAAAAAAAGTTGACATCTACAGCTGCTATGTACAAAAGCAAAGGGAGTAAGTGTAGGGGGCAGAAACTATTTACCTAATTCAGCTTCTGCCTACAAATAGTTTTCGTAGTCCTACAATTGTGTTATAAAAGCAGAAAAAAAATATCTGAAGCAAAGGGGTTTATCATGCAGTAAAATCCCTGTTACTGAACCAGATTACATACATGGTGGAGAAAAATAGGTGAGCTTTCCGATCCAGCTGCTGCCTAAACATGGTTTGAGAAAAATCCTGGATATATGTCAGCTTGTCCATCAGTCTGTTAATGAGGTACTATGTCTCTTCTTACAAACTTTGTCATGAAGAATATAGTACACAGTTAAAATATATAAATCAAAATCTTTACATATAAAACTTGGTAAATAATAGAGAAAAAAAGTTCAAGAAAATATTTGGGCTGAAGTCAGAAAGAACAAGTATTTTTGGAGGGTTTTGAGTAAAATAAAAAATAAAAATTTTCATTAAGTAAAATTCTACCTGAATTAAAACAAAATTATTTTCTTTCAGTTTTTGGTAACGTTTTGCTGTATTATATTTCTACAGGTCCTGTTAAAATAAATTATTCTTTTAAAGTTAAAAATCAAGGCTTTTGCAAACAAGTCATATTTCTAACATGAAACATTTTGCTTAAAATGTCAAAGACAGATGTTTCAGCTCCGTAAATGGATGCTACCATTATCTTTATTGGTAGGAAACATACTTCAGACTTGATGCATTTGAAGGTAAGATTTGCTTTCTCCACCAAGATTCTGTTTAGCAAAGTTGATATTAAGCACCCCTCCCCTTAAAACCAGTTTTATTAGAGTTCAAACTGTGTAGGACTCCAGACTGTTAAATTATGCATAAAATTCAGTGGTTCTGACATGCCTTTGGATTTCTATCTGTGCATATAATGACTTTGCACTATACTCTTGTTTATATATTGGTGCATTTACTTCTGCTTTTGTTAATCTTACGATAATGCTCTTGAGATCTTCTGACTTTTGCAAGCTCTGATGAAATCTGTGTAGGAACAATATTTATCATTAAAAAAATTAATGAAGCCCGTGTTTTATTCTCCTTGGGTCCGCCATCTTAAAATCTTGATGGTGCAGCTTTCAGGATGAAGAGAGCAAAAAGACAAATGGACTCGATTAGAGCAATGTTTAGGCAAAACACAGGTGTTATGCAATCTTGTTCAGAATCAATTCAATTGATAAATATTCTACTGCAAAAAGAAGAAGAGAGAGTTAGATAAAAGCATAGGGACCATTGAACTTCTTCAGTCCATCAAGCTGTTGTTTACTTGATTGTTTTATTAAAACATTCCATGTTTTTAGGGTAAATCAGAGCCAGTTCCTATAGCAAGTACTCCCAAACTTGCCTCACCTCTTGTGGTAGGTTTCCTGGGGCCAGCCAAATGTAATATGCTTCCAGATAACTCCTGTTCATCCAGCAGCAAGTCTGAGGTTTGTTTAAAATGTTATTGAGACTCAGATCTGAGCAAACTGAAGCATAAGAGTCAAGTATGAACTTGGTGTACTGTACTTTTCATGAACCTGTACAGCAACAACTGCTAAATTTCAAAGTGAATACACATCAGCTAAGCCTAGGGCTATTAATGACTGACATCACCCCTCCATCCTGGTCCCAGGCCCTGACATGTGCTTCTTTCCAGGCTGTTTTGAGGTAAGCCATCTCCTAGGCTACCTGCTTCCACCATCTCTCCCTTGCTCTTTTCCCTTCATCTATAACATTGCAGCTGAGCCTTGTTGATCTGTTTAAGAGTGTCTAGTAGAATGCCTTTTGTAGGCAAATGTCTAATATAATATGCCTAATTTAAAAAAAAATTGAAACTGATGTCTTGCCTTAGCTCTTAACACTTATAATTACGCTAGCAAAGGTCTTGATCTAGGGGAGTGAAGGAATATGAAACAAATATTTCATATGAGTATGAAACATTCATATCAGTTGTTGATGTTTTTAATTTTAACAGTCATTGCTTTTGCCAACACCAGCTACTCTTTTACATGTTCTATTCCATTGATTTACATAATGGACCACTCATTAAATTTCTGTTGTATAATATTTTGCTGTTGGAAAAGAATTAACAAAAAACAGTTTGATCATAGTGTGCTGTGATTGCTGTAGAACTAGTTACAACAGGCCATAAATCAGAAAAGGATGGAAATGTTGTTTCTGGATGCAGAAGTGTATATCTCATGTAGAGTTTGGATTCATGTAGCAAGCTTCTATTTAAACTAGCTACACAGTGCTAAACCCTCCCTGCCCCTTCCCCCACCCTCCCCCGCCAAAACCCAAAAAACCAGTTTTGCAGTGTCCATAAACTTTTAGGTGGTTTTTTTCCCCCCTTATGGAAAAAAAAAGTTGTTTTCCTAGCAGGATTTTTTGACAAAACAACCAGCTATGAAATAATGTTTCAGAATGTTTGTACGATGAGAGCTACATCTCAAGAACCTTTAATGATGATAAGGTAGTTACACAAATGACCTCCATAGGCAGTTCAAATCTTAGTAGCAGTTTACCAGAAAAGTGTGCCTGAATGACTTTGCATAATGAACAAATTGTGCCCAAACAGATAGTCTTGCATCTTTTTATTAAATGTGATCTATATCATATTGCACTGACTTTCTTTTCTCCTTTATTTTAAGAAGCTGACTTTCTATCCTGTATTTTGTTTGAGGTTTTGTTCTATAATGTTGACTTTTACACCTATAGACTATCAAATAAACTGTGACAGAGAGACCTTGAGTAATTTTAGTAGGAATCTCCAAAACAGAGAAAAAATGTAATAAAGGAGTGGCAAAATAACCTGATCTGCTGGTAATATATAGTAAGATTTTAAAATAGAAATATATAGAATAAAGCAAAAGAGATGAGTAAGTTGCCTTGTCTGTTCATTGCACTTAAACCTTCTGTTTCCATTAGAAGTGAAGTGCACGTGACTAGAAAACCAGTCATGTTAAGCAGGGAAACCCAGCTAGCTGCAGAGAAGGAATATTTTCCATCTCCCTGGGTGTTTTTGATGTGACAATCCAGATTGACTGCATCAATGGACTGATTCATTAAGGAAATATCTTTTGTGTTTCTTACATAAATACTTTCCCTCTAGTAAAACTATTTTTTCCTCTCACAGAGTACTGTGAATAGTTATCTGAAGAGAATGAATGAAAAACTCAAGCCTCAACTATCATCGTGTACTTCTTAGCTGATGTCCATCTATGATCATCATTTATTGTTGCCAGGAAGAGGTTCTCTTTCAAAGCGAGATCAACTTTGTAGTCTTTAAATGAGATGCACTTGCATCAAGTGGGCACACCACAATGTTGCATGAGTGCTGGTTGGATTTCTCTCTGGTTAAAGAGTAGTTTGATTAATGATTCTGGATCACATGAGTGTGGTTGTTTTTATCAGACAAAAGAGCTATGAAAAATCCCAGTGGCCACTTATATTATCCTGTGGGAGCCAGTGAGCATCCCAATTAGGGTATGAGAGAGTCCACTAAAGGGACAGACCCCGAGAGAGCCCCCTAGGTTAGGGTGACAGAAAGGCCTCCCAAGATGCTTTGTTCTACTATGCTAATGTACCCCAGTTCTGTTTCCCTGATTGGCTCATTGATTTCTCTGCCCCTTTTCCCCTTATGTGTTAAGGCCCCAGAAAGTTCTCCCCTCCCCGTTCTCCCATTGGCCCCTGTCCCTTTGTCCCTCCCTCAGAGTCTCCCTGTTGGTTCCCTTGCCCCGGCCCCATCCCTGTTCCACCCCCAACCCCTCAGGTCATTGGTCCCTGATGCTCTCCCTGCCACCATATAAAAACCTAGACATCCCTGTCATTGTTCTTCCCTTTCGTCTCTGGAACTCTCCACGTGTGAGGTACTGTAATAAACCTTATTCTTGGAACTCTACTCAGCAGTCCTTCCCCTCTCTTTGCTGCTGATCTGTCGAAGAAGCTAGCCAATGTGAATGCATGAGTGTGTGTAAAGTGACCCTGCCAAAAGCGGTTCCGTCCCAGAGGCGCTTTCGGAAGGTTGCAGCATTTCACCACCCAGCAAACCCCAGCATGGCTGTGACATTATCCCACTAGGTGGTACATACGAAGGATACCTCTCAGGCTAAATAACTAAAAACAAATTAAGAATATCTGTAAGGCAAAACAGCAACCAACTTGAATATAATTAAATCAGAAATTTAGTTGTTACTTACACTTTTCATGTCAGAATTCTGTTATTGCATGTCCAAGGTTTTCTAGCATGTTGAAACAAGATACTTCATCTTAAACCTCTCAATTTTAATCTCAGCACTGTTCATCCGCTAACTACTCAATCAAGACTGATTTTTGAACTTGTGTCTTCGTGGAGAAAGAGGAGACAAGTTAGAAATGTTTGGGTGGAGTGAGGAGGGCTATTATGGCAAACGGGAAGCAGTCACAAAATACATACCTTGTCAAAACAGGGAAATAGCTCAGCTTTGAAGAGCACTTCTCCTTGGCACCCATTCCCACACTCACGTTTGCATTGCCTAATTAAATACTTGGAATTATTGGCCTTTCTAAAACAGAAGCAGCAAGAGAGATAACAGTAAAAAAGTAAAACTTCAGCGAAACAATGAAAGGAATGGATGATTTTTTTCCATTGTAAGAGCACAATGAAGACATTGCTGTTCCTTTTCAATGTCTTGAAAATAATTAGCAGATACTTTTCCCTTTTTTAATGGAAAAGAAGTATAGTGAAGTACTACATCAAGCAGCCAACTTCTAGTCTAGTTTAGGCATGTTCTCAGTATAACATCTGAATTCATGGATATGAACCAGCAGGTATAAAACAAGCGGCTTTTTTACACAAAGGGCAGATAACCATCTTTATTAAAAGACTAATAAGTGTATATTTGTCTAACTATTTGCTTAGTTCCACTGATATGGTCAAATATAAAGGGATGACTGGGTTAGGTGAGGTTGATGCAACTTAGCTATGCTTCAGTGAGCAAGGTCAGATTTTCAGAAGTGAGATTATTATTGATTTCCTTCTAAATTGTCTACGCTCAAGCACTGAGTTATTAAAGTAGTTCTGGTTGGCTGGCTTTTGGATATGGATTTTTTTCTTCTCTTAGCAAAGAAGTAAAACATTTTCCACAGACATCTCTACTTTTCCTTGATGTATGAGAACAGTGCCTTCTAGATACCATACTGCAGTAAACAAAGACATCTTTCAACTGAGCAAATATTGAGCAAAAGTGATTTGTCCTGTGAAGGAGCAACACTTAACCTTGAGATCTATGTGTTGTTTTCTTGATAAGTACTGCCCACCATGGGAGAGGATAAGATTCGAGACCATCTATAAGGAACCTTACTGTGAACAAGTCCATGGGACCTGACAAGATAAATCCACGGGTCTTGAGGGAAGTGACAGACGAAGTTACTAAGCCATTCTATCATATTTGAAAAGTTGTTGCAGACTGGTGAAGTTCTGTCGTGGTTTATCCACAGTTGGCAGTTGAGCACCATGCAGCCAATTGCTCACTTTCCCCTGTTACAGGGGGGGAGAGGACTGGAAGGGTAAAGGTGAGAAAACTCATGGATTGCGATAAAACCAAACACACAAGTAGAGCAAAACAAGGAATTAATTCACCACTTCCCATGGGCAGAGGGCAGATGTTCAGTCATCTTCAGGAAAGAAAGATTATATCATGAATGATGGTTACTAGGGAAGTCAAAATGCCATCACTCCAAATGTCCTCCCCTTCCTTCTTCTTCATCTTGTTTTTTATTTCTGAGCAGGATGTTACAGGAAATATCCTTTGGTCAGTTGAGGTCAGCTGTCCTGGCTGTGTCATCTCCCCACTTCTCATGCCCCCCAGCCTACTTCCTGGTGCGGTGGTGTGAGGGGCAGAAAAGGCTTTGGCTCTGTGTAAGCACTGCTCAGCAATAACAAAAACATCTCTATATTATCAACAAATATTTAAGCACAAATTCAAAACACAGCCTCATACAAGCCACTATGAAGAAAATGAGCTCTATGCCAGCCAAAACCAAGGATAGAAGTTTCCCAGGAGTTGCAAAAAGGGGAACCATAACCCCTGGGTTTAAAAAGGAAAAAAGATTTGTGGCAAGCAGGTCAAGGGAGGTGATTCTCCATTCTACTTTGCTCTTGTGAGACTACACCTGGAGGAGGTCCACAAAGATGACCTAGACTAGAGGTCTAGAACAGACCTTCTCTATGAGGACAGGCTGAGAGAGTTGGGATTGTTTAGCCTGGAGACATGAAGGCCCCAGGGTCACCTCATGGCACCTTCTAATACCTGAAGAGAGCCTACAAGGCAGCTGGAGAGGGACTTTTTACAGGGGCAGGTAGTGATAGGACAAGGGGTAATGGTTTTAAACTGAAAGAGGGAGAGCGATTTAGAGTAGATGTTAGAAAGAAATTCTTTACTGTGAGGGTGGTGGGGCAATGGATAAGTTGTGGATGTCCCGTCCCTGGAAGTGTTCAAGGCCAGGTTGGATGGGGCTTTGAGCAACCTCGTCTAGTGGGAGGTGTTCCTGCCCATGGTTAGAACTGGATCTTTAAGATCCCTTCCAATCCAAACCTTTATACAATTCATCTTAGTAATAGAATCATGGGCTGGAATATGAAGTTTTATCTTTTTTTTTTTTTCCTTTAAAGGAAAGAACTGAAGTCAACTTGAAATTACCTTGCTTTAAGTCAGTGGACTTTCAGTAGCTACTGATGGATATAATTTGCTACTTCATTAGTTTCTAAGCAATTTTGTCACATTGCAATCCCTCCAGGAATATGCAGCCTAAATGGAAGAACCAAGAGCTGAACAACATACAAGCTGTAATTTTTTATTTAACTTCAACAGCTGGAAGAGGATACTTTAATTTTTAAAAGCTCATATAGATTTATAAAGGCAACAGTGGAAGTACCAGTGGCTGTCAGTTCTGACAGCTGTCAAAATTTATTTAACAGCAGCAACTTTGCACAAATTATATTTGCACCCAAAATGAAGCATTTTCTCACTTTCGGTGTTTTCATGGAAATAATAGTTAAGTTTTTTTAACAAAGTTATTTCTATTCATGTAAATTTTTATGGGCATAATATATATAAATATATATATATATTTATATGTATATATATTTTTTAAATGAATATTGTAGTTAAGAGCTACTGTCCCTCCCAAAATCTCAAGCCAATTAGGGTGCATCAGAAAGGTTCAGGAAGGATGGAATTTCTAATAGTTTCTCTGTAAGTGCAGCTGCAGCTGGAAGTGGCACTGCTGTGCTGTCCTTTGGACATGCACTATTCCTTTGTGCTGCTCCAAGTGGGCAGATATGTTTGTACCTGTTGGCTGTTTATTTTTGTCCTCATTCTGGACAAGTCTTGGAGTTGCAAGGTTTCTGTGGAAAAGCTTCTTTTCTGTGGAGAAACTTTTTACACTTTAAGCTTGACAAGATGTTGCATTGGGTCACAGCAAAGGTAAGATTTGAATGAAAAGATAGAACTAATCATTCCCAAATCCAAGGTAGTTTATACTGCCTTGCTGAATTTTCTTCACATTCTGAAACAAAAACCCCAATCAAACTATAGCCTGTAGAAACAAAAACAGACTCAAGCATAGTAACTATAACCTAATGAAACAAGCTCTAATAGTGACACGGCAAACATCTTCCATGGTGCTAAGGACCCAGCCCCAAGGCTGGCTGCACTGTGAGACAACCCACTCATGGGCAGTCACAATCCTAGGGAATTACTCAAATCTTGGAGCAAAACTACTGTGTTTCCAAAACACAGGTCAGGGTGCGCAACGGTGACTGACACAGAACCACAAGCATTTAATATCATCTCCTAAGGTCATTCTTTTGGGACATGGTCAGAGCTGAGTAGCTTCGTTTTAAGGAATTTCACAGATCGTGTGCAGATGCATTCATGTGTGGTTATATACTCTTGTCCTCCCAATCAACACAGCTGATTCCTCATGGGAATGCTGGTCTTTGGCCACTTTACATGGCAAATAGGGACCTGGCTTTGCCCTCTGCACTTCTCTGCTGGAAACGTTTAGGGTTTTTTAGAATGGGGTGATGTAGACAAAACTTAGCAGGGTGGAAGATCACAGATTTTCTTCTAGACGAGTGCATCTGTGCAATTCATTCCACTTTACACCACTGTAAGGAAGGACGAAATATAATTGGAAAATAATAAGTGCATATTTTGGCAGTTTGGTGCCCTGGTTTAAAAATGTCTATAGGCATTTATTTGAAATAGAGTAATCCTGATAATGGTCACTGATTGCTTTCTGTTTTTTGTAGAGGCCTCACTCTTTTACAAAGGCCTAAACGACATAAGTGATTGGAAAAGGTTGAAGGCTAGAGCCTTTCCTTTCTTGAAAAGCAACTCCAATTTCAAACCACTTTCAAGGCACTGTTGAGCTAGCACACAGCAGCTGAGAAAAGTCTTTGTGTAATTATATCTCGAACACAAATAGAGAAGGGTGTTTTTCTTCATGGATACACAACTACTTTGACATTTTCTCTTAAGTTAAATTGGATAAAAGTTTACATTTCAGCTATCAAGGTAAAAAAATAAAAAACAATCCAAAGTAAACTGTTAAGTTTAGATTGAAATTTAAAACTGCAGCTCTGCCATCACTTTAGAAAGGACTCCTCAGAGGCTTTGGTGCCTGAGTCAGGCAGCTGACCAGAAAGTTGACAGGGGCTAGAGCTGCCATGTCTGCAAACACACTACAGACACAGGTAGACAGCAGAGGAGTGAGAAACCTTTTGTAAACCAACCTGGTCAAAAGTGCTTTCAGCATGCTCTGGTTTCAAGAAAATTAGGAGTTTCAACATGGACAGGCAGATCAGCAAGATGCCTTCATGTGATTGTAGGACCAGGATACCCTGATTATACCCCCAGGTTATAAGCAGAGCAGTTTAGTTAAGCAAAGAAGTTATTTTGCCTTCTTGGGTGAGAAAATTGAGGTGAGCATCAGGGGACACTCTGTTCTTTAAACAAAACTCCTAAAACTTTTGAATTTTTTAGCTTCTAAAAGGAAGAGAATCCCCAGACCAGGTAACACCACATGGAAAATTTTATTCCATGCGGGGAAAGTTTTATAATATTTGTTAGTTGCCAGATAACAGGGTTTTATAACAGGAGATGCTGCCCATTTATGACTGGGGCACACAGTTTGTTGTGTAGTGATGAATTAGTGCCTACTCTCAGATGGTCTCATTCCAAATGTAGTATGAAGGGGTTTTTTCCTTTTCTGCCTTCTTTTTTTTTTTTTTCCCTTTGGTTGGTTGATTGGTTGGTGGGTTGATTGGGTTTTTTTGTTGCCAGATGAAAAACCAGCTTGCGAAGCTTGCTAAGAATTTCAGTTCATTCCTCCCTCAGCTACCATTCCAGAAGAACTCAGTGTGCACCAGTTCTCAAACAGTAGCCTTAGGGCTACACACAGCTGGCAAAGGTTAGGTGGCTAGTAGTAGGAATTGTAAGGTCCTTTTCTGAAAACCTACCCAGACTAATACTGTGAAAAGAGAAGACTTTTCTTCTTCACCAAAATACCTCAGTGTGCTTTCTGTGCACACATTTATTTACAAGCTCTGTTTCCCAATGGCCCAGAACTGTTTTGCCTAGACCTGAGCAGGGTGATGATTGTAGGTGGCCCTCCCAGCCTGTGAAAAGGGAAGGAGGAAGCACATTAAGAGAAGATGGGATCAACAAGTCTTTGGTGAAGGAGGCAGGTATGTGTGGAAACCGGAGATCTCACAGAGTTTTTAGGCTTCTTTGAAAGAAAAAAAGTTAATAACTGTTAAATGTCAGTAGTTTGGAGGAAAAGTGATGGAGTTCCTAGAAAGGTAGACTTCTACGATTTCTCACCCATAGAATAGGATATTGTGGAGATAAAATATTGTATTTGTTTTAATTTTGAAGCTTTGCAAAGATATCAAATAAGGCATATATAGTTTCAGGATTTTTCTCATTTGTTGGTTTTGTGTGTGTGTTTTATTTGTTTACAAATAGAAGTTGTGCGTATGAGAAAAATCTATTTCATTCTGCATAGAAAACATACATTAGTGAGTAGTTGTTCTAGTTATTAGAGAATTTATAAATTAATGTAACTTCGTTTGTTTGTTTATTAAAGCTGGATTTTTTTTGTGTGTATGTCAAATACACTTGGAAGGCAGAGAAATAAAATGTGATTATCAGGAAAGAAACAAATATAATTGTGGAAAGCAATGCTAAAATCCTAGAAGGAATTATTCTGATTTACTTTTTTTGTACATACTTCTGAAAAGGCTCTCTCCTATTTTCCCCCACCCTAATTGCGACCTGGAGCCTAAATTATTCAAATAATGACCCAAACACACACAAAAAAGAGTCAGTATTGATACCATGTCACATCTGGCAAAAGCCAAAATTAAGCAGCAAGTCATTTACCCCGTGGTGGCATGAGGATATCAGGTTTAGATACATTTAATTTATCAATAGGGTCAGGCTGCACTGAATATAAAATCAAATTACACTGAAGCAGATGCTGAAGTCCAAGAGGAGAAGGTGTAGATTGATTGGAGAAAGGCAGCCCATCAAAGGGGTCTTTGTCCGGGTTTGACTTGGTGAAGCAGCTGACAAGTGGCCATCAGATCCTGCAGCCAGGCAGCTGCATGATGGGAGTTTGACAGCTGACTTCATTAGGGCCCTTAGGACACGTGCAGGGATGAATCTGTCCTTTAATTGAGTGGGGCCAGGAAACAGCACTGAGAGGGCAAACAGCAGCGAAAAGGGCTGAAATGAACCCAGGGGCATGATAGGTGAATTTAATGCTTTTGTGATATTTGACATGTATGGGGTTTTTTGTATGCATGATGTTTGTGTATTTATCACCAATCTTAAAAGCCTTCAGAAGTCAAAATATATATGCAGCATAGAAGTCATCAGGAAAATTTCTGCCCGGGTGTGGTGGAGGGTGAAAACATTGCATCGATCACGGAGTCCCAGAGGCAACGACTCTGCATGAATAGACTTCTACAGCCCACTGTTCTGGGAATAAATCTTGCCTTTCTGTTTGCGTTAATACCATCATTTCCTGCTTACTTAACAGATGACAAAGTCTGTAAAGCAAATTCTGAGACTTGTGTGGAGTTTTTCTGTTTACAACTCAGTGGTGTTTTCTCTGGTACGGCATTTCAGGAACATTGTAAAAACCTAGATTGAATGAAAATGTTAATACAAACTCTGCATTAGTCTGCCTTGCCTGGCTTTTCATCTCTTGGCTTTTGCCAAGAGTCTGGGTTGAGTTTTAAACATGAAGTGGAGGTGATGGAGGCTCTGTAGGGGCTGGAGGGAGAAAGTCTTTCCTTTCATCCTCAGGCAAAATATTGGAAGAAGACAGGACTCCCATAGAAGGAGACAGGAGTTTGGTTGTAATATAGAGCGTACTTTTAAAGGATCCCTATCAAAATATCCTTGTGCAATGCTCAAGCTAATTAATATACAAAAAGGACTGTGGTGTAAAGCTGTAACTGGTAATCTGAGTCCTCTGGCATCAATGACACTCAGCTATGTCTATCAAGCGGAGAATAGACTCCTTTATGTTCTCTCACAGCATAAATATGTGATCAAAGAAATAACATGCACTAGAGCTGCCCTTAAGCAATGACCCTAACCTTATGCCTCTCTTCCCATCGCCAGTATCCCCAAAGCACTCAACAGATGTCAGATACAGTTAAAGTGGAACATATCCATGCATCTAATTTGGAGTCAGAGTAATTGCTAGCAAAAGTTGCCAAATTCTAACGTGCTTTTTCAAAAGCTACCTCAATTTACACACCTCTGAGCAATAGAGTTTTACAAACTATTAGTATTGGGTAACAATCAATAAAATTTGATTGGTGAGACATCAGTGACCAAATTAGGTACTAAGATGTGTAAAAGCATCTCATTTCACTTAAAATGTGGGAGCTGTCTCAGCCCAGGAAATCTGTTGATTTTGTGTGTATACAACTCTTAATTTGGTTGCCACCCCATAACCTACTGTTGTTCATGCAATGTATGGTAGCAGCAAAATGTTCCAAAATCTGCCATAAAATGAGGCGTGGTTGGAAAGTACATATCTGCCTTGTGTAGCCTACTTACAGTGTATAGCACAAGCAGTGCAATGCAAAACAAAATACCACAAGAAAACCTCAACCAAACAAACAACACCACAAAAAAGCCCAAAAAACCAAACCAAACCACAAAAAATCCCAAACCCAAACCAAAAAATCCCCTAAACAAACAAAAAGCCCAAACAACAAAACAAAACCCAAACAAAACCGAAACCAACCAACCAATCAAATAAATACACTCAGAATCCAAGATCAATTATGTATTAATACTTTTGAGATTGCCCTAGTGACTTCATGGAGCTTTCTGTCTTCCTGTGAAGCAGTTAGCTTCTGCTGCTTGAGACAAGTAAACAAGTTCTCAATTTTATTGTGTTTCTGGTATGCTCCAGTAATCTTTTCTGTGAGCCTGGACAGGGCTTCCATTCAAAGGAATGGACCCCCCCTGAATCAGACCAGGAGATACTTTTTCTCCCTTAAGACACAAAAAGATATTTAGGCAACCAGTGTCCATGGAAACTCTGCAGGAGCTGGAGACAACTCCAGAAATTCTCTCTTTGTTTTATAATCTGCTCAGAAAGAGAATGGGGAAGGGAGGAGGAATCAGGGAGAAGGTCATAACTTTTTGCTCACAGAGGTTGTTTTTCTTATCATAGTGGGGTGGAGGTCTCAGTTCCCAGAGGCTTAAGAGCCTATTTGTCAGAGAAAGCAGATATGATTCCATACTCCTTTTCTAGTGTCATTTTTAGCTTATGCTACAAGAACAGGCACTGAAAAATCTCCTCTATGCTGAAACCTGTTGTTATCCAGGGAGTTCTCCCTGGCACGCTGGCCATGCATTCAACAAATTAATGACTAACTTCTAGCCAGAGACCTAGAGTAACCTCCAAAAACTGTGGGCCAGAAAATTTTGTTCCAGTTCTGATCTCTGTGATGATTAAGTAAGGTTCGCTCCACGAGACTGTTCAGGTCCAAACTTTTATATAAATTGTTTTGCGATCTGGTTAGGCCTGGTGCCAGCCACACTTCCCCATGTGAAGCATGTTTACATCTGGAGTAGGACCTGGAGAAGGGAAGGAGGATGATTTCCCTAAAATCTGGTTTGATGCCTGGAAAATAGGCATATTATGTATAAAGAAAATTACATTCACTTAGATTGCTCCAAAGTGCTTTACTTTCTTATCCCCTTATCTAGAGAAACTCTGAGTCAGGATACAAAAACATCTGAGAAAAATTTGGGGAACATGCATTCTCTTTGGCTTCTTAGAACAGGAAGCCTTGCCCCATAAGTAAAAGACTTGAGGATAAAACTGAAAGGCAAATCCACAGGACAGCTAAAACTGACAAATCTTAAATGTGCCAAGGGCTTTTTGAACAGGGGCTAGCATTTCTCTTTAACGTACCCATCAGCATTTCTTTAATCTATGCCATGAGGGGATTTCAACCAGCAAGCACAGTTGTGCCTTGCAGAGCTGATCTCAGCTTGAGCGTTTGTGACCGGCCCTATGCAGCTCCTCTTTCTCCAGCTGGTGCAGTTGGGGCATCACAGACCAGGATGGCCTCGTGCATGGCTGCCCTCTACTTGTGGGGAATTTGCTGCTGTAGACTGCCTATTAGCTGCTTGGGTATAGTAAATGTGGTCTCTAAAAAGTGACTATAATCTGTTTCTGTTGTTTTCCCAGAATGTGAAAGCTCTGGGTGTGAGCTCTGTCTAATGGATTATTCTAACTCTGGAACAATTGCTAATATTTCATTTTTCATCGAGTTTTTTCTTCTGCTCCCTGCTGTCTTTTCCTGTCTTTTCCTTCTGTGTGTCATACACTTTTTCTACTTTTTGCAATATTTCCACTTTGGATTGCTACACTTTTATGTATGACAGCCAGAAGCAGTGAGTTATAGAACACTTCGTGAAGAAGAGTGGGTTTATTGTGTTTAATATTTTCGCTCCTGGAAAATAAATATGAATGCTGCCATGAAGTGGTGAGCAAAATCTCAGTTTGAGCTTCTCCTCACATTAATGATGGTCTGTTTTGCTGTGGTTCAGCATAGGCTCCACCTGACCTGAAAGCACATTCAGACCTGTCAACTGCTGTAAGAGATGGGAAATTCATGCTTGCCTTGACGGATCTCCTGGGTAATTATTTTAAACACCCTTTTTTTGTAGTAGTAATAGCAGTATTTTTTAGGTTTCTTAATGGGTCTGTACACTTTTGTGTACAAGCAAATTACTGAGTTTGATACAGAAGCTTTCAGAAAGTAACAAGATACACTTTTTAAAAAGCTAACCTGTGCTTGGATCTGGGAAGTGTTGAGACAGCTGGTGCATTGATTAATAAAGTCACTGTTAAAACCTAATATAATAAACATTTGCTCAATATTGTCTGATTCAGTAATCTTTTGTAATGGCATAGAGCAAGTCAATATTTCCCAAGTAATGGCATTACTATACAACAGATTCATGGTGTATAGACATCCAGTAAACTCACAGCAAAATCAATTGCTATGTTGTATTTTGTCAGAGTGAATGAACCAAAACCTGTGAAAAGAAAATAAAGGGAGTTAAACCAGGACTGTGGATCTCCTGGGCTGGGTTTAAACGGCAATGCTAAGATGCAGGTATCTTCCATTTAAACAGTGCAAAACCTCTGAGCCTGCTCTCCCTTGTGCTGGTACTAACAATAATGATCAGCCAAGCGACCAGGAGATAGTTACTTTTTTTGTTACCCAGTATCTTTGTGGGGAAACTCAAGCTGCCTATCTCCAAAATAAAAGATTGAGGAAATTGGATTCTAATTGCATTTCAGAAGTAGATCTAGAATCCTGCAAATGATATCAGTGAGGCAAATTAATTCCCACTGTAATTACATTGACGTCAGTGCACTTAATCCAGGGATAAATTTGGCCCAATATCTTCAAGTATTGTTTGCACACAGGAGTCTAAACAACAGCAAACCTCTTGTGCTGAATCAGAAAGACACCATGTTGGTTGGAGTTCTTTCTGCTGAAATGGCCAAAAAAAAAAAAAAAGAAAATGGGCCAAAACCTCTCAATATTTGTATTTGAGGTGAAAGTAGAGCTACATGCTTTTATTTGCTGAACTATTAGGTTCCACTGTGTTTATATTTTGTTTCTTTAATACAAAGTTCTTAAAATACTCTGCAAAAGGACACTTTTGCTCTTTTGAGGGAGAATCTCTGAGTTTTGCTTAACAAAATCAGTGACGGAATTGGAAGAAAGAGACAAGTAGCTGTCTATGATGAAAGGCTCCCAGGTTGCTGTCTGCATTAAGCTCTTTAGTGACTAACTAGGGAATTGCAAAAAATAGCTGATACAGGACAAAATAGCTCCTCTAGCATCATGTGTCATGATCCATGAGCTCAGGACTCACTAAACCAGCACCTCCAACCACCCAGGCAATCTTTGGAGCAAGCCAGCACTGAAAAGCTGGCCCTATCCTCCTCTTTAGAGCAGATCCTGATGTGTTGGTCTTGTTGCCCAGCTGCTTTCATGTTTCCCCACTCTCCTATCAAAAATATCCTGAGGCCTTTGTTGGGTGGACAAGTGTCACAAAGTCTTTCCTTGTTCCTGCCTGCCAAGGTAACAGGTATTTGCAATGCAATGCAGATGCACAAAGCCAGCTCAGGGCTACATGCAAGATTTAAGCTTTCTAACTTGGCCAGTAAAAGTGCAACAGAGAAATGCTTTACATTTCTAGGTTTAACTTTGTCAAATCTGAATGCTTTGGTACCGTTTACGGGAGAGATCTATATATATCAGGCTCTTGGTAACACTATAAGGAAAAAGACCTTGTTCTAATGGGGCAAATCTTTGGCTTCTTGATGCGGTTTAATTTATTACCCATATATGACTGCTATGATAATACAAGCCTGCTGTGTAAACAGCATGTCACCTCTCCATGTAGACACTGATTTATATGTCTCATCATCCACTGAAGATAACGCAGGGAACAGTCCAGCCAAAAAAGATAGCCAGCTAACTTCTTAGCCAGTAAAGCACATCTTTTGTTTGGGTGATCTGCTGTTTGGCTCAAAAAAAAGAACAGATATGCTGATAAAAAGGATTATCACATAAATTTCTTCAAGTTGGTATAACTAAATGCAGTGCTGGAGCCAGCAGTTCCTAAATTAAATTCACCCTTCTGTGATGGAGTCAGTAGATTAGTGACTAGACCTTCAACTTTCCAAGTTCTAAGTTAAATGATTGTATTCATACAAAAGAGGTTTTGGAAAGTCTTGCTTTTCACTTGCTAATTTATCCTTGTGAAGTAGAAGGAGTTTGGTTTGGTTTCTTTCCAGCAAGATATTTGTACTAATGTGTTAAACATTTATTAGGGAGCAGAATTTTTATATAAAAGTTGGAAGGCAGATGGTTAAAGTAAAAACCCCGCAGGCTGTCCATTCTAATATATAAACAATGGGATCTTTATGTTTTGCCTGTTCCACATTTCTTGAAAATTGTTCTTTAGCAAACTGCAGCACCTGCAGTAACCAGAGGCAGCTCTCTTTCACTCACTCCTCTCCTCTATAGCCAAGGTTCATAAGGTGCTGAGTGCCCAGTTTCCATTGCCCTTTCCTGCTTTATATGCCTGTTGCTTTCACAGAAATTAACAGGTGTTTGACAGGCGCTCTGACATAGCAAAATCTATGTCCCATGTTCGATAGCAAAACAATGAAAATAAGCATGTGCTTCAGACTCACTGAAAAGTAAACATCAGCTGATCCTTGGAGAGCAAAGGGCTTTTAGGTGCTGAATTCTTTCTGGGATATAGCCCATCACAAGCTTGCAACTGGCTCACAATTTATGAACCCATTTTGTAATACGTGGGTAGAAACTGTGTAATAAACTTGCAGGCATAGAATAAGGTAAATGGGTAAAGTGTTGTGCATAGATCATAGACTAAGCACGTTAGCACACAGTTAACAGCCCTGTTTCTATTTAACTGGACTGGCAAAATGCTTCAAGGGAGACAGTAAACACCGAGCACACCATGTAAGTACCGAGTTGCAGAGGCCACCTTTGTTAGCTGACTCCTGCTTGAGTATGCTGAAAGCAATTAGTTTGCTAAAACACTGCTTCTACTGCTACCACAGTGCACCCAAATCCTTTCCATTCCTGTAAACTAACTAATCAGCTTTTTGCCGACTGGGAAAAGAAACAGAAAAAAAAAAAAAAAAAAAAAAAAAAAAAAAAAAAAAAAAAAAAAGGAATTCTGCCAGACAGTCCTATCTGAGCTTCATTCTCTGAGTGTCATATGTCTATCACATATACTGTGTCCCTTGAAATAATAATAATTGAGCCAGGCAGCTGAATCTTGCTGTGGGTATCTATAGTGGGGGGGAGGAGGGGGGCACGATAAAAGACTCATCAGTTTCAGCTTAGTTCAGTAGACATCTGTGCAGCAGAGGACCTCGTGATGATCCTGGCAGCAGCTCTTTTCATTTGGGTTTGGCTTTTTGTGCTGAATGCTTTTTGTACTGAGTCCCCGTACCAGCCTGTCTCAGCACTTTCAGAGCCAGAGTTTTTTCTCTTCATAAGCTCTAGGTTTTTTTACAGGCCACTGAGTCTGACTGGAGCTGTATCCAGAATTACAGAAAGCAGCAACCACCTGTCACCAGGACATTGTGCTCAGTGGAGGGGGAGAGCAGCGGGCTGGGGGTGGGGAGATGGAGTGAGCCAGCTGATTGCAGGGGATTTCTGAGAACCAGGACTCTTTGCTTCCCATTTGCAAACACGGGAAATGATGACAGTGGTTGGAAACTTTGAGGAGACTGGGGGAAGGGGAAGTAGAGAAGCCAGAAAGAAAAGGATTGGGGGTTAAAAGAGACCCTGTCCAGAAAAGACTGATAAATTCATCTTTTCAGATTCCTTGATCACTAAGATTTGTTCTACATATGATGCCCTCTTAGCTCGACAAAATCTTTATGTTCTTCACCTGTTTCTTGCATAATTTGTCAATAAATGTAAAATAAATAAATAAAGTTGGAAAACTTTTTCTTCTGGCTTTTTGAAGACTGTATTGCCTACTCCAGTACTAGGGTGGGTATCAGTAAGGAAAAAAATATTCAATTGCATACGTCTCCTGGATCAGTCACAATAATTGCACTTCAGACTTTATGGTGATACAGATTCGGTAATCTTCTCACACAGAGGAATTAGCATTACCTTCTGAGTTGTGTGGCCTCTGTTCTCACTTCTTTCTCTTGGACAGCATTTACAATGGCTGCTCAGTTTATCTGAAATACTACTTTGAATGGTGCAAGCTGTCTTATTAAACCAGAGCATACTAAAAATATTATGGCATTTCTGTGGCAAATAATCTTATTTTTTAGCAAAAACCAAAAGTCATAGAAATTTACTTTCATACTTATTTTAAGGTAGAGACTGCATCCATGAAAATGTCAAGTCCTTCTTGGGCAGAATAACATTCTATTCTATGAAGTACGGAGAGCATTATTGTCCCACAGCATCACAGAGGTATAATAACAACAATTGGACAAAATCCTGATGTCTTTTTCCTGAAAAAAATTCTACTAACAACATTAAAGGAGGTTTTCATTGAACTGAAATTTAGCCATCTGAACTACACCAACCATTTCCCCCCCTCTTATATCTAAGTGTAATTCCAGAGGTTATACCTGAGATCAGGTTTCTTAGAACAGGACTAATTGCCCTCTGAAGAAGATGGTTGCTCCTCTTGGGTGTGCTGTGTGCTTTAAAACTGAGCTCTAGTTAGGCACTTGACTTTTAGGTTATTGAAGTTAAATTAAGTGAATCCCAACCCAAAACACATGCTTCTGTCCAAGGATTATTTTGAAAAAATGCATGGCAGAACATTAGGCTGACATTTATTGTGTGCATCATCATTTTTTTGGATCTTTACTTTATCCTGTGTATTTTTTAAAGCTTTCTGATGTATTTCTTTCAAGTGCTGGAACAATGAGGCTTGCCCTGAAGTTACTGATCAGGGGGCACTGCTGTCACAGGGACCAGAGCAGAAGATAGAAGTCTCAGCCAGAGCAACTGTGTTACTTGTCAAAGGTATGTGTCCTTAGAGCCCTGGGCTTGCTCTCACTCCTGATATCTTCTTTGAGATGACTGAGACCTTTTTTGACCTAAAATGGAGGCATGAACAAGAATGTAAATCAGTGTGCTGAGATTAATTTATTCCTCTCTAACTCAATAATCTTGTGAGTGGTACGAAATAAAGGATATTCCCTGTTTAGCTAAAGCTTCTCTTGCTCTCTGATTGTCCTACTTCAGTTTTCTTTGTTTCATTACCCAACTCCATACAAGACCTTAAGAGTGTAGGAATGTAATAGTGAATGCTCCTTAATCAGGATAGCAGCACATCTCTGGCTACTCAAAGGGATATAGATTTGCACTAATGAAGAATTGGATCATTCAAAATTTATTCCTTCTTGTGAAAACATGTACAAAATGCATATAATTAATGTAAAACATTATGTTGCTTTTGTGAAGATACAGAAAGTATAATCTGTTTATAGTACAGGGAGTTATTTGTGTCTTCATTGAAAACTTTATGATGCAAATAACTAGTTCTTACCTTCACTGATGTCAGGCAATTGATGTAGTTGTCATAAGGCTGGAATACCATTTTGGTTTTTCTTTGGTGTGGTACTTAAGTATTAATGTCAAAAAGTAAAAGAGGTAATGTAATATGTAATGACTTGATTAATTTCAATTCCTGTTTTTACTTCTGGGTTTTTCAAAGACTCCAGAGAAATGGAATTGTAGATATGTACTGAAAAAATTGGAAAATAATAGTTGTGTTTCTAGTAACATAAGGCTCTTGTTTTGTCAATGACCTTTCACTGCATACATGTTACAGTTTTTAATTTACTACCAATGTGACTGTCATACAACATAATGATATGCATGTGTTACCTAGTTCAACTATAATTTTTTGATGGTTTTAATAACTAATAAGCCCAAGAACCCAGGAAGGATGTGGAATGTAGTTTATTCCCTGTAGAAGTAAAAAATTAGTTTTGCAAAAGGTATCAGAAGGAGAACAGTATTATTAAGAAGATGGCAGGGACACAAACACACTATTTATGACTTACTTATCCACTGAGAACAACTTTTTTTCAGAGGTGATCTCATCCAAACCAACAATCTTCTTCCAAGAGCTTCTTAATGCTGGTGAAATATAACTCAATACACCACCTTCACGTCTATTAATGTCACATGTTTGGCTTTAGCTTGCAAGTTAGAGGGCACTGATGAATTAATTCCCTTCCTTTCCTGCTATTTTCTTTGTGGGCTGTACTAGGTCACACACTAAGTCAGAAGTTTGCCCTTGGTTTCCATCAATATATCTGGCAAGCATTACTCAAAATATATTAAAGGATTTTAGTACATTCACGTGGAAAGTCCCAATTTTTACTTTATTTTAATCTTTGAAGAATCTCTCCCTGTGCATTTGGTTGCTAAAAATACTGAAATCCTTCAAACTATCCCTAAAGCAAGAAGATATTTCATTCCTCATAAATCTTTGTGGGTTTAAAAAAGAGGAAAAGGGAGATGTAAGTGCACCAGGGATAACTGATATTAGAAACTCCTATTCATTGCTGGCACCTGCCCATGGCCAACTTACACTGGAGGAAAGAAGATTCCTCCTTCTTTCTTAAGAAAGTCTTAAGGTATTCTTTAAATTACTTGTTTCTATTTAAAATGCGACTGGAATAATTTGAATAGCTAAAATTCCCTACATTATCCTGAGTTGGAAGGGACCCACAAGGATCATTGAAATAAATGCTCTCCTGGTTCTGCACCATACCATCCCACAAATCATCCTATGTGCCTGAGAGTGTTATCCAAACATTTCTTGAACTCTGGAAGGCTGATGCTGTGACCACTTCACCTCAACTCACTGAATGACAGCAATTCAGTTTGGATTATTTATTGGTAATTTTTCTCATTCTTCTCAGACTTTATGGAAGAAAATTGATATGATAGTCGTGTAAAACTTTATCTCCTGAATGAACTTGGTGTGAAGTATTAAAACCAAATTTTGAGGTACTACTCATTTCTTTGATAATTGTCTTTATGAAGATATCTTAGATCAGGATATTTTTCCAAGGATGGATGAAACTTTCAACTTCTCAGGGTATTGGAAAATACTTGGGATGAATATTAATACTTAGAATGCTTGTCCTCTTTCCATTTGCTCTGTCTGCAACAAATAGAATTTCTGAAGCTTTGTTTATGCGGAAAAGAGTCGTATTGTTGCAGATATATTAATCAATAAATTCAGAGTTACAAAAATCCCTTTTTTCATTTGACCATAGAAATGGCACTCTTCAAAGACAAATATTTGTATCTCTCTAAGAGACGTACCAAGACTGTTGCAAAAATAAATCGAGCTATCCTTCTGCTACAAGGACAAAACTGTGGTTAAAAATGAGATTGCTGACTTGAGCATGCCACCACTCTCGTTCAGCACACACCCAGCAAAAGCCTAACAGCCTCAAAGGCTTCATGTCATCAGAAGATATGCCTGCTTCTGGCTTGTCAGCCTCACGGCAGTTCCAGTTTGCGGTGTTTGTCCAGATCACTTGTCTGAGCTGGTCCCTACTAGAAGAACAGTAGTCTCAGAAATTAACTTTTTTATGAAAAATGAATTGTCTAGCAGGAACTGTAGGAAAACACAGGCCTGAACAGAGGATGGTAATTCTGTTCTACAACTGTCATTCAGGCTACACCCCCACCTGGAAGAGGACACTTGAGAGATGTTGATTGTTGTACATTCCTTTAATTGTAGTTGCAATGCAATATCTATTTCAATATGTAGGGGAGTAGGGGAAATGAAGCTCTGTGAGAGCAGCAGCAGCAGAAATAGCAGAGGCAAGAGTCAAAAAAATATGCACAATGTCTTTGCTTGAAATGTCCCGGGGGTAGCCTTCCTTCTCCCTGATATCAAAACCATGCAATCTTACCTCTTAAACAGCTTATGGATGCTGTATTTAAAACAGAGTCTACGATGTGATCTCTGAGGCAGAGATGAAAACTGTACTAAAACATTATTTTGACAGCTGATATAAGCATGGGTAACTTCTAAATGGTAAACACGAAGAAGATGGTGCAAACAAGCTCTCATCTCCTTAATGTTAAACTGAATTTTATCTGGGCAGTGCTGGGCCTGTGCAGAAGAAAGCATGTGACTGTGATGAGCTTGCTGAGAGGAAGTTCTAGGGCTCAGGAGAAGCCGGGAACTGATGTGTCAAACTGTTAATCAGAAAATTCTAGACAAGGAATGAGGATGATACTAAAGACATTATGGGAGAAGCATAAAGAGGTAAAATTGGCTTTAAAAAAATATCAAAGGATGATCTTTTGAACTGTCTTAGATACTCCCTGTCATTCTTCAATGGTTTAGTTGTTTTCTTGCAGGACACTATACCAAATTTTAATAGTGCATCAGGCAGAGGTTTAGAGAATTCTTCAAAATTGGCTGAAATCTGGCAGGTGACAGTAAAGATCTGTCAGATGGCCATACAGCACATACAAATCACACCACACTAATGCCACCACATTCTTAGTACAGGAAATAACTGGTGTACATATACTCTGGTTCAGGGCAGTTTATGAATGGGACACAGTACATTCTCTGCATGTTCATACAGGACACACATTTCAGCAGCATCTATTTCTTTCTGCTGCTTCTCTGAATTATAAAACTGCAAAAATATTGAGGAAAAAATTGAGGGAAATTGTGTGCTTTATTTTTAATTGTTTGGGAGGGGTTTTGTTTGAGGTTTACTTTTTGGGTTTTTTTTTGGTGGGTTGGTTGGTTGCTTGGTTTTAGGTTTGGTTTGTTTTTTCCCTATTGATGTGTTACACATACACTCAGAAGATTGTTCTTTGGCAGAAAACTTGACTCTAGTCAAGTCAAAGTGGGGTTTGAAATAGCTTAGGTTACAGCCTGTAGAAGTCGAGATCTTGGCTGACATACTGAATTCTCAGCATTTCTCCAAAGCTTCTCCCATTTAAAAAACTAGAGACTATGTATCCTAAGAGCTCTTGAAAAGTAACATTTATGACCATGTAATTAAATGCATAATCGAAGAGCACTTAAGAAACCCAGGCAAATTCAGGTACTTCTTTCTGTTTCCTTTTTGCATCAAGTTAGATCCATCTCCCTTCTCCCCTTGCCTGGGGAAGCAAGTTGTTGTAAGGTGGCTGTCCAGCTGCAGGATTGGCTCTGCGCTTAAGCTGTGGGAGCATGGGTGTGCTGGATGCATGCGCAGGACACTGATTCACTTTTGGTCTCTCAGTAACTCCAGACTGGTCTGCCCAGCTAGATGCTTGCCTATCCTCTGTCATGCCACATTTGTCCTTCTCCTTAACTCTCCTATTTCTTCTTTTGCTGTGGAGCATGAATCCTAACAGGGGGGAGAAATTCAAGAATTCATAACAAAACATGGGGGAAAAAGACCATCTCCATTGAAGTCAATAATCAGCAGGGTCCAAATTACCTCTTATTAGCATTTATTTTACAAAAGAGGCAGGGTATAATTTCGCGATAGATTCAGATTTGGAGAGGGACTATAATCAGCCTCCTGAAGAGCTCTGCCTGAAGTACATGGCTGCTTATTTCTTTTCCAAATTGCGCTGCTCTCTTTCCCCCTCTCACGCTTACCCCTCCCACCCCGTTCTCTTTCTTGATGTCTTTGAATAATGCAATCACTTTGAATAGCCCAGACAGGCCTGAAGATTAGGGAGCCTGTTTGTGGAGCGGGGGGCCAGCTGAATAGGCGCAGGAGGCTGGCTCCCCGGGAAAACAAGGCGCTGGGAACTAGGCCAACTGTGAAGAGCATGTGCTGGGAGGCACTGAATAGGCAAGCAGCCGGCCAGCCCATATGTCAGGCTGTGCCACAAAGACTTCTCTGCACATCTACCATGACAAACAGGATTACCGAAGACAATTAATCTGGCACGCTTTATCAAAATCAAGCGCTGACCCCCAACCTCTCCCCCCAGCATGCAGCAGATGCCACGCTCCAATTCAATGGAGCTCAAGTGTTCCCTTTTTTGCCGCTGAAAGGCATCCAAAGCCTGAATAAGGTTGGCGTGGACTAATTGCAAACACTGTCTGATGGTGACAGTCCTAATCAAATGAGATGAGCTCACCTTTTCTGTAAACTTCTAATGGGAAGGCTGGCGGCAGCTCCCCATCAGCTGCTGGAAGAAAGAGAAACGCATGGAGCTGAAGGGTTTTTCCCCTCCTTTCTCCCCCTTCCCTCTCACTGCCTGATGGAGGAAGAGGGCAGCCACACACATCCTTTCCTCTTGAGACTTTTGGGTGCTGCATCAAGGGAGGGATGGAGAAGGGAAAGCATTGGAGCCGCCTCTGTGCAGAAGTGTCTCTTCTCTGCAGATGCCAAAGAGTGGCCAAAAGGCAGCATGCCGATGCTTACTGCCATGCTAGAAACCAGGCTCACCATCCAGGCTGAGCCCTCAGCTGACGTCTGTGGACCTGTAAACATCCCCCTCAGTATCTGACCCTGCCTGTGGGATATTCCTGTTGGCTCTGTAGTACAGAGTATAAACTTACACTCATTAGGACCAGTCATTTCTTTTCATCTCCCTCCTGCTTGTTTTATTTTATTTACATTTCAACATATAGGAGTTTCAGAAAAGCCTGCCCAGTTGACCTTAATACAAAATGAAAAGTGGAGTTCAATAAGAGAGGTAGGAAAGCAGTGAAAAACTAATAGCATTTTATCTTATTGCTTTTGTATTTACCTTACTGCTGTTCAAATAAGCAGCCCAGATTCTTGCTGCTCACCCTGGTACACATAGGCATCTGTACTACAGAAATGCCTCGTGGGCAGTCTTCTTCTCACAAAAACTGTTTGTCCTCTTGGTCTCACTCAGATTAGAGCCAAGTGCCTATGTTTCTGTATTGGCATCCTCTTGCTTGTTAGTGTGGATGGAGTGAAGGTTTGCATAGGCATGGATGAACAGTTCTTTCAAGTATTTTTTTCCCCCAAGTTTTCAAGTGAAAGTTTTATTTGTTCAAGTTACAATTTGGTAGAACCTCCTCAGTTTTATTAAGTTAAAACCCCCTCATAAGCAAGTAAAAAAAAGTAGTAGCAAGTTTTACAACATGGAACACATGTTTCAGGATAGTCTTCCATTTTGTAAAATTTGCGCAAATGAAAGGGTTAAAATGTTTGATGTAGAAAATACTGTAACAGCTTCTTATAATATTTTAATACAACCATTTTTTCAAGCTGAGTAAGAAAAATATCTCTTTTCTTCCCATACACACCTAAAACAAAAGTTAAATTTAAAATAGTCTTTGTAACAATTTTTTTCAAAGTTCGTTTCTGGCAATGTGGACAGCATGTTGGCCTGAATAATATTTGCAGTTCTAATCCGTTTTCTGACAGAAAGCTGACATCTAGATGTTGCCTCCCAACCTACTTTCATGGCTATCCTCAGCAAAACACCTGATGCTTCAGTGATTTGAATGATCTTAACTTTTGCTTAAAGTAAGGGTAGTAAGGGACAGATATATTCCATGTGCAGAAAAGGCACTGAGGAGGAAGGGATTATTGAGGACCCTGATTTCTGAAAAGGGGCTGTTAGGATTGGGAACCACCTGGTTCACAGTTTGACTCTGTCCGTGAGATCATGTCCCTCCACACACAAACTTGTGAGGGCAGCTCCAGGTTCACACTTGTCTAGCAATGGCTGAGATCAGTGCTGAGGGGTGGTCACTACATATCTACTTTCCAGAAGCCACAGTAGCTCTGATTTACATTTTTCCTAAGTATGAATTCTCAGCACATTGTGTCTTAATTTTGAAAGAAACCAAATCACCAGAGCTGAAATATCTATGTGGGCTGCCACCTGCAGAAGCCATGGCTGTGGTAAGAGACCTCTCACCGGAGCAGTGCTTTCCCACCTCTAGCTGAAATACGCAAAGGATTCTTATCAGCAGTGCATTGCTAATGATGCCCCTCAAATCTGCCAATGTTTCTTATTCTTGCATATCGAGAATGGGATGTTTAAATTATAGTTACAGATGGAGGAGCAGCTGATTTTGGTATTACAATGTTTATACTTCAGCAACATGTTCCAGCATTTGAGAAATGCAGCACCCAAAGTGGGTCCAAGTGGGAAATCAGAAAACAGAGCTAATATTGCTCAAGGCACTGAGCAAAGGCCAGCTGCAGATCACGCAGCAGCTTGTTGCTGTGGTACTCTGACATCTCACAGACCAACACTTTACAGAAATCAAAGGCCAGGTTGTATTTTTATTCAGAGTGCTAAGGTCGATTTCTAAGAAATCTCTTGTAATGAAGTGATATATGGAGCTAGGAGAGAGCTAAACTGAAAGTAATGGCTGCTGTGCAAGAAAGGTGAAGGAATGAAACACAAGTCCTAATTAAAAAGAAAAAAAAAATGGAGAAAAAAGCACAATCACCCCAGAAAACTCAATTCACTACAGACTAAAGCAGCAACAGAAGCATAAAGTGACAAGGTATTGATCTGAACTACCTGGGAAAGAGGAGATGTTTGTTTCTCCACATTGCGAAAAAAGAAACTGCCTGAAGGATGTGAACTCTTCTGTGGAGGTTTGCTGTGGGGTGATGGGGAAAAAGCATCCCTGAGGCAGTCAGAGGTTGGCATCTGCGCTCGAAATGATCACAAAGCCCTGGTGATACCTCTCTTTCTGACCCACTCAGACTGATCACTGGTAAGGTAGAGAATAATTTATAACATGGCTAGATTAAGAAAGACTGCAATCATTTTGACTGCAGTTAATTAAAATATTTCTCTAAACCCTAGGGGTATTTCTTGCACGATTTTTACACTAGTTTTGGAGACAACTCTGTAGGTCACAGCAGCATGCATCACTGCCAGAAGTACCAAAATGGCTAAGAGTCTGGAAGGTGGAGCTGATATGATAATACTAAGTGACATGGGCAGGAATTTCTCCCAGCCATTAGCAGAAGCAGGAACTTACTCTTAAAAGAAAGACTCATGTCAAATGACATTTCTAAAATGTCATCTGCTTTGCAGTGGATTATCCACTCTTTTTTCTAAAATGCGCTGTTTGTGCAAATGATTTGTAATTCAGGAATGACTTAGTATTGACACAGAAAGGGTCTCCCCTTCTCCACTGACCCCAAGGAATTGCCATTGCCTGCAGAGAGCAGTAGAAATTTTGACCTACTTTATCATGCCTACTCATTGCTGTCAAGATGTTTTTATATCTGTGAAAGAGTAATCACTGACTTTTATTTTGAACACATACTTACGCAGTGATTTGGATCAAGATACAGAAGTCTCTACCTTTTCCAGTACTCATACCATGATAAGATCAAATTTTTTGAAGTTCAGGTAAATATGTCTCACTTCTTTTATCTTTTTCTCTTGCACTCAAACAGGTGCCTTCGTTTCTGGTGACACAATGTCTCTTAGAATGCATCAGAGGATTTTGCTTCCTCTCTAGTTCTCTGTAGCTGCTGTCAGGTCTCCTGCTCAGCTCTTGCTAAAAGCTTTCCTCCAGGCCAGAATATGGAGTCTCGTTCAGATAACTCACATATAGAAAAATCATTCTGTGTCGCACTGCCATGGAGTGCTGAGTTTTGGTCACTGTGGTGTACTTACAATGTGTCGCATAGAAATACGACCAAGGCACGAAATTCTGTTGTCCTGTTTTGCTCATGATGCTGTTAATACCTCACTGCTGAGGAAAATGAACCAAAAGTGACTTGAAGAAAGAATCCGTTTTATCCAGTAGAGTAGTGAAATAAATTATAACATCCCTGAGTAATGTTTATGGTAGAGGAAAAAAAGTGTTCAGTTGCTGGAGGAATGAAATATTCATGTACGAATGCATAAAGACAGTCTGGCAGAGTTTGGTGTAGTGAGCTTTGTTTAACTCACACAAAATGTTTTTTCTTCATCAGAAACACTTTCCAACATGAAATGAAGCTGAACTTTCTTGGCTTAAATATCAAAGTGATTGACATCTATCATAATAGGTAGCTCAGGCCAGCAGTCTGCTACTCCTTTTGATTTACGGGCCCCTAAATATAGAGGTACAGATCCTGCCTGAGTAACTTAAGCCAAATGACATGGGACTTGCCCTCCTTTTTGGGTTTGACAAACCTCTTAGAAGCAGCTTAAGGAACGCTACAAGTGCACAGACCAGTTTCTGGTTTAGCCCCTTGTCCCCAGCACAGAGCTTTCAGGCACCATGCTGCTTGTGCCACCTCCTGATGTTATTCTTGGCCATGTCATACCAACCAGAGAGGGCACGCTATGGTGTTGCTCCCATCACATTACTTGCTTCGGAGTTTTCTGTCTTTGGGATTTTTTACCTCGAAGCCACTAATTGCTGGTAGCTGCTGGTTAAGGTACTTTTGAGTGCTCAGTAGGAAGCAACAGGGTTTTTTGGTTCAGCTGGAGTTTCAGAAAACAAAAATAACATGGGGATTTCAGCTTGACAAAAAAAAAAAATCTTTCTGAGGTTTTAACAATCTTTGATAACTAAGATTAAGAAATAATTGTAGATTGGCAAATCAAAACCTTAGGTTTAGAAAATTCCCAGAATATCCTGATTATTTCAACAATTATTTTAATTATTAAGCCAGAATAGTTTGCTGGAATTTACAGGAGCTTGCAAAACATCTTAGTTGACTAAAATCTTTATTTCCTAATTAATACATTTCAGCTAGAAAAGTTTACTTAGTTGCAAGTACTTGATCACATAAATAAGCAGAAAGATCTTTTTCTCAAATCTCAGATTTGAGAATGGTCTTAGGACAGTCTTGGCATTGCATCCAGAGGTGATTTCTGGTCTACAGAAATAGAGTGATGGAAAATATATTCTGCTCTCCTGAGCATAAAGCTGCAAACAAGGAGTAAGTGAGAATGATGATTCCTTGAGAAAGGGCTCGGCATCCTACCACTGCAGCAGTCATGCAGCTATTGATTTCATATCTTCTAAAGAGGTTCAGAGAGCAGGACACAGGCCTTACAGACAGGCAGATGGGTAACTCAGATCTATTCCTCACTGGCTCAGTTTTGAAGCCACTGCCTTGAAGACCACATGTGAGCTATCTCTGAGAAGATGCAACCATTGGTGGATTTTTGAAGACCTAAGATCTTGAAAACAAATGACAAAAACTAAATGTGATCTACACTTATGTTAATTATCAGCCCACTGGTGTGCTCTGAAATGCATTTGAGAGCAGGTACAGAATGGATTTAAAATTCACAGAAAAATAATTCCAGTTTTCTGTAGTTTGAACAAAAGCAGGTTTTCCTTTTATTTCTTTTTTTTTATCTCCCATCTTTTTAATCTTTAAATTGTTATAACAACAAGCGAACATTGAGATAAACTGCTGTTCAGATAATTCACTGTCAAAAATATTGAGCATACTTTAGTCGGATGGCAGCAGTAATGGTCTTTTCAAGTGCCGCTGCACAAAAGCTGAGCCTATCAAGATTTTTTGGCAGGCACTGCGTTTAACTTGTCATGTTATATATTGCAGCAATGCAGTTGAGGATCAGTATAAATCAACTTACAAGTCTGGGGGAAATGGGGGAATGTGCTTCTGCAGCCCATTGGCAGCACAAGTGTCTATCAGAAGGTGGCAGCATTTCAACATCGTTCAGTCCAGCAGGGGGGGGAAAAAAAAGAGAAAATGAACTCAATCTACATGTCCAGAAAGCTGAAAGCTCTTTACATTCAGACAGGATGTACACACTGCTGTCTTGAATTTATGGGTTAGATGAATTTATGTGGTTATGGACAGGCAGGAAGGTGAAGTTTTGATAAGTCTTCAGTCTTCTTAATGTAAATGTGGGGAACTGTAAGTAGGTGCTGGAAGGACAGGAAGTGAAAAATAAATGAGAAAATATGGCTGCCCAAAGGGTCAGAAACAGCCCACCCCCAGCTAGAGGGGAATTTTGTGGTAGCTGCATAAGAAATATTGGGCAAGAAAATATGTAGTCCCTAATAAGTTTTTGGGATTTGATCTCATACCAGTGTGACAGGGAATAACTCTCTTTTTCACAGCGATCACACCCTGTGTTGTCAGCTGTCATGATCTCATCACAGGCTTTGTGGCATTTATTGTTTTTTCTAAAAGCCCCAGCCTTTGAAACTGGGCAACTGCGTAGGAACCCCAGCTTTCACTTAACCACTGATATCACCAAAAATAGCATGATTTGAACCCTTGTGGTTACTGGGAAAGTCAAAAAACATGTGTGAAATGCTCTCACAATGTTGAAAAACCAGAAGGCAGAGTGGAAAAAAATAACAGAATTTAAAGTAGAAAAAAAAAAAAAGGCATCTCATAAGGTTAGCAAAAAGTCACACATCAGAATTCACTGATTGACAATACAGTGTTGCTGATGGGAAGCCTGGATCCAGCACAGAAAGCCAGGCATGTCAGTGTGTACTCTGATAGGGGTGGAATTAAGTGCCTGGCTTAGTGCATAGCCATGAGCACAAAATGGTGTTGTTCACTTCAGTGAGATTATTTGCTGATTTACAGCTCAAGTCATTGCTGAACTGAGCTCTTAACTTGCTTAAGAATTAATCCAGTGGCCACTGCAGTTTGATAGCGAAAATCTCAAAATGGGGTCATCCGTGTCCTTGTGCAATGTTTTGGGTTTTTTAAACATGGAACTGCCTCAGCTAGCACTTGATTCACCCTGTGAGGGTATAGAGTACCATAAGAAATATTGTACTAACGGCCACCACAAGGACTCCACATGTTGCCAGTAATTAATACCCTAATACTCAGAGAACCATGGCGTGTTATTTTCAATCTTTCAATTTGTGGTGGGTTGATCCTGGCTGGACAGCAGGTACCCACCATCACCACTTTGTCACTCCCTTCTTCACTGGGCAGAGGAGAGAAAATGAAATGAAAAGCTTGTGGGTCGAAATAAGGTCTGGGGGAGATCCCTCACCAATTGCTGTCATAGGCAAAGCATACTTGACTTGGGGAAACTTAATTTAATTTGTTACCAATCAAATCAGAGTAGGATTAAGGTAACTAAAACCAAATCTGAAAAGCCTTTCCCACACTGCTTCCTTCTTCCCAAGCACACCTTCACTTCCAAATTTTCTACCTCGTCTGGTAGCTAGTTCATCACATTGTCTCTGCTGCTCATTCCCTCAGGGGAGGACTCCTCACATTCTGCCCTTGCTCCAGCATGGGGTGCTTCCCACAGGAAACAGTCCCCCACAAACTTCTCCAACGTGAGTCCTTCCCAAAAGCTGCAGTTCTTCATGAACTGCTCCAGTGTGGGTCCCTTGTACAAGGCGCAGTCCCTCTGGAACAGGCAGCTCTGGAACTTCCAGTAGCTTCTCAAAAAAGCCACCTCTGTAACACCCATCCTGCCACCAAAACCTTGCCACAGAAACCCGGTTACTTGGCTCCAATGAGTTTGTCTCTGAACCAAGTCAAAAGTGGCAAAACATCTCTGTGCAGTTTAAAGTGAAGCAGTTTTAATTTCCAAGTTTTACATACGCAAGAGAAATGCTAATTTTGAAGATACCTCCCACTGTATTCACCTTGGATGCATGTCTGCAGTGCAATTGAAGCAGTGGGCAGATTACCAGGTGGTAACCAATTATGCGTGGGGAACTCCATCTTCAGAGGGGATATGAAACTTTGCAGAAAGTGAGATTTTGAGGGCTTAGCACAGAAAATTCTGGGCCCAGGCACAGTCACACGGTCAAAAATGTCATCAGAGATTGAGCCCCAGAAAGACTGAATGCCTTTCTGGGCATCCCAGTAAGGTGGTAGCAGAAATGAGGACAGGATTGTGGCACTTTCTGTTCTCAGATCCAGGGAGAATTTTGTCATACCACAATTTTACATCTCATATTGAACACTCAGCTACTGTACTTGGTAGACTCAGCCAAATACACACAGGTCAGGAACAGAGCTGGCAGGGAGACTATACTGATTTAATTTTGTTTGGCTTTTTGATGTGCCTTCCTGGAGTTCCTATTTGCTGTGTTGTGGGTTAAATACTTAAACAGGAAATCAGCTCAGAGGACCGGCTGACCATTTCAACCTTGTGGAAACATTTGTCCTTGCCTGCTTCCCAGAACAATTCAAAGAATACCTTGTTTCTGATACACACAGCCAAAGTAAAAAATCTGTGAAGAATAATTTATGGAGAGAATGATTTCACACGGTGACGGTACTCATTCAAAGGCCTCGGAGTAAAGATCAATACAGATAGCTGCACACCTAAAGACAGGAAGTTCTGCTCAATTTTTATTTTTTGCTGTAGACTGTCCTCTGAGTGAGTATTGTTCCTGAATGGTTACATGAATCTATTAGCTAATCATCCATAAGAGTGATCCTCTGAAGATTAATCCAGCCAAAATTTGGCATAAATGATCTAGAATGACAACAGTTATGAAAATCACTTTACAGAAGAATGACCTTTAACAGAGGAAAAAGCAAATTTAGGCTAAATTGATTCAAATGAAACACAGGCTATCAAGGAGTGATATTTTTCTTCTTGTTGCCATAAAATTTTTGCAATGCCATAGTTTTGTCAGGCTTACAAATGCCATGTTTCATAGTTTTGCCAAGGTTTTTTATTATTTCTGCTGCTACTCCATGCATGAGGAATAAAACAACTTCATGCATGACTTCTAGTATCATTCTTAAGATCTTTAATAAAGTTCGTTCCATCCTAGCAGATGCATTTTAATTGCCACTTCTTTTAGTTCAGCTGTGCAGCACTGTTTATATTGCTTTAAATTAAACTCCTTCCTGCTATTGGCAAGATCTGTCAGTCCTCCAAAAGGAAATGCATGAAAAGTATCAGGATTTGTAAATTAGATGGAAACAAAATCAGAACTCAATGAAGGCAAAAGTATTTCATCAGGCCATGAAGAGGTCATTGATTTTATGCCACCTGTATTTTAAAAGTCAAACAATTTTGTTTAAAATTTCTAATGATTTCAGGATAGACATTTATCTGAGAAAGGACTGTGTGAACCCTTCAGGATTTTGTCTTACATGAAAATAATTGCCTCAATGAATGATAGATATTTCCCTCCAAATTTTACTATCAGGGACCTGAGCTGTACTGAGTTAAATCTGCATTTTGGTTGCTTGCAGGCATCAATTGCTGTAGCTGTACATATGCTAAATCATGGCACAGGAGGACAAGCATTAGCTGGGGCAACCCTTGTTTCAAACAGAAATAAGTTCATCCCATGAATGTCATGGTCCTCTGTGTGCTTTCTGAAAGACTTGCAAAATTTCTATCAGGTGTCTGTGGCTGATGGCGAGGAAAACCTCTGCAGGAAAAAAGACCTCTGGTAATTCTTGCTCATGGGTCTAGAGTGAACCTGTATCTTTTGCTTTCAGTTTGTTTTGCAAATACTTGATGCTTTCCCCAGGAGCTCTGAGGACTTCACTTATTATCCCAGCTTTTGCACTTCCCTTGGCAGGCAATTTGAGTTTCATAATCCAGATCATTTTAAATGAGGTTTGACTTGGGTAGACTTTCCTGACAGAATACACAAAGAGCCATTTCTCTGTCACTGGGGAAAGAGAACTAAAACGTCACCCTTCTCTTTGAGCATAGGCCTTTTAGCTCCCATGTACTCTGTTGACACATGAGAGGCAAATTGTTGCATTTTACTTCTTTATGACTTGATTTATTTAGCTTTAAGTCAAAAGCAAATATTTAAAAGCTACAGGCCTATTTTGAAAAATGGAGCTCCTCAGATTTGCACAGAAAGTTGGAGTGTGAAGATCAGTTTTATAGCCTGAAGGAGGTAAAAGCACAGGCAGTGCATGTTAGTGTGAGCAGAGCCATCCCATCTGTTAATCAGACTCATACTCAGTGTATGGACAATGCTGCAGCAAGCACAAACATTTTTGACAATTTTAGTACATATTTTTGAAAACTTGATTCTAAGGTATGTCAAATATTGCAAAGGTCATTGCTAGTCAGTGGCGGGGGGGGGAAAAAAAGAGATGTTTATCAAGAGGTAAAGGGAAGAAAGAGTCTCAAAGGAGTGCTTCCCAAGCCTGTGTGGGATTTGTTTGGGTTTTAATGCATGCATTGTGTGCCCATGGATTTATCACAGGATGTGTGCTCTTGGATTTAAATCCATGGTGGTTGTTAGAGGGCCCGTGCAAAAGCACCAGTGCACGATCCTACTTAATGAGCATCATAAAACTCACAGAATTGAGTTTAGGGCCATAAAGGTGGAACTCAGCATCCCCAAAGGCAGTGGCAGAACATTCTGGACAGTGTGGAAGAGAAAGACTTGAATGTAAATGCTGAACAGTTGCATTATCTGTGTTCTTTGGTAGTGCACTGCAATGAAAGCAAACCTGGGCCTCCTCCAGCGTGCCCTGGTGGGCAGCTTTGAGGGAGCTGGCTTTGCACAACCTTCCTCAGCTCCCATCATAGCCTCTGCATGTGAGAAGTTTATTTTTTTACTTCACTTGGGGTTTAGAAAGAGGGCTTCTGCAACTCTGCAATGTAGCCAGAAATGGTAGCGCGGTGCGTCTTTCCTCAGGAGCTTGGCCTGCCCTCAAAAGGGGCCGTGGTGCCAAGAGCAGGTTTGTTGACAGCTGTGCCACTGGGCTGCAGGAGACATTGCTTGAAGGCTCATATCCAATATCATTGCAGGTTGTAACTTTGACAAAGTCCTTAATTTTGAATCAATGTATATGACAGTGACCTTCATTATCCTTCATCTCTGGATAGAAATGTGACTAACATCCACCAGGACAACTTATCGCCAAAATGCTGTTCTTGTTCTCCAAGTATTTATTGACAAATCTAATTTTGAAGCTATTTTCTGCATGCCTAATCTTGTAAGTATATTAATATTCTGCCTAATGTGTTGTTTATAAGCAAACAAATCCATTTTTTTTCAGGAGGGCATGAGAGTGGTAAATCTATAAAATGAAGATGACTTTTTAACCTGGGCAGTAATACTTCTTAAAACTCCCCAGAAATTTCTTTGCTACTGCACCTGGTTTTCACTTGGATAAAGCTTTTTTTTTGGCAGAGCTGTGACTAGTATTTGTGAGGTCAAGTAAAATGCAGTGAATGCCTACTTATGCTGTGTTCCTGGATGGAATTGATGAACAGTAAAAAAGACTTCAGAAAGAAATAAGTAAATTTAATTTTCCTAGGCTGCATGCCTTAGCATAAGAAGTACAGGAGGGACACAGGATAGCTTCATTCTTCACACCCAGCTTTGCCATACTTAGGTTGGCCCTTGGCTAGTGATGTCCAAGAGTTGTGCCTCCATTCTACCTCAGCAAGTGATATGAGGGTAAACCTCCTTATTTCCATGGCAAAGTGCTGCTGAAAAAGCTTACCTAAAGCAAGGTGAGCTCCCTACATTGTAGCCCCATCTGCACTGCAAAGGTGTAATGATACATGACACAGGTTTCAGGTAGGAGTAAGGTTTTGGTAGGTCTGTGTATTCTCTGATTGAAAGTGATTGGGTAGGGCTGCTGGCAAATCTGCAAGGCTTTCTGCCTGCTGTGTCAGGAGAAGTCAGGGGCCATTCACAGCCAAAGAGCAGCCCCCCACAAAGGGCAGTGTAAGCTTCAGCACATGATTTCATTTGCATACATTGAGACAGCTGGCAGCTTTGCTATAGCATGGGAGGCTTCACAGTAAGCACAGTGTTTCCCACCCACTGGGAGAAAGATCATGAAATATGGGGGACTGAAAAGCCAGCAGTTTCTTTACAGAACTTGGAGTCTGTCTGTAACAATACTGGTGGGATTTGCTCAAATTTATTTTTAGAAGTTCATGTTCAATCAGCTCAATATTTCCACTAAGAGAACACAAAGCGGTGTAAATCTGATTTTTTGTCTCTCTTTTGGCAATGGATCCATACACTCATTATGATTTAGTAGGCAGGCTTTTATTTCCCATATAGATGAGTGAACTACTTGTCCCTCTTTTCCAAATTCTGTGTTTGCTGTGGTTTTTTTTAGGTAGTACAGTTCTGTGAGCTGAGAGGATATCAACAATAACTCAGTGAAGTGGGCAGCAGAAATATGGCTAGATACACAGATATTCCCCTTCCTTAGCAGTGAAAAAATCCCTCTTGATCCATGTGAGATACAGAAGAACCAAGTGTCTGTAAGGAAAGGTAAACTGTAAGGAAGGTGATATATACTTTATATATACACTGTGCTATATTAAGTGTATATATGTATACCTATGTTAATTGAGGCAACTGAGCAAAGCCAGGACTCTTGGGTAGTTTCTGTCTTGAAAGAAGTTAGCTATAACAAAACATCAGTGCATAGCCCAGTGCCTTACAAAAGTCCCAAGCTGCATCAGACAAACCTCAACTAAACTGCTCTTTATGAATGATCCTGTGGAACTCCCTGCAGAGGTACAAAAATACCTGGTGACAGACTTGGATAAGAGGTTTGGTTGTCCCGTCACATCTGACCATTTAAGTGTGCTGCAAGAGACAGTGAGGCATGTCTTTCTCCCAAAGCAAAGGCACATGGTGAGTGGCTCAGCGCCATGGTCCAAAATTGCCCGGATTTTATTTGAGAAGGGATATTTTGTGGATAAATGAAACTGCTGGTGTGGGGAATACAGCATCCTGTAAGGGGAGAAAAAGGAGCTTTATTATTGCTTAAGTAGCAGTGGTTTCAGGGTGCCTGGGGACATGTGAAGGATAGGCTTCAGACTGAGCTTGAGAGAGCATTGCAGAGGTAAACTTGCAAACAGACAGCAGTGGGTAATCATAATGATGTTGCTGTCATCAATTCATGGATGCAATAACTTCCAGAACCAATGTTTGGGTTAGGCACTTTGGCCAGGAGAGGTTTCATGTCAGTTCTGGTCTGCTTGAAGGAGGCCAGAATAGTTGGAGAAGTGGGGTATAAAGCCTGGGAAGCTGTTGTCTCTTCATGACTGGGGCACAAAGTACAACATATTACCAGTGCTCTCTGCTTCTGGGCCCTGGTTCTGCCTTCTCTGAGTCACTCTCGGGTCTGTATGTATTTCTTGTAAGTCGTCTTTGTCCTTCATGTCTTAGAAATGTTACTTTTATCATCTGGAAAGGCTCAATTCGAGATTTCTGGATGACAGCTCCCTTGCAAGAATTATGTTTTATTTACAACCACTCCCAAGAGTGGGAATGGTTTTAAACAGACTACCTATCCCACAACATACACAAGCTCGTTATGTTTTAATAGCAACAAATCAATGCCCTAAGAATAAGCTTTCAAGGAGTTCCTTGAAGAAGACATTAGCAGCTGTCAGAAAGCAGTTTAACCTTTTGAAAGTTAAGATGCAGCTTAAAGCCTGTCCCAGGAGTAGAGAAAGGATTTGCTGAGGGGAAACACCAAATCATCACATGAAATGTTTTCCTAAATGAAGGCCTGTTTTTTGTGGACTCTCAGACCTCACAACATCATTGTGAAGGTCATAAGGTCTGAGCATTTGTGTTTTATGTTCAGTTCCCTTCACATATGCAGATGAGCCTGGGGGAAAGAGAAAACTGGCCAAACCCAGTCTAAGATGACAAGAGAGTAGCTTTCATCCAACAGGTTAAAGTTTCCACTTGCACCTTCCCTCCTGCACATTTTATTAATTCAATGGGAAGGGCTGTATCCTCAGGATGCCTAAAGTGCAGTACATTTGAACACATGATTAGATGTTAAGGTGCCTCATATCACTGGCATTCAGAAAATGAAGACTTGTGTCTAAAGGGATTAAAACTATTCCCACTGATTTTTTTCTGAGTGAACTTAGGAAATTTGTTCTCATAAGAGATTTGTCTCTGAATGGGTCAGATCTTACACATTGGAAATGCTAACACAAATGTTAGAAATGGTCTTTCTGCTAATTTTACCACTTTTTCCACAATCACTGATGCCATAGGACTCCATACTGCCCCTCTATCCTGTTGTACTTCCTCTGTTTTCAAAGCCACATGACGCTGCATGTTGTGGGCATCGCACACTGAGCAGCACGAATGTTGATCCGATGGCATGACTGGCTTTAGTTTAGTCTCTTTGTGGTCCTGCTGTGTACATTCCTATTCATGTGCTCTTTCTCTGTCAGACTGTATTCTTCATGATAGTATCCAAGCCTCCAAGCAAGCAGATATTGCATAGGTCTGATTTCAGCAGCACAGGCTAAATAAGATTTTTCTTTTTCCTTCAGTTCTGTGTCCTCATCAGCGGTAACAGCAGGCTATTCTTTTCTGATCTGTTGTTGCATACCTGACAGTTTCTTTCCCCTTGATTAACTGGAGCAAATGTCTCAAGTTACTGTGGAACAAACAGTTACCATTTGTCATCCAGGCTGTCGGAATGGGTCCTGTATGTCATGATGACTTAAGCTGATGCATTTTACCTTGCAACAGGGGCAGATTAACTGTATGAGCTGGACAATTTTACCAGGTCTATTGATAGACCAAACTTCTAAACTGCTGTAACTGAGATATAGCTCAGTCATGTGGCAGAGTCTTCAACTCCAGTGCAAGTGTCCAGAGATGTGTGGTTAGCAGCGCATAACTCTGTTGAAAGAAAGGATCTCTGTCTATGTGTATGGATGCTGTAGTTCTTCCTACAAAGTTAGCATAGAAAGAAGGGGGTTTAAATTATTATTATTATTATTGTTATTATTTTTTTTTAACGAGATTGTGGAGAGGGTGCAGACTGACAGTAAGGAAGGAAAGTAACAAAAGTAGAAGCAGTAAAATAATTATACACCTGCCAATTCTTTTCTTTCTTGTTAAAGATTCACCCATCTTTTTGTCTGTGAAAAGTTCATTTAAATCTGTCTTTCCCATGCAATAGGAAAAAACCAGTTCATTCAACAGTATAATACAAATCCCAGAATGTTTTCAAATTTCCCTCTTTTGTATGTTTTAAGATTGACAACTATGTAATTAAGCATAACAAAGAGAGAAAGGATTTAACAAGATTTAGCACAACTTGGGCAAGCTGGGGCAGCAGGGGGAAGGAAAGTCAAGGGCAGATGCTAAATTAATCTGTGGAGTCACTCATAAGAGGTGTGCGGACTCGGTTTGAAGCACTATTTTAAGAAAGGAAATGATCACAACTGTATGAACAAAGCATGGCCAGCAATCAGGTGCTGCTGACGAGGTCCAAAAAGTGATAGTGAGGGGAGGAGTGAGCCTGGTGATCCTCATTTGCAGAGATGTATGCAACCTCTCTTCCTGCAATTGTAGCAGAAAGCTCCAAAGAACTGGTGCTTCCAAGGACATTTCAGCAGTGGCTTCTCCATCTTTGTCTTTTCTAGCCCACAGGGTGTGTGGAGATACATTGGAAACGTATTCTGCTACATTATAGTCTGGCCTGTCTTCTACACTCTGCTTTTCATCTTTGGTGTACAGAGTGTACTCATCCCATTAGGCCATATCAAGGTCCAGCTCCAGAAAAATCCAGTGGAAAACCTACGCCATGAACTATGCTTTAGAGAAGAATGCAAAAATAAAGAGAAGCTCTCTGTCTCCAATTAAGTCGCTTGTCTTCCTGTGGCTGTTTCATTCCCTTTAGAGCCTGAAGCAGGTGATTAAACAAATCTGGGACATTTTCAGAAGTTCTTCCACTTGTCTGAAAATAAGATGTGTAGGGATTTGTGGCCAAAAAATATATAAATAAGTAAATAAGAATAACATTTTTAATTATTAGGAAACAACCTTCATGTTTTCTAACTAGACTATGTATTCACTTCCAAAGGTGTTCTGTCTGTTCAGTGTTTATTGAAATAGAAAAGTTGTGAGCCCAAATAAAAGTGTCATTCTTGCTTCTTTGTGGGAACTTTCAAACTGTTGTTTTGCTATCTGAAAGTCCCATTGAGTTAATAGATGTAGTTAAATCTTATCTAGACAAATTTCCATTGCTCTAAATTCCATTTGAACTTAATTCATTCTCTAAAGATGTTGAAATACAATAGGAAAAGCACAGATGAAAACACATGGCATATCTTTACCTCTGTGAAAACATCTGAAGCCTACAAGAAAGTGGAAAGGTGGAGTTGTTGTCTGGGTGTCCATGAACGTTGCTCAGAGTAAGCAATTTTTATTTCTTATCTCGTTTTCATTGTCAGATACTGATTGCAACTTAGAGTGATTTCTTTTAAGTTCAGAGGGAAAGAGGACCTGAAGAGCAATGTGACATTTTTCCTATTCCTTTCTCATTCCTTTCACATCACTGCTCTCCTAATTTTATGCCATTATAGCTCGTGATGTCCTTCCTATGTACCTCAGAGCCAGACACCTATTTAATCCTCCTTACAAGTGCTGCTATAAAAATTCCTGTGCATGGAACAGATGCACATGTGCTGCCAGGATGAATGGGCTGTAGACACAGAATTGTCATCCCATGTCATCCTTGGGAGCTCTCCATGCAGTATGACAGCATGGCTTCTTGCCAGTGCTCAGCCAATGTTATGAAGCAGGTTGCTCTTTCTCTCTCTCTTTGGGATATTTTACTCTCGCCACTTTTGTCATTCTTTCTGGGACTGAAATAACGATGGGACAGATCTTCTCCCCTGTGGTTCCACTGCTCTGAGGCTGCAGCTGCTTTGGTCTTTGGTAAGAGAAAGCAGCTGTGCCTGTGGCATAGCTTCATTCCTCACCTACCAAAGGCAATGCAGTGAAATGACTGGAGGAGAAGCTGGCTCCACTGGCTGTGCACCAGGAATGCTGTATCCAAGCAGCTGCAAATGGATTTGAGGTCTTTTTCTGCAGTGACCTTGTTACTGTGCTTGTTAGGTGTAAATGATGTAGGCAGACATCTCCAGGAGTTACTTGGCTTTATCATTTAGCTTGATTATGTCATTCTGAAATTAGCATTTTGCAACCATGCTTTATTAGGATCATTATATCGTATAGCGTGCCAAATGCTCCATAAAAAAAATCCCCTAAACAAACCTTTTAAAATTACCTAATGAATCCCTCAACATAATTAATGTTTCAGTTGAGGCTAGCCCAAAGTATTTCCAATATGTAACATTTCCATATGTCAAAAAAAGGGAAAAAAAAGAAAAAAAAAGAGAGAAGAAAATTGATCCAGCTGTAGCCACAACTGCCAAGCATTGGACTAATCAATTCTATCTACAAGCTTCTTAACTGCAAGACATTGTTTGGCCATGGTTTGTGAAGAAATAGAGATTGGGAAACTTACAGAATTTCCTGTAGGAAAGCCTCACTTATGGTGGTTAAATATCAACCTCGTTGCTTTTTCAGTAAGACTTTGGCTGCAAAGTCCCAGGCACATTTGATAAAGTTGTTATGACCTATTCTTCAGGACCCCAGAAATTATTTTTTAGGAGGAAAAGAAGTGATACTGGAACAAGATGTTGGTTACCTCTGCTAAAGCTGAGGCCTTTGTATACTTTGAAATGCCACATTTGCTCTAAATTAAATGTGTATTACTTTCTTCAGTTCCAGCTATGAGTTGTAGGCCAGCTGCTTGGGTAATCCAAAATATCATTATTTTATACCCAGCTATATTGCTGCAAAGGAATGCACCGCAGCTGCCAGGTCTGACTGCTGGCGATTATATTTGAAATGGTAGAATTGAGCCTCAGTCATAGCTGATAATTGATATCATAGTCAGCTGCTTAATCAAACAGCATGTCTACACAAAATTCTTGTTGACCCTCAATAAATCTGCATTATTCTCCTAAAATTCAAACACTTCTCTGTATCAGTCACTAGAATTACAGTTTTATCATCTTTGTGGGGAAATGGGTAGCAAGCTGTCTTTGGCAGAGCAGAGGAAACATAATCTGTGGGTTTACAAACTGTATGTGTACCACGTGCAGTAGTGTGTGTATGCTGTAGAAAGCTCTAGAATCTAAAAACAACTCATGAAGAGCACCAGTACAAACCTAATTAATGCAGAAGGAAGAATCTTCAGTCTTAGTAGCAGAGAGCATGTTCTTTGATGCCAGTAAAACTATCTGTTTTCTGCAGTATTTGAGCCTCAGCAGAAACTGTGGTCCTGAGAGGGGGCAGTGGCCTTGTTCCTCATTATCCTGAGAGGGCCTGGACAATGCCCCACCAGTTGAAGAACAATGGGCTTGTCAAGAACATTTGAAATATGAGGAGCTTTTAAACATGCTACCACCATGCCAGTAATACTGTGATATATAATGAAAAGAAACACAGAAAAAACAAACCAAGCAAAGTACAAAAAATAAATTTTAAATCTCCATACTTGCAAACACATAATGACCAGTGTCCAGGTTGGTAGGCCAAACACTTCTCATGGCAAAACAGTCATTTTATTGAAACTAAATTTTCTAATTTTTTACTTTGTGGCCTGAAAATTTCTATGTTCATTTCTATGGATCCAAGAATCTATTATTATAACTCCCTATGATTATTGTTCTAATATAATGCTCAGACAAGAGCATTTTACCTAGAACAAGGCTACGGTAAAATTGTGTTGTCTGTTTTACCTATGTGTTCCTTTTAACAATTGTTATGGTATGGAGCAGAATTTTGAGTTAATATGCCTTTCCACACCTCCATGTAAGGCCATCCTGAAACGCAATGTGTCTTTGGAAATTTAGTGGGTAAAACTGAAACAGGCTTTTCTGGGTACTTACTGCAGATTAGTCTTGTTGAAATTTTCCCTTAAACTAATTATAGTCCAATGGTAGCTGTGGGTGACTGGCATTTATCTCGTGACCATAGTGGTAAAATATGCTAGAAATGCTGGAATGGGCAGAAGCTGGGAGGTGGGGCAAGGGGAAGGTCTAGCAAGAAAGAACAACTACAATTTGCATCTATGGGATTTAGGTCTCCTGGAAGAAGAAATGGGCACTTAGCCAGAGGCTAAAGGTGTCTGATAGGAGATACAGAAGATCTGAGAGGGTTTTGCACTACAAGGTATGAAAAGTATTCAAACAAGCAAAGTGGGGAGAGGAGAAGGCAAAGGATACCATAAATTTTGAGAAGAAGAGTAGAGCTAGGACTGAAAAGGATAGGGCCTGTAGGGTTGGAGAACACGTACCAAAAATGGGAGGTTAAAAGGACAGAAAAGCAACCCGGTGAGCAAGGACCATGAGACTGGGATGTCTGAAGACCAGACTGTTGTCCTGGCCACATCCCAGAGGAGTGGAACAGACAAGAGAAGGCAGAGAGGGGGGAAATCATTACAGACAGAGAGAGAGCAGGAAAGAGTGCTCTCTCCTGTGGGAGGGTAGGGCTCTGAGTAGGAATTGGTGGGAGCCAGAGGAGGAAAGGGCTGTCTGGAACGGTCTGTGATGCTGTAACATTCTTTCCTTCACAGCCCTTGAGGTTAGGAAGTAAATGAAACATTTTTCATTCAAAATGTACCTTTATTTTTTCCCAGATAGAAGTAATGTATGTATGCATATGTATATGTACACATACTTGCCTTCCAGAGAATGGAATTTCTGAAATGTAGTCATCTGATGTTCCACCTGCTCACCTGGCAGGGAATTTAAATCTGGAATTTCCAAAATCAGCTTGACTCTGGCATTTCCCAAACTTCAGTACTTCAGTGTTGGTTTCATGCAGGTATGCACGTGTTTGTTCCTAGTTACCAGTTCATATGTGTGTTAACTAGGAACAAACACATGTTACCAAACATGTATTTGTTCCTAGTTACCAGCTCAAATACACCTCGAGCTGTTTATCAGTTCCATAAGGCCATGCCCCAGCAAAATCATACTGATTTTTACCCACGTATGATTTCTACATGAATTTACATCAGAATGAAGTAAAGTCCAGGAATTTTTTTGATGGACATAATCTACATGACACAAGATTTTTTTGTAAAGAGTGGTAGGTTTGTCATGGTACGGATACTATACTTAGTTCCTTATATTGTCATCTGTTTCTGAATGGCTTGTCTCCAAATAGACTGAACTATCTTTTCTTGGCAATCATCAGATTTGTTATAAGTCTGTAAAAATTTATTTAAAATTGGGAAAGTCTTGTAGTTATAGTTTCATAAATGGAGAGATGGATTCCTGTATTTGAGAAATCAATGTTTTAGCAAAAACTAATGGCCTTTTGAAGTACATGCTTATACTACAGCAGTTCTTATAACAATACCGGAAACAAAAGGGTTTCTTTAGCCACTGTGGTTAATAAATTGCATGTGATTATGGGAAGGGTGAGTTTTATTACTGTTTCTGCATCCAAAATCCTGATTAGAATTGTATCATCTAGGTTATTGCTTTCTGGATATTCCTGCAGCTCTTTTACCCAGGATTGAGGCCAACATAGTAGGTTAGACATTAGTCGTTCATTTTCCAGTATCCTTGGCTTCAGCAAGATTTATTTTAGCAGGAGCTTCACTACCATTTGCTTTTCAGCCTTGGAAACATCCCCCTCCCAGCAGAAACTTAACCACACTGTATGGTGAAAAGATGAAATTCCAAAAGGAAATTTGTTGGGCAAGAATCCATGGGACAGGTGGTGGGATGAAGCTGGATAATGAACTTGGACATTGCTAAACGTGAAACTGAATTGCATGGGGCTGCCTTAGGAAAACGGAAGAATTTATTATGTCTTAGCCTGGTAACAGCCTGTATGAGCAACATAATATATTTGAAGGTGGTGTATTGCCACTCTGCTAGAGCAGCATTACCCATGTTCCCTGCCTTCCTAAGTCTTACTTAACACTGGTGCTTTAGCAGTGTATTATCTAACAGCCATGTGAAAGAGGGGGGAGTCAACATTTAAGTGAGATTTGTTGCCTCCCCATGGCTTCCTTGCTGTATTGCCAGGCACTGCAGATTGTGTTTGCAGTGCTGTTTTTGCGAGACCATTCCTGTAGAAGCTGAGCTAAACTCTTTCCATTGATGCCTGTGAATAGCCATCAGGCATTGCATATTAGGACCCATTTTTGAACAAAGTATATTGAAAGTAATAACTAAAATGTAATATAATGTCTGGTTAGCAGTTGTGCCTCAGCTGTTAAATGTGTTTTGCATCTTTCTGTTTTTACTAATAATTTGTGAAAATATCAGTGTTCCTGTATTTATTTGAAATAGTTTTCAGTAAGAACAGATATCTGTGAATCACATTTTTTTTCTAAATATTTGATGTCAAGATACTAATTCCCAGGCTTAGTGATGATTCAGTGTACAAGCTTGTTCCTGAACAGAATAAATACTATTCCTATATCCAAAGCATATGGTACAAATTCTCATGTGAACAAATACAGAATTGGATTTCTTTGACCAGTTTGCCAATATTTGTTTAAAATGAATCATGTTCATGAACTTCCTTGCCGCAAAACACATTCACTGCAACAGGGGTGTATGGCCTGGGATTGATCCATCTTCCCCCTTTACAGCATCAGGCTTTCTATAATACGCAGCAGATTGGGAACCACTGTACTACAATATTAGTGGAAAATAAACACAAGCTAAGTGAATTCATTAAAAACATTAAATAAATATTTACACAAAATCTTCTGCAGTGTTTGCCTACCTCTTATTCAAATCACTGACCTAGAAGAAAATGCTCAAAGCCAAATGGGACTTGAAACCATTTGCATCATTGTTCTTGTACTAATAACCTTGTGGATTTATTACTTTTGTAGCATTTTATTGTTTGCGCACTACCTCGGGCTTTTCGAACTTATTATGGTTGCTGTTATTCTATATTCCTACGTGAGAAATGCTCATCTGCTTTTCTGGTAATCTTGCAACGTTTCTTATAATATTTCCCTATATATTATATTCCATAGTTTGCATTAGAAATGAATGATATAAATAATAAGCAGTAAACCTTATTGTCATTCATTTGTGTGAATAATAACTATTCTGCATTTGGAAATGCACAAAAAAGTGCTAATAATCACTTGTACAAGCCAGACATTGGGTGCTGTTAGTCTCCTTTGTCACAGAAGACATCCTCATTTGCATTTGTATCTTCCTTTGCTGCCTGCACAAAGAGAAGTGCAGACCCTGTGATTACCACAACTTGCAGTCCTACTGGAGGCCCGGAGTCTTCTCAGAGCCCCTTGTGTCAAATGGTTTTGAAGCCAGAAGGGCACTCTGGGCTCACAAGGAGCTGATACCTTCTAGCTAGCACAGTGCTCTTCAGCTTTGCCTTCTTTTTAGGCTGTGGTGCCATCCTCGGGCATGACATGAGCACAATGCCAGCAGTTTGCAGAGCAAAATAGCTGAAGGAGAAGCCCAGGAAATGCTGGGCTGCGCTTAGGCCGACATGAAAGCATTACAGGGCCAGGTACCAAGCCCTCCATTGAGGCAGTCTGGCTGGCAGACCCGCAGTTGCATTCTTTGGGACAGATCATCTGTTTATGAGAGCAGAGAGGGAATAAAGGGACAGATTTTCCTTATTCTTTTATGTGAGGAATACTCCTGAACCAACGTTATCCTTCTGTGTAAGGGTAGAGGTATCCACAATTGAAGTGTCAGCTAAGACACCACATGAGGGAACCAGCACTTTACACAATCATTTAGCAGCAATTTCTTTGGAGAAATAAACAACCTGCATTACCATGCTATAGGTAGATATGAAAATAGAAGAAAGGAGCAAGGAGAGAGAGAGCAACCTCTACTTTAGCAGAGCCTTTTGCACACTTTCAGCAGAGATGTTAAAGACATGGATTTTTTTGTTTTCCCCTCCATAGAAAATGTGAAGACATTGCTGAGAGAATTGTTTTGTTTCTATAAAACGTTCATTTAAGGGCGACTTACTTTCTACAGACTTGCATAAATCTTTGCATAATGGATATAATTTGATACTTATCATGGGACACGTTAGACACTTTCTGCTGGCTGATATTTGGCCCCATTTAGTGAATTAGAAAGCAATGGTATTTGCAGGAGGGAGAATTAAAAAGAGAATGTCTTTTACATCAGAAGGAAATTACTTTTCAGACAGATTCAGTCTTGGACATCCTGCCTCGGGCCTGAGACTGGAAATATTCTGCAATTGTTTCTTTTTCCTTAGCACAGGTTTGCTAACATCATTGTCTATAAAGCATGCTGGCTTTAGCATTGAAGGATAGTTGGTAAAGATAGCCATGCTCTTATGTAAAAAAATCGACATCTGGGACACCAACTTCCTTTGACTGCTACTTCAGTGATGTAGGTGACAAAGAAAAAACTTGTACACTTATGGAATTTTGCTTGTACTCCAATAGTCTTATGGAAAGACAAGCTGGCTTAGCACCATTGTCCTTATTTCAAATGACAGAACGTAACAGAATAGCTGTAGAAGAAAAAGACCTGGGTGTCACCCAGTCTGACCTTGCTGCACTCAGCTGGGTCAAATACAGCAGGTTGCTTAGTGCCACATCAAGTTGAGCTTTGAATTTCTGCAGGGATGAAGACTCCACAGACTGTCCAGGCTATGTCTTCCAGTATTTGACCATCCTTACAGCAAAAAAAGTTTTATTTTACATTTAAGTGGACTTAGTATTTCAGTTTGTGTCCACCTCCTCTTGCCCTATAAATGGGCACTACTTAGAGTTTGGTTCCATCTTCTTTACTGGCCACCCTCCCCTCCAGATATTTATACACTTTAATAAAATCCCTTCTTGAGCCTTCTCTTCTCCAGGCTGGACAGTCCCAGCTCTCTCAGCCCCCTCGTTTATGTAAGATCCTTCAATGCCTTAATTGTCTTTGTGGTTTTTTTTGCTGGACCCACTCTAGTATGTCCAGGACTCTCTTCAAGCCTAGAACTAGACCTAGCACTACCGGTATATATCAGCGGGCTGAGCAGAGGGGAAGGATCTACTCCCTCAACCTATTTGCTATGCTTTTTCTAAAGCAGGCTAGGGTGCTTTTGATGGTGTGTACTTAAAAGCTATGGAGAGCAATGTACAATCCCCTCATATCAATGCTATTTGATAGAACTTGGGCACCCATCTCTGGGCTGTGCTCAATTTCTCCTTCACCACCTGCTCCTTTCTCCTTTTCTAGTACAGTCCCATAATGGTAGTTATGCTATGCTCCCATGGTAGTTAACCTCACTAAGGGTTAAGAGTATGTTCCTGGGGAATAAATGAACAAGTAGCTTATAGGCAGGAATGCTGGAGCAGCTCAGGAGCTAAGGTGTTCATGAGATACTTCCTGGTGGACAGTCTGGAATATGCTACAGCAGAGCGTACCCAGTGGCATTGTTCACAGCAAGAAGAATCTCTGTCCAACATATCTGCACGTGTGCTAGCACACTGTGGGAAGGCTCAGTAACTACTCCACGAGGGAATTCTCCAGAAAGTTATTTTTCCACTCATCTCTTGTGGATTTTTCTTGGTGTGTTACTACAATGCTATTGTCTGGCAAAGCCTAAACTCTCATCAGCTGTCTCCATGACTCCAGGCCTGCATGCAGCCTGCGTGATCTCCTTAGCAAGGCACCCTGCTGCTTGTCAGGGCAAAACCCACTGCCAAAATTCCTTCCACCAAGTCTCATACCCTTCATCTCCCTCTTTTTTTTCTCTTTTGCTCCGTGTCCCAAAATCTGACTTACATTAACAGCTGGAAGAGTATATCTTCTGAAGCAGGATCTGTGTCTTTCCACCACCAGTTTAATTTACTGTGCTGGCAAGCTGAGAGCACTTGCACACAAGGGCTTAGGAAGAACAGGCATATTTCTCCCACAGTCTGCCACAAATGAATTCATAGAGCAGTACACAAAGTAATGCAGCGTGACGAACCATCAGCCAACCTGTTGAAATCCAGACTGGGGCAGGACTAATCCAGCAGCAGGACTTTGCTCAAAGGCTTTACCTGCCCCAGATAAGTCTCAATTCACTGCACAATTAACACATACTTTCAGGTAATGCTGTGGAGTCAGTCTTGGGGCCTGGCATCTGCTCTGAGGACTTGGGTTGGCTGTGGTCAAGTATGTGACTTTCTTCAGCAAAATTCAACCAGTTCCTGTATCCTCCCTATCCTGCTTTTTCTGCCATCTCTGCTGACGGATGAGATGTCAGCAGTCTCTGCTGGGTCGTTCTGCCGTCATTTCCAGCAAGACTATCCCTTCATTGATGGGAGTAGTGGAGGGCACTCAGAAACCAAGAGTTTTCTGCCAACCTCCTCTTTGCTGGGTGGATGGCTTCCACACTAAACTACAGTACAGCAGAAGCCTTTATCCTGTATTGCCAGTCCTGCAAGCAAGTGAACAATGAAGTATGTGCTTAGAGTGGTGTGATAAAATTATGTTTAGGAGAACAATCCAAAAGTGCATCTTGTTCAGTTTTAGTCACGTTTGGATAATGCCAGCTTTTCTTCCCCTAATAGAAAAAAAATGCAAAGTTTATATTATCATATAACATTAAAGTATATGGCTGTTAGGCCACAAGGCACAGCCACACAAATGTATAGACTCACAAAATTATTTGGCTGTTGTGAATCCTGGCTAGCAGCTTCTCACATGGACATACTTGCAAATATCATGGTGAATGAAAATTAAGGACTAAAGTCAGTCCTCAGAGTACTGTGGCATCACTGATACAGGTTTATAAACATGAAAGCAACAAATGTTCCCAAACAGCTTTCGTGTGTTTGTTAGCCAGGATTGCTTCAGACAACCTGGATGGGCTTTAAAAATCTCTTGATAGCAGATGTGCTGTGAATGAAGAGTGGAATACCAGTGAAAGATAAACAAACTGCCCCTTTCAACAGCTCTGAGCTGGCAGGTCTTTGCAATCTTCTTAAATCCGTTTACAATTAAGTGATTTTTTTTTTCCCTAGAAAGAAAGCCTCTAATTTATTATCTGTCTGAAGATCAGGAACAGTGAAGGGTAAGACTGATGATTAGTGTGGGGCTGGTGCTGTCCTGGACACAACCACCAGGAACATCTGAGCTGTGCTGGGACAACTATCTCACTTCTGACCTCCTGTTTTCATTCCTTGCCTGCCTGTGATGGGGTGTGGGGCAGGTGGAATAGAATAAAGTTCCATTCAGGAGGGATTTTCAGCTGTAACTTTAAGCAAACCAGCCTTATCATGGCTGAGGATCAGACCCAACCATTTTATCTCCTGGGTCAGCTGAGTAGAATGCAGTTTACAGGATGTGGCTTGTTAGAGATTTAAAATTGGACATCCTGTTTGCTTTGCATGGATGTCAGTCTGTGGTAGCACTTAAAAGCAGAGCTTTCTCAAGGGTCCATGGCCAAACTGTTGTCTTTCCCCTGTGCCCATGCACTTTCATTGCTTTGGGTGGCACAATGCCAGATTACATCAGCTGAGAATCAGGCCCAGGCTTTCCAGTGAGGGAAAAGAAGCGAAAACGGCAGTCAGTCCTGCTCAAGAGAAGTTAAATATAAATTCAGGCTTTTTCTCTCTCGCACGCAGAGAAATGCTGAAATTGCATACAAGAAGGTTTTTTCATATCATCTGTTAGAGAATAAAAGGCACCTGGCCCCATTCATTGCCTCTGTTAGATCCCCTTGACTGGTTTAGCAGACCAACCATGCCCGTTTACCCTTCTGCCACATGTGCCTGGCAAACAAACATGACTGGAGACTTGCAGTGCTGTGGTCCTCCTGTGTCACTGTTTTGTACCTGTCCCTTTACATGGTACTTCAGTCTTGGGGGGATCATATGCTCTGGATGAGTGTCAGGTAACTTCTAACTAGCAGAAACATTAAAGAGTGTGGGCACACTTGGTTGGCATTATCCCTCAGTAACCAAAATAAAAACAAAAAACAAGATCTTCAAATGACAGTGACACTGTCAGAAAACCTGGTTTTCAGTGATATCTTGAGACTATTTTTGTCTAGAAAATCATCTAACAGGACAAAAAACTGATCTGCATGCTTCAGAGGTGCAGTATCATTGGTGGCATTTTGTGCAAACATGCTGATGGCTCACTAGCACTGACTGTTCATACTAGTTTGTCAGTGGGATCTATGACTGAGACAATAAAAGATCATTAAACAGACTTGCTAAAAATCCTTGAGGTATTTTGCATGGTAACACGTCTGCCTGCTGTCCAAAGGTGCTTAACAACTGTAGTGTCATTTCTGAGTGCTAAATGTCAGTAATACCATACACTTAGTCCCCACAGAAAGGCTTTCAAAACCCATGCCACAAAACTAGCATCTGTTTCTTTCTTTTTGGCTCTCATCCATTCCCTGTTTTCCTCTTTTCCCCTTTTCCCCATATTTTCTTTTATTTTTTCTGACCACTTATGCTTTCCATTCGAACCACATCTTCATGTTTCATTCTGTCTTGTGCAGCAAAGTTTCTCCTTAGCCTCTGCACACAGCTGGCAAGGGGACAGACTAATGCAATGAGCTGTCTTGGGTAGAAAATGTCTGCTTGCAAGGATCAAAGTTCTTCTTCAAAGAGACAGAAAGTCAGTGTTGTGTGATGTCTGAGTTCGTGGTGATCTCCTTGGCAGAGATTTGGGAAGAAGGACAAGCTCATGATTATGAGACTAGTCTGGGGATTTGGTGACCTGGTTCAAGTGCCCTCTCTCCTACACGCTTCCTCTCAACAAGTCCCCTACAACCCTCTGTATTTCAGGACATATATGCAGATGGGGGACTTTTCACAAGTGGATGATGAATTATGAAAATCTGACAAGGAATCATCCATCTTGTTTAGCACCAAAATGCTCTTCAATTGGTGGATGTTTCTTCTTTCGGTTCCTCTATTCCTTTCTGAAAAACAGTGATTTCTTGCCTTGTAGATGAGACAAAAACATTATTGGTGTTGGAGCTGTGCAGACAGTGCTGCACTGTATGGGTGCCATAAGAGGAGAGAATGTTTTGCTATATTTGGCTCTAGGGCATGGAGACACTCATGCATAACTTATTTAAGACCTAGTCTCATGAGCCCCCTCTGAAATAAATGAATGGCCCTTGTATATGAAAAATTACCATTATGTAGATTTGTTTAAAATGAATAGATTCTTTTTTGGTGATGAGAAAAGAATATATATTAAAATACCCAGGCACAAACACATTTTAATATTTTTTTTGGCACCAGTGGGTTCTTTTTTTAGTTGATTTTGTCAGCCACATTTCCTTTCTGAACAGAGGTTACATACAACAATTGGATGAACAATTGTTGAAAACTCTCAGGGGGGCATTCTTGAAGACAAGCCTGCATGAGATCATGTTATGAGTGTGGCTTGGCTGTGCTTTTATTCGGTAGGTGATCTCATTCATTTAGAGTACTAATCATTTTAACAGGGAATAACTGCAGCTATCCAAAAGTACAGCAAAAAAGTGATGTTGCAAGATTTCCTGTGAGTTTTGCACAGAAATATCCATTTCTTTGCTAGTTGATTTGACACAAGCTGGACATTGCTGGTCAGATGACAAAAGTAAGTTTAATATGAGCAAGTAAGATTATTCACTACAGTGACGGCTTTACCAGGTTTATTGTTTTTCTCTAAATATTCTTTTTATAGACTTCTTTTTAGATTGTTAGCTTTTGGGAAAGAGACCATGTAAACATCTGCATTTCTAAAATTTCTATCTCACTGGGGGTCCTGCTGGGGCCTCTGGATGCTATCATGATAAAAATATTAAATATGATCTAACAGATTAAGTATCCTGGGACAGGTTAGCCTATGATTACTCCTGAAATGCCTACAGAGCATTTTATCCAGTATTCCTCCGTAATGAAGAAATCCCTGACTGGACCAATTATTTTCAAGTTCAAGAAGCAGTACAGGCTCCTGGCTAGAAAACTTACTTGGGCACAATCAGCTGAAAACTTTGAACTCTCTCTCAGAGTAAAAAATAAAAATGTTTACAGCCAGAAATAACAAGGCTGGGAAGTTAAATTAGAAGCAGAGACCAAGAAAGGCTTTGGCTAATTCTGGTTTCAATCAGTGACTGCAGCAGTCATCAGGAGCAGGCACTGCTGTGGGTTTGGGAATAATGACTTTATTTTAAGTAGACAGAAGTTTATTGCTTGACCCAATTGCTGACAACCAGTCTCCCCTAAACACCCGACATGGGGCCAGATCCTGAAGTCCTCCTGTAGTTTTTATCCAAGCCCATTCTCACTGCAATCAAAACTTGAGCGGACACAGATTCCGTATTTGGCTTACACCTATTGCAGACTCTTCTTGGTCTCTTAAAACCACCATAGAAAAATAAATCCCAGTGCCCAGTTTTCATTTTCAAGTCTCAAAACTCTTCCGCACTGTTGGCCTGTTTTTATTGCAGTGAGTTGAGAGTGGGATATAAATTACAAGTCTCTCCACTGTTAGCTTCTTGCATCTCCTGTGCTCAAATTTCAACAAAATAATAGATTACCAGCCTTGACCTCATGCAGCAGCAGCAGCACACTGCATATGAGTTGATCCTGCCAGGGGTGGAGCAGCTTGGGAATATGCAAGGTCTCCTTCACTGAAAGCTATGAAGCTAGATGTTACTCAGCTTCTTGGAAGAGGAGACCGTGTTGCCTTCCCTTGGGCAATCTTCCCAGTCCGGCTTTCCCAGTGCTTAGGACCAAGGCCTGCAGACAAGCAGCACAATGTCAAGGTTGAGACATATGTTTAAAAAAACCAACCGGGAGGTGAGCAGCTGAAAAGGGAAGCGGCCTCAGAGGAGAGAGGCTAACAAATCCATGCACACGCCCATCACAGTACCAAAGACAAAAAAACAACACAAGGAAAGTTGAAATTACTGCTCTGCATCAAGAGGAAAGGTTGTATAATCTGTATGATTCAGCTTGAGTTTCTAGTCATAGCATGGAGGAGAGTCAATCTTGTGACTTGGGGCACTAGACTGGAATTTTGGAAAGTTTGAGTTAATCATCTTTTGTTTAATGGCTTTCTAGCTTTTTTTTCCTCTGTTACGGCATCTCATCTCAAGGTGCCTCAAGTTCGCCTTCGTTTAGATGCAGCCATAGGGAGACTATTTCCTACTAGAGAGGCTGGCTGTCCTAGATGCTAGTGAAATGTGAATAATCTCTGTCATGTGGTGTTTAATGTCTCCATGTAACTCAGTGGAAATGAATGATGTTTTTTTTCTTTAATAATGACTTCTTCGCAAACACAGAATGAATATGAATTTTCAATTCCCACCTGAATGCTCTATTTTATTTCAATAATTTGCATCTGAGCTTCATTAGGTATCACAGTGTGATATCTCTCCTAAACAGCAGTCAAGAAAATATTAGGTTTGTACAGTAAGTAGAAGTATTTTCAGACAAACTTTGATTTGAACCAATTTGGCTTCTCTTTCCATTGGATTGAACTAGTTCATTTCAAGCAAGTAAAAATCTGCTGTTATGCACAGATCTATCCTTGTGAAACTTTCTCACTGCTCTGGAAGTGACCTTCCACAATGGTAATACATCTGCCTGTCCAGACACAAGGAAAATCTTTGTGAAATCTTTAAAAAAAAATTCAGTGTTAAATCTTCTTTGCCTGAGTGCCCCCACAAATGATGTCTGCAATGCATTCATCTGTATGCCTCTAAAATACTTCCATGGATTTAGGAGCCTGAGTGTAATGGAACTGTATTGGGCTGTAGGTTTTTAAAAGGAAAGCTCCTTCCTTGGGCTGAAGGAGTTTAAAAGGAAAATAGACTGAGCTGTTGGAACAAGTATTAGGGGATCTTTTAAAGACAGAGGTATTGCTGCCAGCTTGACTCCAAATTACTGCAGCATGAGTCCCTATACACATTCCTTTTCAAAGGAGTAATAATTAAATCTGGTTTTGGCTTGTTCACCCACCCCCATCTGTTTCTCTTCCTAAATGAAAATATCATAGGGAAAATTTATTTGCTTTCCACAGCAGTACCCTAAACAGCTTTTTTCACCTCCACCCCTGTCTTTGTACCAAACTGACCTTCACCTGAGGCTGTGGTGGAAGAGGCATGGCCCTGTTCAGTACAATTGGCTTTTATGATCACCAGCAGCATGAGAATGTGCTGTTATCCCAGAGCTGCCAACAGCTTCAGGGCTCTGCAGGTGGCACCACCACCTCCTCCCTGGCTTGCTCAGCACTGGACCAGACATCGTTGGAAAGTCAGGTCTTGAGGTCTGACTGTGCTCACAAGCTCCTTCTTTGGCAGCAGGAGAAGTCAGAGTGCTGCTGTTCTGGCACGAGTTCTGGGTGCCTCCAAAAACATCCCAAATAGGAGAGATCAAGAGAGAAGCTCTGCTGCTTTTAAAATTTTGCTTTGGAAATGTGACCCTGGGTAATTTCTGCCACTGTCATCCTCAGAGGATAATGTGTAATCATTTCACCTCTATACCGCAACCGCAAAATGAAAGACATCAGTCGAGCTTGGCAATTGCATTTAAAACACTTTGGTAAATCAAGGGAAATGGGCAAATAAAGCAGATGTCTGCATGCTCTGAGTACTGCACAGTGTGTTCATGCAGCTTCTCTGAATGCCTTCTGAAGTATTACTACCAAGAAGAATAATTAAATAAGCTATTAATAACTCAGGGAGACTCCTTGTCTCAAATGTACTTTTATCTTATAAATGGAAGGTCAATCTTAAGAGTGAAAATACATTAAAAATTAGTGCTACAGAGAACCCCTGTCCCTTGCCACTACTCCAGCTGTGTTTGAAAGGTAGCACTTATTTTCTTTAATAACAGAGCTTCAAAAGAAGCATAATTAAATGAAAAGCTATGGAAATACATAGAATATTAGGGTCTAACTTGAACAATTACCATTACTTTCAGTGAGATTTCCATCATGCCAAAGGTGATTCTTGTAAAATAAACATTTGCATTGTTTTAGAAAGACAGAAAAAATCTGATTCCACTAGCAGAGTCTTTAATCATCCACCTAATATTAAAAAAATATTATTTTTGAAACTTCAAATGTCCTTTTGAGGATGTCATACAAAGCAGAGAAGCAAAAAAACAAGAACTGATTTTCTGTGACCATTATGTTAAATGTTTTAGCTTGAAGGAATTTTATAAATTATTTTTCTTCTGCCTTTTTAAATATTATTTTTATTTATTCCTCTCTGTGGCTTTGAACTGACCTTTGGAGTCTAGAAAGAAAAGCTGACTGTACTACTGATTTGCTGTCCTTTTACTTTTCATTCACAAGCCCTCTATTCAATCTTCCTGCTTAAATAAATTTGGAATCAACTCAACCAACCCTAGGCATATAGTTAAGGCACCGAAATTCGGGTTATAGCTGGTCCACTTGCCTTCTAGTGCCAGTTGACACAGACAAGCACTTTCTGAGGGTGATCTCAAGCCACTTTAATACTTAAATGCCCTCTGGAGGTATCCTGTCTTTCTGTCTTGACAACAGAGGGTACCTAAAGTGACATTGTGCATAAACTGTGTGTCTCATTTATGTACCTAAAATTAGATAGAATTAATCTAGACCTAAGAGGCTTTAGAGTTTAATTTGCTATTCCATAGTGTATTGATTGTTGGCAAGGGAATATTTTCCTTTACTTTCTATTAAAAAAAACCCAACCAAACAAAAAAACCTCAACAAAAAATATCAAAAACCAAAAACAACAATAACAACAAATAATTAAAAATTAAAAAAAAACCCAAACAAGAGTGTATGAGATGCGTATATGTGTTTACATATCTAATATACAACTGCAGAAATAGAGTTGAAAGGGCATTCATCCCCCTGAAACTACCTCAGTGAAGCAGAATGACCAGAGGGTCTGCTGATATCCCCCTTGACAGTGCAGCCTGCTGTCTTCTTCCTCCACTAATATCTTTTTGCCCCATAGCATCTTCTCACCTTCAGCCACTTGTATTTTCAAGTGCAAAGTCTTAAGCACCTACCAACTACACAAATTAATAATAATAAAAAAAACCCCTGGTTCTAATTTTTATTTCATTTTCTAATGCAAAAATTGCTGAAAATCCATTAAAATCCTAGACTGGAGAATTTTTGCAGCAGTAGTAGTAGTAGTAGCTTAAACTCCTGCAGAAGTTCGTGTGCCATCCTTCACTCCATGGTTTTAAATCACTTACCAAGAAAAAGTCAATTTATTGACTAACTTATATTCATTTCCATGTAGAGAAAGTATGGATTAGCTACTCAAGTACTCTCAGTGATATTGGCACAGCTGCTTAAGAGATGTTGCTGTTAAGGCATTCCAGCTCTGGGCAGCTCACATCCCCTGTGGCCCTGGCTTTGGCAGAACACATTCACTCTTGCCATGAGAAAGAGGGAGAAATGGGCTTTGAAGAGGAAGGTGTCATCTAGACCATGATGCCTGTGCTCTGTGACTCCCTGGAGTCCTGCCCCTTGGTTATATACACTTCCACCTGGGTTGCCTTCTTCAGCACCCAGATCACAAGGTCCTGGTGTAAAACCCAGATTCACTGATAGCAGCACAGGCTGTGGTTGTGCCAACCGTCTGACCACAGAAATGGCTGGGTCTGATAAAGGTAATCAAAGACAGAGATGATGGATGATGCTAATGTCAGCTAGCATGGATAGAGTAACTGGTCACTTAAACAGCAACAAGAATGCCCCTGTATTTCCCCTGAAATTTTCTTAGGAGAAAAATACAGCTGCTTCTATATGGAAATGTTGGAGAGCCATGCAATAATTTAATGGCGAGAACGTCCCTAATACCTGTGTTACTAGTTTTGAACTTCTGTGAAGTTTACATCTTCTGTATAGCAAATATAAAACTTCTAAAAATAGGTCTTCTTTTCTTGGCTACTTTTTCCTAACCCTTAGAAGTGGCCCCTCCAAAGGTAGAAAAGTATTATTGGCCTAGGTACATGGAAAAATAAGTTTCTTAAAGCTTTACTTAAACTTTTTAATGTATTACAGTATATTATCACTGGGATGAAAACAGAACTGAAATACAGATAGATTATTTTAGATAGCTAAGCACTTTTTAAAAGAATGATTTGTTTTATTTGGTAATGAACAGTTAATAAATACTTCATACTGACCATGGAATTTTAAAATGTGATTATATAGTTTGGATTTCAAAATCATATGTTTAGACTTAGATTTGGCAGTTAGGAACTTAAATATTGTTTAAATATGATGGCATTTCTTTCCCTCATGTCTGTGTCACTTTGCAGTCTGAATGCACTCTATATATTTTACACCACCTTGGATTATCACACTCTGTTTTAACCATCATTGGTCCAGCATTAGGATTTTAGAAACCAAACCTCTCCAGGGCTGGGAAACGTCATGATCTGAAAGGAAACAAGCTGTATAGCTCAGATTCCTTTCTAACAGTGTCATGTGTACACCACTGTGGGGATTTTGTATAGTCTCATCACTGACTCTACTGCTGATGTATAATCTTTCTTAGAGAAGTTTTCAGAATTCCCACCCTCAACTTGTCTTGCCATGCATCCAACATGCTGGGGAGGTCTTTTTTGACAGTATTTTAGTATCATTCAGGTTCTGTAGGAATGGGTAGAAAAGTGTGCAAGCGTTCTCCAAAGTGATGTATTACACTCTGCTACAGGCTGGTAGGGAAACCCTGGCATGATACATATCAGGTATATGAACAACTACACAATTTTGGCAGTGCTGCTTTGTTGTCATGGTCCCAGGGGCACCACCAGTGTTGATAATCTCTACCCAGCCCCCTGGGAGTGTCCCCACTCTGTCCATGGCTCAGAACCCCATTCCAACCCTCTAGGTCCATCAGTCCCTGATGAAGTGGTGCTGCAACAATGGCAGTTTTCATCTCCCCACAGCCTTGCCTGGCCACAGGTCTCACTGATAGAGGCCCAGCCATGGTCCCAGTTCATCCCCATCCCCAGGGAGGTGGCTCATGGTCTGGATTCTTGGCTGAACCTGATTGCAGCCTCTGGGTCTCTCCCTCCTTTGCTGGAAGACTGTGGTGCTGGGTCCTTGCAATCAGGTTGGGATAGCCTCCAAAGTAGCAATGAGCACTTAACTTTCTGCACTTAGTACAGGCTCAGCACCTACATGTGATGCATGTGTTTGCCTTCTGTATTTCTTTTCTGTTTTGATCAAAATGCTGTCTGATGAAGAAAGTTTCACATCTTTCATGATTCACCAGCTTGTTAAGGCTCAAGTTTTTTGGAGTAGGATCTTTTCTGTTTATTATTCTCTTCTTTAGATATTTAGTGCAACTCACAACATATTAGGCCATGGTTTTGGAAAAATTATACCACCAGCTAAACTACAGTTCATCTGATGGACTGGATGGGTAGGTTAAAAAAATCCCTGGTGTATTTGTTACCTTCTTTAGAGTAACATTAAAATGGAATTTGACCCATAGAGACAATTTTCCTGCACTTGCAGTAGCAATAATATCCTTTTAGTAAATCAATAATGAAAATATATGCTACTTATGCATGAGTTATCTCCATGGAGGCATTTGTCACGTAAGCCTTTACATGAAGATGTCTTAGAAATGTAGTCCATATCAATAATTTATTCTTCACTATATGAGCCAGGCCATCAGGCCATTTTATTCCAATACATTATTGCATTATCAAAATACTCTGTGGAAGTTGTCCTTATTGACAACTGAGACTATTCCATGGCCTCATTGTTGTATCAAGGCTTATCAGCACAGCATTGCCAAGAAGTATTTTTTGACCCTTGTGCAAATCAGGGCTTCATTGTGAACAGAACTACTCAGAAGGAGTCCCTAAAGTGTGGAGTTTCTGTGTCAGAAAAATGTATTTAACACAGGAGTTAGTATGGGATAAATAAAGACACATTCTGAATTTTAGAAATTTAAGGAGCTTTCACACCATGATGAAGAGTAGTTCCACTGGTGTTCACAGGTATGTATGCCTTATGTTATCAACAGGAGCCAAAATCAGTAGGTACCAATATTGATAGCTACTGATGCATATAGATATTGAAATCAGCATTGACACCAGTAAGTGTGGATGTCTAACAATGTGTATTGACATGGATAGGTGTCAATACCTATTGATATCTATCCCTATCATTACCAATTGATAGGTATCAAAATTGATAGGTGTTAATTGTCTGTTGATGACTATTTATATCAAAATATATTGATACTGGTAAGCATTGATGCTTATTGATTTAAAAATTAATACCAAAAATTATAGGTATTAGACAGTTATGCCTACCAATACAGGTAGGTATTGATGAAAAAAGCTATCAATAATGGCTGGCATAGATGACTATCAACAAGTATTGATATTGATAGGTACTGATAGGTAGCCATACCCATTGATATGGCTACCTGTTGATAGATATCCAAATACAAGGGTATTGATACTTATTCATTGTTTACAATACCAGAAGGTACCAATGAGTGCCAATGGCTGCAAATATGAATAGATATTGTTGCTATTGATATTGATAAACTTCAATAGCTCACTGTTTTGAATCTTCTTGATAAATATTATCAAAGGGTATTGCTCTCGATATTTAGTAGTGCATATTGAGATCCAAATCACTATCCAAAACAATAGACATAGATTCCCATCACTATAGATAGATATCAAATTTAATAGGTATTGATGCCTATCAGCAGGTATGGACATTTGGTAGTATCAATTTATATCAATACCTCCTCGTATCAGTATCCACCAATAGATAACCAATAAACCAATAAATATCAAGGCCTATCATATTGATCTAAAAAGGGACCTATGTTGGTAGGTATTAATGCCTATTGACAGAAAAATGTACCAATGCTTATTGAGAGGTATTATCAGTGACTAGTGATAGGTATTAATATCATAGATATAAATATTGATAGATATCAGTGCCCATTGATATAGGTATTGTTGAGTACTGAGGCCTTAATATTACCAATAAGTATTGATGTCAACTCCTATCAGCTGATATCAATACCTACCAACAGATATTCAAATCTGTTATCAAGTCAACAGGCATTCATGCCTATTGATATCAATATGCAGATCAAAAAGGATCAGTACCTATCAAGATCTGTCTGTATCAATAGATACCAACATCTATAAGTACGGATTGATAGTGATACCTATTGTGAGCTCATAAGATATAGCTACATATGCTTATTTATATTGAGATATATATATATATTTGTATCTGCAAATGTGTATATAAACATATCAATATAGATATCAATATTGATAGGTATAGGTACAGATCACTGTATATTTACATTGACATATAGATGTATATAAATGCATATAAGACAGAGAAGACAATACTTCCTCTCAATTGCTTTAATTGGAGTTGACATTGGGAAAGGAAGGAGGGGATTCCTCTTTGCAATAACCAACATCTGAGTTGCATAAAAAAGCTGTGTGTGGCCTCCAAGCAAGTATAAAAGATATTACTTTGTTTCAGCTTTTGTGGCATTAAATTCCTGATAGCATATCTTGTACTTCATATCTGTGGGAAAAATCGTAAGAATTTATATTTTTGAGAGCCATCTTGGATTGTGGGAAGGAAACACAAAATCAAGGACAAAAGACCAAATTTATCTTTGTCCTTTCTCAAAAATATAATGCAATGGGGACTCCATTATCAAGTGATAAATCATTCTATATGACAAATGCAAACTCCGTCAAGAACTTCCATGGTATCTAGGTTATAGAAAATATTTTAATTTTGTAGTTGCAAGAGACAAGTAAGTTGACCAGATCATCAAAACTGTATGATTTCTAAGATTATAAGATGAAATAATGGCTAAAAAGTAAAGAATTTCTTGCACCCTGATATCTCAAGAAAATCAAATATATCCGCAAGCACATGACACTCACAAATACTAACTTAAAAAATAGACCTGAGAAACTTGCTGTTTTGACATGAGTCTGGGGGTGGGAGGGGAGTGGAGGGTGTGGAATGAAGTGGGGAAAAGTGATCTAGATAATTGTGTACATATAAAAGGCCAAATCCTTAGGCCATAAACCAGGCACACACCCAATGATGTCAATGTGTTTGGCTTACAGGGGAAATAAAGCAACATTTTATTACATGCTAAGTGAGAATCTTTGCTTGACCAGAATGAGGGAAAAGTGCAAACAGGTGCTGGCTCAGCAGGAATGGAAACTCAAGAATAATAGCGGCTTTTCCTCAGGCTCATAAGCATCCTGAAAGACTACATTTCTGTCAGTACCTTAATAAAGAATTATCTACTACCCAATCCTCCTATGTCTGGGTTTGAGGCTATCTGCAGAAGCTTTTGATTGTGGAGCTGCTTAACATTATTTCTCCATCCCTGCCTTTGCTTGTGCACAAGCTGTTGCAAAAGCAACCCCCTTCAGTCAAGGAAGCTGGGGCCCCACTCTCCTCCAGCTTGTAGGGAAAGAAAGGAGTCATTATTGACACATGCAAGTGATTTGAGAAGAGACTGTCTACCCCGATAGAAAAAGACTTAGTTGTCTGGTGAATCAGGAAATGTCAGACTTTCTGAAAGGTTAATGGGAGGTTTTAGAAACACATTAAATCTAATCTTACAGCATGAATGCTGATGACTTTATGCTGAGATCCTAGAAATAAGAAAGGGCAAGAAAGAATATTTTAGGTGAAAGTAAGTTTTGACTGGGGAGCCAGGAGAGAGCTTTATTGCAACATATTGCTGAATTTCTCCTTCCATATAGGGCTGGCAATCTGCCTGGTATCATATGCTAAGAAAGGATATAATACGAGACCATTTGAACTGAAAGCAAATTTTTTTATACTTGCTGAAATTTAATTAAATGAATGACCTGGTCAACTCTAGGAGTGAATGAAATTAATTTCTTTCAGTGTTATCTCCTCTAAGAAGGCTGTGTAAAACTTCAGTCACTGCAGGGACTGGTAGGTGACTGTATAATGCTGTTAGTATAACCTTTCCAGTTCAGTCAGAATCATCTGTGCCTCTTCTGGTTTAGCTAAGAATCATTAAATATGGAATTCATAAATAAACACACTTTGCATGGAACCTTTCCCCCTGAATTTTACAATCTCATAGGCATTAACAGAAATAGAAGCATAGGACGTGGGGGAACAAACAATGGAAGTTGTTAGTTTGGTTTAGTTGCATAATGAGCACAGTTTTGTACCATTAGCTTTTTAAGCAATATTTTCTGTAGTATCTTCAGGTTTGGATTTTACTTTTAGGTCATTAGTCTTTTGTTTGTGACTTTCTTTCATTGCCTGGCTGCTCTGGGGAGATTTGCCTTTGCTAGTTGTTAGCAGGTTTTTACAGCGTGGGCACAATTGGTTAATCCCATAATAGAAACCTGCTGTGTGGAGAGTGCTATTTTTACTGTACGTACCATATCTCATAGCACAAGGCAGTTTTAGAAGGCGATACAGCTGCCATTAAATCTATACATCTCAAGGAGGGCCATGAATAGCTGCTCCTTGTGTAAGGACGTGTCCTGTGGTTCTATTATCCCAGCCCAGGCTCTGAGTAACACTGTTCTTTAGCAAATCAATAACCTTACCTCTCCTTTTTCGAGTCTTTTTTGCTTCTTTCACTACATCCATTGTTCCTAAAAAGAAATAGAGCCTGAGTCTCTGCTGACCTGTGGGTATGTGTGCCAAACTGAAATGCCAGCAGAAACATTGTGAGGGTCCCATCTTTCCAGGGAAGCCAGGGTGCCAAGGGAAGAGGTAAGGTGCAGGGCAGGGGTCCATGCTGTTGTAAAGCTGGTGTCTGAACTGCCTCCAGGTTAAAATTAGCCACTGTGACCTAGGGGTTTTACTGCTGTCAGAGTAAGCAGCCAAACACCCTGGATGAGTCTGCACATTATGGCTGAGCTTCACGCAGCACAGGTTGCCCGGCAGGATGTCTGTGCCGCAGCCTCTCTGTTCACAGCCCAGAGACAGATGTGTCCTGGTTCTCCCTCATCCCTTTTCAGTAGCTCCTGCTGCAAGGGGCACGTTGGGAACATGCTGTGTGCACAAGTGTGCGTGAAGCGTGCGGGGTGGGGGGGCAGCAACACGTGCTCATCAGGTTGCTCATTTGGTGCAAAATCTGTCCGTGTAGCTCTGCCAAATGCAAGGGTTTCTACCTCACATTTTCAGAGCCACTGAGATCTTAGCCCCACTGAGGTGCTAGGGTTTAGCTCCTGCTGTTCGTCTCCCAACACAATATAATTGCAATCAGATTAAACAAAACATGAGAAAATGTGCCTATGGACTAGATTTATAAATGTCTGGTCTGTCCTCACGTCAGTTTGACGAATGTTAGGCTTTAGCCCATAAGTTACTTTTAAGATTAAAGAGGCAAAAGTATACAAGAGTGGTCTTAAGCAAGACCTACATTTGTTAACATATCCTGAAAAATGTACTTTTTTTAGAGACTGGACATCTATACCGAAGTATAATCTTTCGGCAGCAAACATCCAAGGATCATTCACCTACAAAAACTTTGGCACATCTGTGTATTTATCAAGTCATAAAAAAATCCTTAAGGGGGCTGTCACGTTTCCCATGAATCATCCCAACCTTCATGCACCTCAATCTGAACCCTCTTGAGAAGGCTAAGGCGACTACTGCTGATTTATGGAGGCAGACAGCGTGGAGTCCCTGCCAGGGAGTAAGTAAATGGTGGTGACTGTGTGATAAAAGGGATAAAGCACAGTCATTTTCAAATGCTCATTCATGCAACTCTTCTAGAAGAGATCTGCAGAAAGTAATGAGGAGGTTTATATTCATTCCTACTGACCTACACTTCTATTGGAAAAAGTTCCAGGATTCTCAAATATATGAAGACTGAAAACACCTTCAACTCCAGCTGGGTCATGGGGATGTGCCCAATTTTCCATGTTAGTGCCACAAGGAAGACCAAAAGGTTTCTATACTCACACACACACACACACATACAGAGGAGTTACTTCATTAGGATTAAAAACTAGAAACCAGGAAAATTCAAATGAACCCAAAACTAGTGGCAAGCACTGAAAATTGATTTCTTTTTTGAAAATTTGTCCCTGATGTTCCCCCTGGGTGCTGCACCCTTTGGTGGTGGGTTGCTGCTCCCAGGTGTGGCAAGGCAGCAAATTTAATAATTAATTGATAATTAATATGATATTAATACAAAATTACCACCCAGCTGTATCCACTGGGACCACTAGCAATTCTATGTTTCATGCATTACTGACTCAATGTATGTTGGTATATTTTGTTCAGCATTCTCTGTAGTAACAAAATTATTTCTTCTTTTGGGTCGGGGTCATGGGATCATATTCAAAACTATCTGAAGAACAGACTGTAATTAAGTTCAGAGATGTAATTGGATCCAATGTGTTCTATGTCCACTAACTAATGCCATCATCTCCCCATTCCAAGTATATATGTGTAAGTATATTTAGGTATGTGTCCCTCATGTGCCTCTCTAGACATATGTATGTGTGTGTTTGCTTGTGCATGGCAATTACTGTGTATGCACTAAACCTTCTTTGGTAATTATAAGTCAGAGTTCAATATGACATCTATGACCTTAAAAACTGCACTCAGTAGATAAAGTCATGAAAATCTTATAATAATGTCAGCTTTCCAAAGATAGCCTGAGAAACTAGAAAAGTAGATGATTGTGAGCATGAAAATTCTCATTTATACTGGGGACTCCCTGTGCCTAATTTAAGCCCCATTATTTTGTCATACAATCACAGTTTTGGTAAGGCTCTCTTAAAATCTGATTCTTTAAAAACAATAATTATGCAATAAAAACTGAGGAAGTTTTCAACACTAGAATTATGTCTGCATTTTTTATATTGATGTATGTGGGGGTTTTCCCAGGAAGAAATGTGTTTGCCAGCTGAGTTGTCTCAAATCTCTCCATGTGTAATCTGTGGCCTTGAAATATTTGTTCAAGTAGTTGGAGGATAGCGAATAGAATCTTTTAAAAACATAAAAGAAGTCAGTTAGCAAGCAGACCTCGGTCTATTCCTGCACTCTGAGCTAAGCCACTGTCAATGTACTTTTTTCTCCGAACATTGAAAATCCTGATTCTGAACTGTCCTATCACTTAATCATTATTTACATGTTAAGGTCTATTCAGACAGTATCCCTACTCTACCTCTTAGTTGGAGTCATAGAGGAAGATGAGGTGACAGTATTTCACAGTGGATCAAGTTGGCTTTTTTATATCATCAATGGATTTTGATTTAGCATCCCCTGACATTAAAACAAAGATTTAGTTTCATTTTGGAGGGATGGGGAGATACTCAGTAGCGTGGTGATGTGTGAGCAGATTTTCCCTCCCCCTTTTTATTGTGTTATTACTTTCCAGTATCTTCAGGCTGCACAATATTCCTTGAAAGCAAACACTTTATGCAAAGCAGCTGTCTAAGGAAGTTACTTTTACTTTTCCTTGCAGGGTGGCCTATTGAACATGATTAACTTGACTCTGATGGAAAGAGAAAAATAACCTGGAAACATCTGGTGAATTGCAAAGCAATGCCTAACATTTTCTTCCCTGTAGGATTTAATTCAGAAACATACTTAATGGCTCCCCATTTATGCAAAGCACTTAAGGTTTTGATGCAGGGGTTTGGGTGATTTGGGTTTGGTTTCTCTCACCCCACTAGCTGTAGCTCTGTAATATTTTATCTCATACCCCTGAATCAATTAGAAAAAATGTGCGATTACAAGTTGGGCATGGTGCTGTGCTGAAAAGGTGTTTACTGTTCCGGGCTGGTTTGTTGTGCTTTGTATGCATGTTTGAGTCTTGAAATATGTGAAAATTAATTTCCTGTGTTCCATATGCCTAAAATGACAGTTGAAACATAATTTAAGGACACAAACAAATAAAAATTGTCAAATTAATTTTAATAAGTTTAAGGAACTTTAGTAAAATTTTTAGAAGATTTCATTCAATTCACTGGATAAAAAATATTTTTTTTTTTGTGAAGTGTTGTGTGTGAAAAGTCATTCTCACTTTACTTTTTTTTATATTTTTGAAACATTGTTTTTCCAAAAAAAACCCAAACAGAGAGAAAATCATGGTGTCCCTTTTATATGTATATTTTTTTTCAGACATTTTGTCACATAATCCGTGGAAAGAATTTACTCCACAGAACTAAGTATTTCATATTCATGGTCTCTTACATATAATTTCTCAAGTGGTGTTATGTTGTGGAAAAAGAACAGAGAAAACGGGAGCAATGTAAAACCACTGCAAACAAGTTTCAGCTTTGTCTTCTTTAAAGAGACTTTTTCAAAATTTCATAAAGGACCATAAAAAAGTTTCTAAAAAGCAAATTAAAAGTCTTTCACAATTTTGTGAAAGACATATTATTTGCTCAGTGGTCAAAAATTCAACGCCCCCCAACCCCAAATTAGATTCACCTGATGTGAAACATTTTTGTTCTGGCTTATCTAACTTGTAAATTTTAGACTTTTAAAAAAAGACTTCATATTCAAAATGTTAAACATTTTAGAGTGAAAGTTCACTGTGATCTGAATGTCTAGTAAAACAACAGTTCACATTCACTAAATTTCGTTTCATGATACAGTATCTGTTCTAATTTAGCAAGCTGCAAAATAAGCCCATATGTGGATGCCTTTGGCAAAAATTTGTGAAAACAAAGGTTTCAGCTCCAGTTCCATTAACAGTCCCTGAAAAAGAAAAAATGTGTAGCTTTCTGGATTGCTATGATCTACACTGGTCCTACAGGCAACATGTTTTTAAGGCATGTTTCTTCTCCTCCACCAATAGGTTAAAAGTAGTACCCAGAAACATGTCCATGGATTTGTGGCCCTTGTGATACACACAAACCCCTCTTCTATAACTGGAGCTGCAGTGTTCAAATTGTTTGATATTTTCGTATTTTAAACATAGAGTTTTACTAGAATCCACAAAAAGGTACCTTTGCATGTCTACTGGCTTTCCTCCAGGAGCTTAATTTGTGTTCTTCTGACTGCCTTGGAGGACTAAAGAGTATGTGACCACTTCTTCAACAACATGTGCCACAACTCCAATTTGCAGCGCTCTGAGCCATTTGCAGGAAATCCATTTTAACTCTCTCCCTCTCCATTTTCAGGCATTGCATGAATTATTAGCAAGATTACAGGGATATGATCTCCAGATGCACTCTGTGGTTGCTCACAGTCTGTACAGAACAGAAGCAAGAATATCAGCAACACAAAATATCGGTGAATTTCTGTCAGCTTCTGATAAGGCATCAGACTGAAGTGAGGGCTGAACTGACAGTGCAGAGTCACTTCCACCATTTAGCCTGAAGTGGCTGAATGACTTTCCCTAAGCCTCTAACCCAACAAAACTGTTGATTTCAAACAACATTTCTTGCTTTCTGATCTCACTTTTCATCTTGATTGAATTAACAAGTAGGCCTTTCCAGATCAAGGATCCTAATTGTAGCATTCCTTCCCTAGGGGTGTCTGTAATACTGATTTTATGGCTGCATTGAATGAGTGGCCTTTCTGTCCACATCTGTGACTTCTCTCTCTTTAACCCCTTCTTTGCATCCTTGGCTTAGTTTTGCTTAGGAGTTTTGTTAGCTAATATCCTCATTCTGTTAGGTAATTTGTTCTGGTTTTTGGCTCTATTTTACAAGGAATCCAAACATTTTTAATGGCAGATGCTTTTTGGAGAATTTACATAAGTTGGACAAACACATGCTATCCTCTGCTCTTGAGTTCTCTGAATTTTATCTGTCCTTCAAGCAGTAAATTGCTCACCACCTTCTTAGAGATAAAAATATAATCCTTCCTATATTTGTCAATTTGTGTCCATTATTAAATTAAGTAGTTAGAGGTAGCTAGGCAAAGAAATTATGGAATTTGTGAATCATGGGACATGTGAATTACATTTCAGAAAAGCTGTATGAGGAATTTCTGACAGGATACATTAGATAACAGTCCATTTTGAAATATTCAGGTCAAGTGACTGATGACTGCTAGGGATGTAGTTGGAATGGAAACATTTTAAGTCACAATCTCTCTGCTGTTTAAGTGCTGACATCTAGCTTGGTCCTACAGAGAAGGTCCTAGCCTCAAGTAACAGATACCCTTGAATTAGGCCAAAAGGGTCGACACAATTCATATCAAATTACTAAGGCTCTCTCACAGTATGGATCAGAAATTACTTTTATATGTAGCCAGTTGTTTATATGTTTGTCTAGTGTTTGAAAATGGAGAGCACAGCCATCAGCCAGCAGTGCCCATGAGAACAGAGATGTGGTAAAAGTCTTTGTGAAGGAGTACTTCTGCCCTGGCTGAGTTTCATTCACTGTTTAGGAAGGAGGCAAATTTAGTCCAGTGCCAGTGTCTATGTTGCAGTAAGGGTAGAGGACATGTGAAGCATCGCTGTATCCGAACCACATGAACCCTAGTAGCATTTTCTAGATTTCCTAGTGGCATAAGCCAGACATAGGGGCACACCTTTGCCTTCCTGAGGTGTAACTACAGATTTTAGCCCTTCTTGCATGAACTGGATATGTAGTGCTGAGTATGCTCACTTTTGCTCGTATACAATAACATAGAATAATTTTGTTTGGGCTTTAAAATAGTTTTAAGAATAAAATTAAATGTTTGCAGCACTGACTTGATAGTCTTTTTAAACCCTCTGTTTATATGAAATCCTCACTACAGTACAAAGGGTAAGCAACATTTCTTCCCCAATGTTTTCCCTATCTCAAATGACATTGCAATTTAGACAATAACACGTGTAGCACATGATTAATAAAGCTGTGCACTGAGGACAGGACATCTGTGGGATCACGAAGAGCTGTTTAATGTACATGTTACTGCATGTTCAAGAAACTCCACAAATTGATAATTTGTTAAATTAATTGACTTTCTCTGTGTAATGTTAATGTAACCTTCAGTTTGAAAAGTGCACAGATTTTTGGCAAGAAAAAAAGGCAGGTAGTCAAATCCCTAGAGGGTTACTTAAGTTTGCAGTTCACCACTTTGTCCTTTACCAAGGATATTAATATTTCTCAGGAGTTCTTAAATGAAACACATCTTGAAAAGAAATTCAGTTCTTTAGGCCATTTACAACTGAGCATAATGCGAAAAAATGTCTAGCATAAGTGTCACAGCAAAAGTGATACCTGTTCTGTAAGGAGATACACATAAATTGGGAACAGTCCAGACAAGAGTGTTTTCTCTGATACAGTCACTGAGAGGCACAGAAAATAAAATCAGAATCATTCTTAATTCAGCAATTTCTGAAGAAAATTCAAATTTATCTTTGCTAGTATCTCTGAGCCATTGAACTACAACTAGAAAAGTTGTTGTAGACTTGAGCATATCTGGCTGGATTTTGACCCTTATCAGTAACTAAAAAGGGATTGGAGGACCTGTCTTAAAGAACTTTTTACATACAAGTCAAGTGAGAAAAGACTGACAAGTTGCTGTGACTGCAGAGGTGCTACCCTTTTTACATCAAAGGGAAGGAATTACTTTGCAGAGTGAGAAGAGAAGGATCTCTCTAATGAAGGAAAACAGGAAGACTATTATTCCAAGTTGAGACAGAAGGGAATATTCCACATTGAGACAGAAGGGAAGGTAGTGCACCTGACTGTTGACTAACCTGACTTAGTCCTCTCTTCCAAAACTCTTAAGGGTCAGAGTTCTTACTTTCTTGTCACCACATCTAAATTGAAGCTTTAAGTTAGTGCATATACACTGGCCTAAAGCCACACTAAATAGGAAAATGTGCTTTTCTATTTGAATCAGGAGAAATTATGGCATTCAGCAGTTCTAGTGACTGCTCATATTTGATAACTGGAACTCTGGTGATATATATAGATATATATAGATATATATATTTTTTTTTTTTTTTTAAATTCAAACAGGAGTGCATTTTAAATAAATTCCTGAGAAGAAGAAAGTAACAGAGTGGTGGTTTAATGTAGACTGCACAAGCTTTCAAGCTTTCTTTCGTTGAGGCATGGGGATGGAGTCAGAATTACAGCATTAGGACTCAGACTCGTTTGGCTCTGAGTACCTCAGAGCAGTTCTGTTACTACATAACGATGGCTACCAAACTCTCTTTTTCACTCATTTGGTCAGGGAGATACATAATTGCACTTTAATGTTTTAGTTATCATAACTAATTAATGGAACGGTAGAATTCAGGAGAACGGGGATTATTATCTGTTACTTTTAAAGGATAATACATGCTAGTTACTCACAGGGGGAAGAATCAATGAGAAACAATTTTCCTTGCAGTAGATGCAATCCTCTTCTTGCATGCATTCAAAATCCAAAGATTAACCCCTGCTTGAATCCATCAGTGCCACAGGCACGTCATTAGCTCTCTCTGTGAAACCAGTTATAGGTGCAGAGAATTCCCAGTCAGTAGAATCTATTAATTTTGTACTTCCCTATTAAAAAAGAGTAAAAAAAAGAAGTGTAGCATCTTCTGGTTTACAGCCCAGGATGGGCTCCATTTGGGAGGAATTTCTTTAACATGTGACCAAGACTGAATTTTAACAGATGTCATCAACACACTTGATCTTTTCAAACATGGTAGATACATGAAAATGTTACAAGCCTTGGAGAACTGATGAAAAAAAAGATTAAAGCCTCATTCCTTTTTAGCAAGGCCTAACTTCACGGCATGTAGTTAGGATCATGTTTGACCTTGACACTTCATCTCTGCAACCACTGCAGGCCTGCAGATCACAATCCTATACTGAGCCATATAAAGCCATCAGAAAATACATCTGGTTTCCCTAAGAACCTCAATATTTAGTAAGTTCTTACATTGTGTACTGAAGCATATGTGTGATATACACAAAATCTGGAAACTGCTATGGTGGGAAAATCACGAGGCCACACTGATACACTGTACAGTGAAAAAAAAAAAAGTATGTTACCTAATGAAAATGTGCACTTCACATAAAAACCAGCGGGATATACTGAAATATTTATAAAGCTGCCGCATATTTGGTGTATTATATTCTGGAATCCACTGTGTACCTGATTATGAAATGCCTTTGTCAAAATAGTTCAATATGCAAGGAATACAATGCAATATAGCTTCCTTAACTGTGAGATGAAGATTGTGTATGGTGGAGTTGTAACACTCAGCAGTCAATTATCATTCCAAATCTCTCTTCCACTTTTCCTCCTGTGCTGAGACATTGCAAGTTATTTGACAACTTTTCAGAGTACTTCTGTTTTCCATCTAAGTCTGTTGGTAATACTTTAAGAATTAAAATTTACTGTAAATAAAAACAAAGTTGAGGTCATTATTTGTTACTGTTGTACACTTATGAAAATATTTCCTTCACCTCTGAAAGAGTTTCATAGGTTTTAATACACTGAAGACAAAGCTGGAACTTTCGTTCTAAAACCAGAGCCAAGTAGATGAAACTAAAGAAATAAAAATCCTGGAAGGTCAGCAGTTTTTAAAATAACTGGGGTAATTTGACAACCAAACTAAGTTACAAAGAGGACTGGTGGCTAGATTGTGTCCAGATTAGATCCTACTAAATTGCCTCCTGGTGAGTAGCTAGGGTCAATAACCACTTCTGAACATCTTGGTCAAACATCTTGTGGGCAAATGAGAAAACACTAGGACAAAACTGTATTTGTCCATGGCTCAACTAACATAATGAGAAACGACTGAAGTGAGTGCATTTTACATTTTACTGTTGTTGAAACAGTTTCCCAAATTGTTTTGGAAAGAGTAAACACATTTTTCAAAGTGATTTGATAACAACTTCTGCACTAGCAATGTAATGACAGCAATTGCAGAAAAAAAAAAGGTTAAAAAAAAAAAAAAAAAGAGTTCCCTGAAAAATAAACACTCATTGAAAATCTATCATGGCATCAATTCATGGGGACCGAATTCATCACCGAAGATAGAATTTATATGGAATGTGCATGTTCAGGTGATATGTGATAGAATTCTAGAATTCCTGCGTCCTTTTTATCTTTCTCCTATAAAAATTAATTAATCTTATAAAGAATTTTAGATATGCTGAGGAGCTGTCTCTTTTCTCACTTAAACAAGGACCTCATAATATGGTGTTTTTATCTACAAAAGACCCACTTCTCTTTTTATTCAGTGAGAAAACGAAGCATTTTTTTATGCATAAATTAGAAAGAGGATTCTTTTCAGTTAGCTATAATGTGGTGGCTAAGTGCAATTTAAACATTTTGTCTTGGTTTGATATGCTTTCATTGTTAACTAGCACAATCAGGTTTTTTAGTGAATTGAATGGAAGAGAAAAGGGAAATCTTCATTGCTTGTCAGGAAAGCTGTACAGCAAGCATTATTGTAAAAAAAAAGCACTTTTGATAAGATTTGTTTGTGCATGGTAGAAGAAGTACATTTCAGAGACAGGCATAAACTGAACCTTGTTTCTTGGAGGTTTTTCTTAGAGATCAGCACATGATTTGGGGCAACTGGGCAAAGGGCAGAAAAGCTGGGATGGGCTTAGGCTCAAATGAGAGTGACAGATCATGGGTGACATAAGTAAGATGAGTGATACAGCACATTTTAGTGGAAGCTGGTAAACTTCTAGATGTAATGAGTGCATTTAAGTATGTCATATTCTACAGAATGCAATGCAGAGAGTTCAGGGTAATATTATTAATATTTCAGTGCACATCTTTTTATATGAAATATACATCTTGTGTATGCAAAGTACATTTTCAGGAGCTCGCAGAATTCTAAGACTAGGATATAAGTGTCTCAGCATTAAGCCTGAATATTTCATTACATCATAAATATAATATGTTTCAGTATATAATGGAAGACAGATAACTAAATATTTGATTTTATGCCAGTCATGGCGAGCCTTCATATGAAGAGCTGTTTTCATCATCGTGACCCAATTGTGAGTGCCACGAAACCTTCGACAATAATGTCAAGATTCAGTAAGAGGTGGCTGTGTTAGTGTTGGATATTGTAGCAATGTGGCAGCATCTCTGTTGCAGTCTACATCCAACCTTTATTAACATCAAAAATGCCCTGCTGCTTCCAAAGTAACAGACTGGTTCTCTGAAAGTTTTCCAGGTTGAAGTTTACTGAGTATGTCAAGGTCCCTTTCCACCTCTGACTACTGAAGTGGCTGTTCTGTGCATTGCTAGCTCTCCATTTCATTCATTCCCCCACTTTAAATGGAAAATACCCTGTCTTCCCCTAGCAATCAGCTACATAAGTCACCAGGTGTCTTGAGACCACTTGGTATTCATAGGCTAGTACTTGTTCCAGCTCAAAACACAGCTAGCTTTGTATTTATGGCACTCCAGCAAATGCAACCTTTAAAATAAGAAGTAGCTTTGAAATGCAAAGTTCATGTGGCTACTCTTATTTTCTTCAGATGGAGAGGTATTTATGTACAGGGCACTAGTTCAGCTACAGTAGAAATAAAGGCAATGGTTTGGTTTATTTACCCTGTGTGTCCACAGTGATTTCATCAGTATTACATTATTTGATTCTATCCCCTCCTCATTCTTTGATTACAGTGCAAGGTTACACCAGTGAAACTATTTCACACATTTTGTTTGTGTCTATTTGGCCTCTGCTGCAAGTCTCGAGATACTACAGGGGAAGGGAGAGACAAAAGATTTCTACCTAAATCTTTGTGGAACAGCTAGTCATGTCTTGATGCAAAAACGTAAAGCCACAACTATTTTGTGACGTATCATTAGATATCCTCTTTCATAGAAAAACTAGGGCAAAAGCAATGCAGATCAAAATAAGTGGAGTAAGACAACAGCTAGCCTGCTCTTAGGTCCTCAACATTCAGGACTGACAGAGAACAGTCTTTCTTCAGGAACTTGGGTTAAGAGGACATTGTTCTACCTAATGTCTTTATGCAAGCGCAAGGAAGCTGAGTTTCAGTTTTGCAGTGTCTATGCTTATCCTTCTCGTTCCCTTTTTCCTATTCTCTTTCTTTTTCTTCACCCATTCTTTCTTCCTCCTTGATCACAGTCATCCTCGCCTGATTGCTGTGTACATTTGTGACCTCGGTCTTGTTAAACCTGTTTCATTTCCAGCACCTTACAGGTTCAAAGTAAGAAAGAGCACTCTAACTTATTTGGCAGGGCACTAACACTTAAGAGAAGAAAATCATTAAAGTACAGGAGTGGAACTCCCATTTTGCAGACCAATGCCTGCTTCAGCCCAGGCTTTGCAGCCTGGGCTGAAGAACGTCCCATGGGAAAATCTCATCCCATGGAGGAAACCCATGGGAAAATCCCATCCCATGGAGGAAAATCCCACAGTGGAGGAAAACCTGCTGTGCTTGACTTTAAGGTCCTGGTCTCAGGGAAGTGTTTGCAAGTTCTTTGTGAAATCTGGTATTAGGAGAAAATGTTGAACTGTTAGATCATGCCAAATGCTTACAGCCAAAGACAAACAGCAGCAAACCCACCAAACTGCAGAATATATGCTTCATGCAAGTCCAAAGGATACCTGATAGGATGTAACCTCTTGGCTAAGCAGTACAAGATTATTACAAATCTAGGATCATAAATCAGGCTGCTTTACTTGTCCTTCAAGCTAGAAATGGTGTGGGAAAAGAGCTTCCGTGGGTCAGGATTTCCTCGTGTGTTAGTTTTTATATCTACAGGAGCCACAGATGAAAAATAGTGATTAAATTTGAGAAGTTTTAAGTGTCCTTCCTGAGTGAAAGCAGCTTTCCTGAATAAACAAGCACAGGCAGGGACACTAACGTGCCTGCACACCTACACATTGTGAGTCTGATATGATGAGTGTTCATGGAGTTCAGTTGTACTTCCCTTACATCAGTGGAAAGCTGAATTATTTGCAGTACGGTTTAGACCTATTGTGTTCAATCCTTGCTCAGGGAGGTTAGGTCGGTAGTTTTGCTGGAGAAGATGAATCTATCAGGGCATGAATCTGTGTCCTCAGAAGTTACAGTCCAAGTGATATCATGCTCTATGCACACTTCAGTGGGAACACAGCTCGTCTGTACTGCCCTGCTGTTCTCCATGAAGCTCTTTACCTAGGGAAAATTAAACATAGACTTAAGTAGGTGCAGGTGTTTTTGTCTAGTGATACTTTAGACCTGAAAAGCCTGAGACAGTAAATACATGATAAAAAACACAGGAACACAATAACAAAAGTAACTGTACAAAGTGTAATTAAACATCAGTTCCCAAAGGTGAGAGGAAAGAAAGACAAGGGCCTTAACATCAGCCCCCAGAAATCCCACATTTAAAGGGAGCAAATGCTCAGCATTGGCTGTATCTTATGTCTTTCTTAGACAAGAAACAAACAGAGAAAATAGGAGTAGCTGCAGTCAAATAACTTTTTAAAATAAATTGTATTCTGTTCACAAGGGTTTGAAAGCATAGTCAGGTCCCTTGACATTTTTGATGTGGTTGTTTCAGGAGGATTAGCAGAATGTAATTTTGTGCTAAGTGGCCTTGGCTAAATTTGACTTGCCATTACTTTGATCTTTCGGTACCTGCTACATGTGCCAATTACAAAAGTCACTGTAGCTCCCAGCAATGTATTGTAGACAATTAAAACACTAAGCAAAAATTTGTGGGTTTGTAATTTTCCTGTGGAGGCTGCTGTTAGAGGAAATGTACCCAGCCAGACTTTCAACATAGACACAGAGAATCACGGAATAGTAGAACAATTCAGGATGGAAAGGACCTTTGCAACCATTGAGTCCAACCATTAACCCAGCATTGGCAAGTCCACCACTAAATCATGTCCCTAATTGCCACACTGACGAGTCTTTCAAATACCTCCAGGGATGGTGACTCAACCACTTCCCTGAGCAGCCTGTTCCAGTACTTGACAACTCTGCTGATAAAGAAATTTTTCCTAAAATTTTAACCTTTCCTGGCACAACCTGTGGCCATTTCCTCTTGTTCTATTTCTTGCCATTTGAGAAAAGGGACTGACCCCCTCCTGGCTACACCCTCCTTTCAGGCAATTGTAGAGAACAATGAGGTCTCCCTCGAGTCTCCTTTTCTCCAGGTTAAACACCCCCAGCTCCCTCAGATGCTCCTCCTCAGACTTGTTCTCCAGACCCTTCATCAGGTCCATGGCCCTTCTCTGGACATGCTCCAGCCCCTCAATGTCTTTCTTGCTGTAAGGGTCCCAAAACTGGACACAGCACTCAAGATATGGTCTCACCAGTTCTGAGTACAGGGGGACAATCACTGCCCTGGTCCTGCTGGCCACACTGTTGCTGATACAGGCCAAGATGCCATTAGCCTTCTTGGCCACTTGGGCCCACACTGGCTCATGTTCAGCTGCTTTCTACCAACACCCCCAGATCCTTTTCCACTGAGTAGCTTTCCAGCCACTCTGCCCCAGCCTGTAAAACCTCTTGGGGTTGTCATAACCCTAGAGCAGGACATGGCACTTGGCCTTGTTGAACCTCATACAACTGGCCTCAGACCTTTGATCTAGTCTGTCCACATTCTTTCCTCCATCAGATCAACACCCCTGCCCAATCTGGTGTTGTCTTTGAACTGAGGGTGCCCTTGATCCCCTCATCGAGGTCATCAATGAAGATATTAAACAGGACTGGCTTCAGTACTGAGCCTTGGGAAACACCACTTGTGACCAGCCATGAGCTGGATTTAACTCCATTCCCCACTACTCTCTGGGCCTGGCCATCCAGCCATTTTTTCCACACAGTAAAGAGTACACCCATCCACACCATAGGAAGGCAGTTTCTCCAGGAGAACTGTGGGAGACAATGTCATAGGCTTTACTGAATTCTAGGTAGACAATATCCACAGTCTTTTTCTCACCCACTAAGCCATAGAAGGAGATCAAGACCTAGAAGTAGATTAGGTGAGTGTCATGGTTTAACCCCAGCCAGCAGCCAAGCCCCACACAGCTGCTCACTCACTCTTCCACCAGAGGGATTGGGTAGAGAATTGGAAGGGTAAAGGCAAGAAAACTAGTGGGTTGAGATAAAGACAGTTTAATAGGAAAAGCAAAAGCCTTGCACACCAGAAAAGAAAACCAAAGTATTCATTCACTGGTTCACATGGGCAGGCAGGAGTTCAGCCATCCCCAGAAGAGCAGGCCCCCATCATGTGTAATGGGTGCTTGGGATGACAAATGCCATCACTCCAAGTGTCCTCCCTTTCCTCCTTTTTCCCCCCACTTTATAAACTAAGCATGATATCATGTGGTCTGGGATATCCCTTTGGTCAGCTGGGGTCACCCATCCTGGCTCCTCCCAACCTCCCAAGCACCCCCACATTCCTTGCCAGTGTGGCAGTAAGGAAAGAAGAAAAGGCCTTGGTTCTTTGTAAGCCCTGCACAATAATAACAAAAATATCTCTACCTTATCAACAATATTATCAATCAATTTGTTCAGCACAAATCCAAAACACAACCCCATACCAGCCACAGTGAAAAAAATTAACCTTACCCTAACCAAAACAAGCACATCTGGTCAAGCAGGACCTGCCTCTCACAAACCCATGCTGGCTAGGCCTCCTCCCTTGGCTGTCGAGTAAGTGCTGTGTGGTGGCACTCAAGATATCTGCTCCATGACCTTCCCTGGCATCAAGGTCAGGCTGACAGGGCTAGTGCTCTCTGGATCCTCCTTAGGGCCCTTCACGTAGACAGCAGGTCTGCTGATAAATGATGGAAAGTGAGCACTTCAGCCAGCTCCCTCAGCACCCCCATCTGGCCACATAGATTTGAATACATCTAAGTGGTGTAGCAGGTCACTGAGCATTTACCACTGGATTTGGGGACTTCTTTCCGCTCCCTCTTCCTGTGTTCCAGCTCAGGGGACTGGTTACCCAGAGACCAACTGGTCTCTATATTAAAGTCTGAGGCAAAGAAGGCATTAAGTGCCTCGGCCTTTTCCCCATCCCTATTTTTCTCTGCATCCAGTAAAGGATGAAGATTCTCCTTAGCCCTCTTTTTGTTGCTGAGGTATTTACAGAAACACATTTTATAGTCTTTTATGACAGTAGTGAGATTAAGTTCTAGTTGGNCCTCCAGGGATGGTGACTCAACCACTTCCCTGAGCAGCCTGTTCCAGTACTTGACAACTCTGCTGATAAAGAAATTTTTCCTAAAATTTTAACCTTTCCTGGCACAACCTGTGGCCATTTCCTCTTGTTCTATTTCTTGCCATTTGAGAAAAGGGACTGACCCCCTCCTGGCTACACCCTCCTTTCAGGCAATTGTAGAGAACAATGAGGTCTCCCTCGAGTCTCCTTTTCTCCAGGTTAAACACCCCCAGCTCCCTCAGATGCTCCTCCTCAGACTTGTTCTCCAGACCCTTCATCAGGTCCATGGCCCTTCTCTGGACATGCTCCAGCCCCTCAATGTCTTTCTTGCTGTAAGGGTCCCAAAACTGGACACAGCACTCAAGATATGGTCTCACCAGTGCTGAGTACAGGGGGACAATCACTGCCATGGTCCTGCTGGCCACACTGTTGCTGATACCGGCCAAGATGCCATTAGCCTTCTTGGCCACCTGGGCCCACACTGGCTCATGTTCAGCTGCTTTCTACCAACACCCCCAGATCCTTTTCCACTGAGTAGCTTTCCAGCCACTCTGCCCCAGCCTGTAAAACCTCTTGGGGTTGTCATAACCCTAGAGCAGGACATGGCACTTGGCCTTGTTGAACCTCATACAACTGGCCTCAGACCTTTGATCTAGTCTGTCCACATTCTTTCCTCCATCAGATCAACACCCCTGCCCAATCTGGTGTTGTCTTTGAACTGAGGGTGCCCTTGATCCCCTCATCGAGGTCATCAATGAAGATATTAAACAGGACTGGCTTCAGTACTGAGCCTTGGGAAACACCACTTGTGACCAGCCATGAGCTGGATTTAACTCCATTCCCCACTACTCTCTGGGCCTGGCCATCCAGCCATTTTTTCCACACAGTAAAGAGTACACCCATCCACACCATAGGAAGGCAGTTTCTCCAGGAGAACTGTGGGAGACAATGTCATAGGCTTTACTGAATTCTAGGTAGACAATATCCACAGTCTTTTTCTCACCCACTAAGCCATAGAAGGAGATCAAGACCTAGAAGTAGATTAGGTGAGTGTCATGGTTTAACCCCAGCCAGCAGCCAAGCCCCACACAGCTGCTCACTCACTCTTCCACCAGAGGGATTGGGTAGAGAATTGGAAGGGTAAAGGCAAGAAAACTAGTGGGTTGAGATAAAGACAGTTTAATAGGAAAAGCAAAAGCCTTGCACACCAGAAAAGAAAACCAAAGTATTCATTCACTGTTTCACATGGGCAGGCAGGTGTTCAGCCATCCCCAGAAGAGCAGGCCCCCATCATGTGTAATGGTTGCTTGGGATGACAAATGCCATCACTCCAAGTGTCCTCCCTTTCCTCCTTTTTCCCCCCACTTTATAAACTAAGCATGATATCATGTGGTCTGGGATATCCCTTTGGTCAGCTGGGGTCACCCATCCTGGCTCCTCCCAACCTCCCAAGCACCCCCACATTCCTTGCCAGTGTGGCAGTAAGGAAAGAAGAAAAGGCCTTGGTTCTTTGTAAGCCCTGCACAATAATAACAAAAATATCTCTACCTTATCAACAATATTATCAATCAATTTGTTCAGCACAAATCCAAAACACAACCCCATACCAGCCACAGTGAAAAAAATTAACCTTACCCTAACCAAAACAAGCACATCTGGTCAAGCAGGACCTGCCTCTCACAAACCCATGCTGGCTAGGCCTCCTCCCTTGGCTGTCGAGTAAGTGCTGTGTGGTGGCACTCAAGATATCTGCTCCATGACCTTCCCTGGCATCAAGGTCAGGCTGACAGGGCTAGTGCTCTCTGGATCCTCCTTAGGGCCCTTCACGTAGACAGCAGGTCTGCTGATAAATGATGGAAAGTGAGCACTTCAGCCAGCTCCCTCAGCACCCCCATCTGGCCACATAGATTTGAATACATCTAAGTGGTGTAGCAGGTCACTGAGCATTTACCACTGGATTTGGGGACTTCTTTCCGCTCCCTCTTCCTGTGTTCCAGCTCAGGGGACTGGTTACCCAGAGACCAACTGGTCTCTATATTAAAGTCTGAGGCAAAGAAGGCATTAAGTGCCTCGGCCTTTTCCCCATCCCTATTTTTCTCTGCATCCAGTAAAGGATGAAGATTCTCCTTAGCCCTCTTTTTGTTGCTGAGGTATTTACAGAAACACATTTTATAGTCTTTTATGACAGTAGTGAGATTAAGTTCTAGTTGGGCTTTGGCCGTTTTAATTTTCTCCCTTCATAAGCTCACAACATCCTCGTAGTGCTCCTGAGTGGCCTGCCCCTTTTTCCAAAAATCATAATCTTTCCTTTTTTCTCCTGAATTCCAGACAAAGCCCTCTATTAAGTCAGGCCAGTCTTTTTCCCCACTGGCCCAACTTTTGGCCTATGGGGACAGCCTGCTCCTGTGCCTTTAGGGTTTCCTTCTTGAAGAATGTCCAGCCTTCCTGGACTCCTTTGCCCTGCAGGACTGCCTTCCAAGGGACTCTCTCAACCAGTCTCCTAAACAGGCCAAAGTCTGCCCTCTGGACATCAAAGCAGACTGGAGTTTTTAACCTTTACCTGTGAACAGATCCACAGGTTCTAGCCTGGACTGGCACTTCACTCCTCTGTAGGATGAGAGAAACACAGGCTCTGCTCCCTGAGACATGGGTCAATGCTGTCACAAAAAAAGATGAGCACGAGTTTCTCTCTCATCCACATTTGGGCAGCTGACTATGGCCTGAAATGATGAGGTCAGGTTAAACAAGCAGAGCTAGCAGAGGCTTAGCACAATTTCCCAAAGCACTATATATTTATTTGTGTCTGAGTATGAATACACAAGGCTAACTTAAGTTCCTGTTTTTGAAAATGTTGGCCCTAATCTACATAGACCATCATTTATTCCCTGCCCTGCCCCCTCCACTCCCTCCCATTTTTTAACAGATGGAAATTTCATTTTCCAGAGCTAGTTTTTTCCAGGTGGAATGCCTCCAAACTATAAAAGTGAATTTCTCACAATCATCTATGGACGGAATTAAAAACAGGACTTCAAATGAATTGGAATTTGCTGTAAGAAAATTCCAGTTACATGCATTTAGCTTTTTTGTTGTTGTTGTTCAGAAAGCTCAGCAAAACAAAATGGAGAAACAGTGGCCCCACTCCAGCTTTGCCCCTTTTGCATAAGAAGTTAGTCCTTAATTATAGCACAGGGCACAGGCTACACTTCCAAAAGTTCAGCTACCCATTCTAATAATTTTGAAGCTGAAATCATGTTCAGGAAAAAGTTGCTTAGGCACAGCCCTGTAATTCATTCTGCTGGGTACAGACACCTGCAGAGTCACCAGAAGATTACTCCTAATGCAAATAATCCAGCCCGTGGCATGGAGTACATCACAGAGATTTAGTTTCCAGCGTGTGTGGGGAAACCAGAGATCTGTGGCCAGAAATATCACACAGATGGGCCTGTTTGAAAATCCGCTGCATCCTGGGCTTTCAAACCTTAAAAACAGATGAAGTGATTCCAGCGTGACCCCTGCTGTGTTATAATGGATCCTGTCTGTGCGTGCAGTGTTTGTCATGATTTACCTCTTGCAATTCCTGGCTCGTGAAACAGACGGCAATTCTGAAAATGAATTACTATTGATTAGACATCCTGCACTATTGAGTTCTAGGCAATTTTATGAATTTATTTATTTGAATAAAAGCTTTTAATGACCTCACTAATTTCAACTGGCTCTAGCAAAACAGCAATTCTCCTTTCCCTTTTTCCTGTTTGCCAATGGCAGATACATAGTTTTAGGCCCTGTTTATGCCAGCTATGACTTGTCAACCTTATGCAGGCAGAACTACCTGATTAAAATGACAGCGTGGGTTTCAGGGAAAGCAGGAGAGATCCTCTCCGGAGGACACAGTCTGCACTCAGAGCGCAGGGGGAGCTCTTGCCTTTCTGTGGCAGGTGGAAGGGGGGTCGAGCCCCAGTCCCGGAGCATCGCTGGGGCAGAGCATCTCTCAGGCAGAGCATCTCTCAGGCAGAGCATCCCTTCTTCTGCTGAGCACAGAAGCAGCAGGCTGCAAATAAAGGACAACCAACAATACAGCTGGGGGCTGGGCCCCTTAGTTACTCCTCACACCCTTCTGCCAAAAGGAATGTTCTGCTGAGAAAGGAGAGGATTAGGTGCTGCTCCACTAAAGATGGGATTGTACAAAAATGGGTGAAGAGCCTAAATAGGCAGCCTATGGCTTGGAATGGACTGTGATTTAAAGTCTAAATCTTGCCAATGTCTTATTAGACATATCTGCTTACTGTAGAAATAAACACTGTGGTAAAGGGTAATCTGGCACTGAGTTGCGCTTTGATGGAAACAAATGACAAAACACTCTGAGGAATCAGGCTCTCCATGCTGTCTTTGAAAGCCTAGGAGACTTCTGCAAAGGTGTTTCCAGCGCATGTACATTAATGCTCTTTTAATAGGGATTCTGACTGAATAACCTGGTGCGTGTGAATAGCATGCACATTTCAAAAATCAACAGCCCACTTCCTCCCGTCAGAGGAAATGGTTTAAGCAGTATTTTTGGTGGTACAATGGACTTGAATGAAGGAATAACATAGCTTTTGATATATGAGAGTTTCAGGAGACTGACACAAAAATAGGCCAAAGAAAGTCCTCTAAGGCACCTATGCAGAACATTTCCAAGGCTTGGAAAGAGCTTGTATACAGAACATTCTCCTTTCATTCAGGCAAAAAGAATGTGCTTACATGGCAGAAAGGACAAGGAGTGGGAATTACGCATGACTTCCTGAGATTATTTTCAACCCTAATCAATGCAGTACTAATGTAGCAAGGTATCAGTACTGTAAACAGCCTTGAGTATGCTGGCTGTGGAATGATAAAATTTTAAAAAGAGGGAGAGAGAATGAGAGAGGCAGAAAACGAAGAAGTAAAAGAGCTCACGAAGGGTTGCTCTATAACAAGCAGAAAACCAGGTTTCTGTAAGATGGATCTGGGCTCAGGCAGGCACTTAAAGCCTTTAAACAAGCTCTGCAGGGAATTAAATTCTCTTCCTTACTCTAAAAACATGTAGCAATAAAACAGGCTGTTTATGACACAAAATGTCTACGATTTTAATTGAAATTTATCAAAAATATGTATCTCCATGAATGGATGCTGAATTTAACCGCTCCAAATGGAAAAAAAAAAAGCAAGCTAGAGGGTACAATGCAGTCAGTCTTCCAGAAGTCGGTGAAAATGCAGGTTTTTTCATTTACTTATTAAGAAAGTATTTAATACCCCAAAGGCAGATCATTTCCACAAGAATCAGAGTAAGTTTTGACTGTAAGGATGGATTTGAATATGGACTCCTGCAGTGCCTCCCTTAATTCTTGAGTGAGCATAAACAAGGCAAGTGGGAAACCAATGGCTTTTCTGGTACCTTAGCAAGCTGTTTTTCTCTCCATGATGGTGGGTGCTGTCACCACCACAAGGTGATGGTCCAATCCCTCCTACTTCCTTCCCTCTTCTCCCCACTGTCTTTCCCCCTCCTTTCCCCAGCATTCAGAGTCTGGCATTCAAATCAAAGGTTTGCTTTGAAGTTATAACCTAAAATGGGAAGCTGATAACTGTTTTCCTCCCAGTGCTTTAGTGATGATGAATTGCTGATCACGAAAAGGAAATTACTTCTTTTTTTTTTTTCCTTCTTTTTTTCATTTACATTCAAGCAGTAAAAGTCAAGGCTCGGCACTCAAAATATGTGCAAATTCATCCACTGGCTGTGTGTGCTACAGCAAATCCTATGGAGATAAGGAGCTAAAGCAGCAGGGGTGCAGCAACATAAGCTTCAAAGCTAGACATGCAATTTACTAGGCAACAAACTTAACAAAGGGCAAAGAGATATTTAACAGGGAGGTGAAATATTCCAAACATTAAACACAGCAAATTGTAGTGACGGTCAGAGCACACTGCACCTCAATATAGAATATGTATGTGGGAAGAAATGTGGAGTTTTCCCCAGGAATTAGCTTAGCTAATGATTATTTTTTTCAAGCAAAATATATTCTGAGGGATTAAAAATGTTCCTGTTGTTATGAACAGAATTATGTAAAATAGTATTTGGAGGGTGTGAGGTGGGGTAAGAGAAGGTTTAGTAATTGGTGCTGAATGCTTAAGGTAATCATCCTGTTCACCATAAATTATTGTGTTTAACCATAAGCAAATTAGACCATGTCAATCTTTTAGGAGGCAATTAAAGCAATAGATTTTCTGTGGCCTGTTTTCACACACATGGGGCCTGATCCAACTCCCTCTGCCTCTCTTGGGCATAAGCATATCTCTTGTATTCACACAGCTATGGCTGACTTTTACCACTGTCAGTGGTAACTGGGTGAAGCCCATATTACAGGGCAGAAATTTTCTTCAAAAAGAAAAAATCCTGCTAACTCTCTTCTGAAAAATATCAGTCCTTATTAAAAAAACCAGCTCCAGTAAAGAATTGATTCTGATCCAGATTCTTCACACTTAATGATGGAAATTCTGGAAGGCATTTAGGTTTGCTGAGCACTTGCAGTAATAGCAGTTGATTGGCCTTTTTTCCGCAGCCACCTGGGTCTTCAGTTAGACATATTAAAGGACTGCACCTACATTGCAAACTGGCCTTTTTCCTCCATTTTCTGCAGTTCATTTGTGTCCAATCAGGTTGCATCAGGATTCATTGCATTTAATGGGAAATGCGCTCTTCTGGATCAGATACCTGTTTTCAATTTGGAGAGTATCTGATTCCAATGGCAGAGGTGACAGGAATAAAGAGGAAAGGAGAAGTAAGTGCCTATAGTATAGATTTCTGCCACACTAACAGAGCTGCCAGTTTCTGAATCACTGAGACCTTAGAATTTACTTATATTTTTCCAAATTGCAATGGTGAAACAAGTGAGAAATTAACTATGTCTTTATTTGAGCTTATTTTAAAATTAGCTATTGTCTTTCTCTAAGTGTAACTGGGTTTTGACATAAAAGTTTCCTTACCACAGTGTTTCCCGAGAGCCACAGCTGTCTAGGGAGATCGCTACTCTTCAGTGATAGTCTGCAGAAGTATTCCTGACATACTGCCTAAGTCAGCATCAGGCTCACTACTGGTTAGAGTGGATGCAGTTTAGTCTCCCTATAATCTTTCAAGAGTCAGCTTGAGGGTTCAACAGGGAACAATGAACAATACTGCTGCGTGGACGTTTTTTTATAATTAAAAAACCTCTGCCTCAAAAAAAAAATTTTTTTTTTTCAAAATCATGTCATGGAGACAGCATATTTTCTGTACCAAGCTTTGATGTAATTCATATTAGAAAGAACACCTGGGCCGATTTATCTATGGCAGAAATGTCAGTGTACCTTTTTCCTAACAAGCAGAAGGAAAAATTTTGTGCCATCACAACATGAATACTGTAGGTCTCTGCTTCAGTTCAAAAACAGTCTGCTGAGATTTATTTGATCAACCTGAATTATGGAGAAGCTAGATCTGTGCAGATTACCATTTTCAGCTTGCTTGCAGGCATTTGGAAGATGTTCCTATATACAGGAACAAGAAAGAAAACAATAAGGAAAATTTGGGATCAGCTTTGGTTCTTTTGCATCGCATCATTGCAGGCACCCCACCTTGAAGGTCTAACAGAAGCCACAGTTGGAGGAGAGAACCAGGAGGGCAGGAAGGAAAGAGTTAAGATGAATGTGAAAGAATATGCCAAGAGAGGCTTCTCATTGGCCTCTAAAGAAAATGTCGAATCGTGCCCCAGATTGCTGAACACCCTGAAAAAATACTTCATCAGACTTGGATGGCCATGGTACATAACCAAGCTGAATTCTAGGCAAAGGCCGCTTCTACTTTGCCAATAAGATCATGCATATTCAGGGAGATTTCCAAGCTGCATAGACCAGCTCCTTCCCACTCAGCAATGAACAGCCCACCTATGTTGGCTGAATTCAGTACTTTCATCCAGCTCAGTTAGTAACAGACACCCTCAAGGAGCCACAACTTGAGCCCTGAGAAGTGGCCTATGCCCTTCCTCAGCCTGGGAAAGAAAATGCTCAACAGCTGGTGCCACTCCTGAGGGCAGCTGCCTGTGCAACCGTCAAACAGAGGGGCCTCATCTTTCTGACCATCTGTTAGTCCAGTGCTGAGGAAATCTACATTGTAGACTTCATTTCTGGCCAGCTGGCACCCAGCCTTGTAGCTCTGAGTTTATCCAGAAGCTAGCAAAAGCCAGCGTCAGGTCTGATGGAGGTAGCATCACAGAAGTGGTTGGGCCAAAAGAGAGGTGGATGGATATTTTAAAAATAAAGTAGTATATCATTAGAGAACACTCTATAACTAAACCTGATATATTCTATGAAAAGAGAACAAGCTTGGCCAAACTTTGTGTGGTCAGTAGGCTTGCAAGGAGCTACACTTGATGGGGCGCATTGGGTTCTAAAGAGTCCACAATTCCAGCCCTACCTAAATGTGCTTCTTAAACTCTGCCACCTAATAGCCAGAGGCATTATCTGGATCCCATTGGCTCCAGGGTATGGACATCCCAGTTTCTGTGAGTGAGCCTGTAAGCACTAAAGGGCTGTGGCTGCTCCTGAGGTTCATGGCCCCACAGTTGTACTTCCATCTGGGAGATGATAGAGCAACCACTCTTGATGTGCTAGAGTGTCCTCAGTTTGCCTGGAGGATAGGCGAAGGCTGAAGCCAGGGTGGTTGGGAGAAAGGCCATTGCCTGGGCAGGGGTTCTACCGGCAGCAAAGTGACCACAGCCATGCTGCCCACTCTGTCTGTGCCACACCTGCGGGGAGTCAAAGCTGCTGTCAGAGAGTGAGGTCAGCAACTGCTCTCTGTTCTCCTGACACCTCTCCCTGAGGAGACATGCCAGCCCTCTGAGGCCTCCCTTCCATCTGCTTTCCAGCTCTGCCGTCCCTGCCTTCCTTTCCCACACCTGGAGCAGCCCAGCTCTGACAACGCCGCTCCAGCAGAGAAACACACAATTTTGCATGTGCTGCCAGGAGGGTTTGAGTCAGCCCTACCCACAACAGGCTCTGTGGGGGAAAAGAGACTACCATAACCTCACCACCATAGCTGGCAGGGCAAGGTGCACTTTCACCTGCCTCCTCAGACACAAATACCTGGCAGCATACGCGTTTGCAAAAATCATACCGAAACAACACTCCTTCCCTGGGGAGACAAGGAAGATACAAAGAGCCTGTGACACGTTAGCTATGTTGCTCAAGGCTTTACTAAATGGCACTTGCAAAATGGGGGATTGTCACGGTACAAAAACCTACATGAAAGAGAATAATTAGCCACTTCACTAGAAAATGCAAAAAAAAACCCCCACAAACAAACAAATAAAATAACTAAGGAAGCAAATGGAGTTACAGTCTATCATCTCAACATGTCCCGTTTAGAGCATTTTTGAGCTGAGAAAAGTGAGGGAGAAAGGCCTTTTTGTTAAGACACTGGAATCAGAGACTAAGGAGATGTAGATCTGAAGAACAGCTTAAATGGGCCTTCCTGACTGCCTCAAGTTTCTTACATTTCCTTAGGCAAGCATTTAATCTCTCTATAGTGGATTCCACATTTGTAAAATCAGGGTAATACTTCCTTCCTTCCTCTTGTGTAATTAGTCAACCAGGGCCAAAGCCATAAAAGAAATTAGCTACCTGAAGTGAAATTTAAGTGACGGAATTAAAATATAGGTCCTCAGCATATTCTCACATCTTCTGCCTAGAGCTGGAGACACCTGAAATCTGTATACAGTAAGAAATGGAACGTACTCCCATGCTCCCACCTTGGCTGTAGAGTATTGAATCTTTGGGGCACCTGAATTTCCTTGCACATTTAGCCCTCACCCCTTTGAAGTTATTGTTTGAGGATTTATTGTAGTGACCATCATAACAGTGATCACTTTGGATACAAAAATATCCACCTTCCAGAAAACATACAGTGGAGTCGAAAACTTTTCTTTTTTTGAGGAGCAATCATTACATCTGATAGAAAGAGATGTCAAAGAGGTAGGGTTTAGTGTAATTTAGTGCTGAATGAAAGATGCTGTGTGATCGCAAAGGCTTTGAAAGAGCAGGAGCATGCTTATCCTGTTTGACAGCATTACCCACAATGTGTCATTATAGATATTGATGATTATATAGCCATAATTAAAGTGTTGTGCTTAAATAGCTAAATGTAGAAAGACGTGTCAGATCATTAACACAAGTTTAAGTTTAATCATGTCTGGTTACAGAGCCGAGAAAAATATTTAAGGTTCCTTGCTAAAAGAAGAGTTACTATGTCTAATCATCAAAGCAGAGCTGCTTGCCAAGAGCATAAAAATCTAATGGGTTTTGCAAGAAAATTATGTCACCTTCAAATTAACATTCATAATACAGATGGCATTTATAAAAGGTAAAGTCATTCATATTGACACAGTCTATCTCCAGTGACTGTCATAAGAGATTATGAACCCTCTGTCCAGAAAGACATTTTGCCAAAGCAGGGTTTTGTTAGAATAAGACAGGCTGGCAAATCTGGGTGACTTTATCTTCTTCCTGACAATTTCTTCATTTGGACTTAAACAGTGACATGGATGCCTTGTTTTGTGCAAATAATCTGGATCATTCAGGCATATACTGCTGCCATATACATGATTTTTCTTGTGGTGCTCACTGGATCAGCACTGACTCTGTGCATGAAGGCAGGAAAGGACTTCATAAAACTTGCAGGGAAAAATTGGCTTTTTTCTACATTACATTTGCTATGAAGGATGAAAAAAATTCTAGGAAAACATCATTCCCACCAAGTTTACAAGTCTAGATGACATTATTGCTTAGCATAATAATAGAATTACCTAATAATGCTGCTACCTAAATATCAACTACTCTTGGAATAAACATGGGATAGGAGAACATTCAAAAACCTTGAGCAGACTGGTACACATAACAATTATTTTTAAAAAAATAAAATTAAGAGGGATCCTTGAAAATGCTTCACATCTCTAAAAAGAAGAAATAATAAAAAAAAAGATCAGATAACTATAGAACTTTCATTGCCTTATTCGGATGAGCTTACATTTGTCTGAATTCTTCACAATATATTTCCTGAAATCTTTTTCTAAAACCTATCTGAGATATTTTTACACAAGAAAGTGTAGCATATATCAAAAATTATAAAAGAAAATAGTAAAATGTAGTGATGAATAATGAAGTAGGTAGTTATTGACATCCTGCATTACACCACTGGACATAGAGAAAGACCCTGTCCATGAAAATTATGTGATATGATTGCTATTACAAATATGCATTACTTCGTACTGGGAAATCTAGTACATAAAAAAAAAATGAGCATAAATTGTGATATTTCAGAAAATATGTGATCTGATGGACACTGGGAGATATCATTCCAAACACAGAAGGAAAGAGGACTGGGGCCTGGTGCAGATGCCAGACACTCATTGGTAAGACTGGGCAGAGAAATTAGGCATGCACTTTGAGTGCGAGCTGACGTGAGTCAAACAAAACCATCCTCAGTCAATGTGTTGCCGAGGCAGGGGAAATATCTTATGCATCAAAGCTGTGTGGGAGCCATCATCTGGAATATTGAATCATACAGCAGATACACTGTATATGGGAAAGGTGCCCAGGGAGGATCAACATAATTTAGGAAGGGCCTGAACTGAAAAAAAAAAAAAAATTAATAAAACTCATTCTGGCAAAACAATGATAAAGACAGGATACTGCGACATCCCATCAACATTTTAAAAGCAAAGTTGAATTTTTTAGTATAGCTAAAAATCAATATACAACTAAGTAAATGGAAGGAAATTAAGAGTGAAATTTTAAGAGGAATTTCATGAAAAACTTCTTGACAGTGAAATATATTGGATTGTGGAGCAGTGTCCTCAGGGAAATAATGAAAGCACTGTCACTTGGGACTTTTAAAATTGCACTGAAAAAATCACAATAGACTATCTAGGAGAGAGAACAGTCTTTCAATTGGCCTCAGGGAGTCAAACTGAATGACTTAATTGGTCTTCTCAGTCTCTAATTTCTTCAGGACAGACCATGCCCTGTGTGTTTTCCACACAAGGGAAAAACAAGCTCAGGCAGTCCCCAGTCAGGGTATTGAGTTTCCTATTGCCTGTGCTGAGTGGAGAGGGGGCTGAGCTCCCTAGCATGGCCCTGGTGGCTGGAATCCTCTCATTCACCCACTAAGCCTCCCATTACTTCCCTTCTCACATCCCCACAGCTCAGTGAGAAGCAACAGTGGGGCCCAGATTAATTCATTTCAGTGTTGCAGTCTCTCATCTGAGGGATTGGTGACAGGTTTGGGTTTTTTTTCCAAGAAAACTTTTTGACCCATGTTAATTCTGTTTAGAGGATTCTTCTGTATGCAGACATTTGCTATTGAGAAATAATAAGCAAATGTATCTGCGACTCTTGGGTCCTACCTTTCTGCCTAATTGATCAGAAGATCCTTCTCTTTGAGCCCAGCATCTGATTTTTTTCTTCTTCCTGTCTCTTGTCATCACCTTTCTCATCATTTGATCATCTAGAGAAAGGTTCAGTTCATGTTTCAAGTTTCTGTATTCTTTTTTTATTTTCTCAACAGAAACAGCAAAAAGAAAAAAGGAAATAAGAAAAACAGTTACTTAAGACAACAAAGCTATAACCATGGAAAAGTTTTTGAAGTGTAAAATCAGTAACCTCAATTCTCTGGTGTAACATGACAGCTTTCTAAGATGTACCAGCATGTTAAGGGAGGATCAGCTTGTGATTTGGGATTTGATGGATAAGAGGAAGTGTGACAGGAGCACAAGATAAACTTGGTATGTGTATAAAATGTTTTGTTGAATTCAATCAATCCTATATTCATCAGCATAAATTCAAGCAATCGTAAATTGCACTGGATTTACAATAAGGCCACAGAGAGGGAAGGGAAATGACAGCCCAGATGAAACTTCTGCCTCAGTTCATTTTGCATGCAATGGCAATTCAGTGCAATAATAACAGATAGCAAATTTTAAGCACGTGAGCAACCAAAACAAAACCATTCTGCCTCAGCAAATGTTTAATTAGTCTTCATTTACAGAATGGATACCAGCAGATCAACATAATCTGGCCATTATGGAAAGTATTAGCATTTTCTGTAAATTAAAAAGACTGCCTGTTCCTCGGAGGGATTTGATTCCTTTTGACTCAGCACCATCAAATGTAACTACGTAGCAGATGCCCAGCCATGGGCACATAGCTGTCCACCTGAGCTCCCCTATTTTAAACAAGAGGAACAGACTCTTCTGACAAGACTACATCCCTCCTGCCCAGCTGGAAGTCAGGTTCTTTTTCTGCTTGCTGTTTCACAGCCTTTTTGCTGTCTTTTTTAGGTTTCTTCCTATTACAGGTCTTATTCTGGGTAATCCCATTTTCTTCTTTGAGTGATGTAACACTAAAGTGCTTAGCACCTTGGTCTGGATCCCACAGGAGGAACAAGGTGTCAAGGTGCTGCAGGAATAACCCTTAAGCTGTCAAGTCTGAACTTTGAGGAAGATGTTCAAATAACAGTAAGGGTATATTTGACACAGATTGACCTTGTGTTGGAAATTGCCACTGGCTTTGTGCATCTTGTTGCAGACATTTTTGAACTGCATATCAATACTTTGTTATCTTGGTGCAACAGGTGTTGCTGGTCTTGTCTAATGCTGTTTGAAATCACTGGAAGCCCTTTCCTTAGTTTCAGTCTTCTTTCAGTCTCTCCTCCTCCATATGTTAACAAACACGCTAAAAATATGGGACCAAAGTAGTGCTTGCAGTCAGATCATCTGGTTAATTTCTTTTTTAACATCAAATATGTTTTAAATGGCTCATTTATACCCAGTTTTCTTTTTTCCCTTTCTGCCCATTTCTCATGCTGAAGGACATAGATACTGTAAAGTGCTAGAACTTACTGCTGAGTTTATGGATGCAGATAGTAATGTTACTTGGCTTTTATGGGCCCTTTTCTAGGCGCCTGACACTGTACAAAGGAGGAAAGTGCTGCTTGCCATATTTTACAGGTGGGGAATTGTGGTACTTGCACTGTGGAATGACTGGGCTGGGAAGAGTACTAAAGCCTCCGGCAGGTATACTGCATTTCCAGTGATTTCTGTGAGCATATTCATGTGCTTGTAGTTAAGTAAAAGCTTTACCACTTCCCCTGATCTGAAACAATCTCCCCTCCTCCTTTCCTCCTCCTAAAGCCCAAATCAAAAATGCTTATCCCAGACTGTTTGCTGAAACTAGACTGATAAAAAAAATTAATAAAAAAAGGGCATGAATGAACATGTGAAACGGGCTGTGGAGTATTAGCAGAGCCTGTCTTTGTGGGCCTGAAAAGCCCGTGATAATGAGCTCCTCCACTGGGAGTGGAGAGGAGCACACATGCAAAGGAGGGTCTTGGGCTTCGTGTTTCATTAAAGGAAGGTTTCAGCCTTTTCTCTTGGAAAAAAACAACTTTGAAAATGGAAAGCAACACAAACTGATCATTATGGTTGAAAGCGCCATCATTAAAAAAATCTCTCCTCATTCACTGGCTGCTGACAGCTGGTCGCTGGGGCCTGAATAAACACAGCCAGCACCACGTGAATTTTGGGGAAGACGCTCCATGTTTCCTTAACTGCAGGGGGGCTGTGCCTCCAGGGCCACCTTGGGCCCCCCAGGCTACCTTCCAGCTGGCCACCTCCGGGGGAAGCAGCCCCTGCCCCCCACTGCCAGCGGGACCCCTGCCTGGGGACAATGCCCTATTGAGGGGTTTAGGATGCTTTGAATACCCATCAGCCTGCTTTGTCCCACTCCCCCTCTCCGCCTCCTTCTCCCCTTTCTGCCCTCTCCCAACCTCTCCCTTTTCTCTGACAGAGTATTTCCCAATCTAAAAGCCTTTTGCTTCAGCCGGTCCCCTTGTCCTGCCATCACGCCTGGCTGAGCCCGCTGTCCCAGCAGAAGCCTCGCCCCTTGGAGACTGAGGGGAGATGCTGAGCTGTATTCAGAGTGCAGCAGAAAATAAAACACACGGGCAATAGCAGCACCCAAATGTTTAATAGGCTCTTAGCACAAGAATGGAGGCCCGTGTCCTGTAAGCCACCTGTTTGTGGAGTAGATTTCTAGACAGGGGCACCCACTTTTCCCTTCTCTGTGTCCTTGGCTTTTCTTCAAAGGGATTTTAACTCTCCCATCAGCTGCGTAACCCTATCTATCCTGTGTGGAGCCAGATTATGTGTCACTGTTATTCCAAGGCATCTGCAGACACTTAAATTGCCAGCAAACTAAATATTGCAAATGCTTTGCACAGAAGAAGGAAAAGGAAAAGAGAAAGAGAGGAGGGAGTGAAAATGGCAGGGAAATCAGCATTGGAATGGTTTTCCTTGAGTGTTGCTTGCTAGTAAGCAGAGGCTGGAAGTCAGGAAGAGGAGGGAGAGATGGGAAGAAAAAGGGAAAGTGGGGTGGGGAGGAAGCCAGTCCTATAGTCAACATTTAAAAGAGCCTGTAAACAAATATCTGCTTTGAGACGCTTAAGGAGAGAAAGGCTTTGTGCAGTTGAGAAAGGCAAGACTGTTTTATATGTACTTAGTGTTTTAGGCACACTGGGTCCGGGAAACGTTACGGAGAGCATTTAATGTGTTATGGAAACAGCAAAAGACAGGAGATGTAACTGCTGAGCTATTGTATCTTAAAAAAAAAAAAAAAAAAAAAAAAAAAAAAAAAAAAAAAAAAAAAAAAAAAAAAAAAAAAAAAAAAAAAAAAAAAAAAAAAAAAAAAAAAAAAAAAAAAAAAAAAAAAAAAAAAAAAAAAAAAAAAAAAAAAAAAAAAAAAAAAAAAAAAAAAAAAAAAAAAAAAAAAAAAAAAAAAAAAAAAAAAAAAAAAAAAAAAAAAAAAAAAAAAAAAAAAAAAAAAAAAAAAAAAAAAAAAAAAAAAAAAAAAAAAAAAAAAAAAAAAAAAAAAAAAAAAAAAAAAAAAAAAAAAAAAAAAAAAAAAAAAAAAAAAAAAAAAAAAAAAAAAAAAAAAAAAAAAAAAAAAAAAAAAAAAAAAAAAAAAAAAAAAAAAAAAAAAAAAAAAAAAAAAAAAAAAAAAAAAAAAAAAAAAAAAAAAAAAAAAAAAAAAAAAAAAAAAAAAAAAAAAAAAAAAAAAAAAAAAAAAAAAAAAAAAAAAAAAAAAAAAAAAAAAAAAAAAAAAAAAAAAAAAAAAAAAAAAAAAAAAAAAAAAAAAAAAAAAAAAAAAAAAAAAAAAAAAAAAAAAAAAAAAAAAAAGCCAAAGGAAAAAGTCAAAGGCTTTGGTTTCTTTTTAAACTAAGTGTTTGCAATCATTCCGAGGTAAATCCATACTTACCAGAGTCAGAAATAGATTTTTCTGGGAATTTCTACATGGCAAGAGTCACTATCTGATAGGTTTACTGCTACTGTGAAATGGCTGTTGAGATGACATATCAGTGACACTAATGTGACACCATTGTCATGCAGAATAGAAACAGAGAGGCAGGTTTACACTGCAAGGTTACAACAACCTCTACCTCTCATTAAAAGGCTGTGGATTATGGCAGGGAAATGAGGGGAAACCAAGACCGGGTGCTGGGCACAATCTGCACCACAAATTCTGTTCTCAAGCTGTTTTCATGCTTTATAAAATTACAGCCTCTCTGATATTGTTCCTCTTTTCTTTTTCTTCTTCCTCTTCCTTAATAATTGTGTGGTGGTTTAGAGGTTTTCTGGTTAATATTCATACTACAAAATTAAATCATGTTTCCTCACAGCCGTCTTGATTTTATAAGTTACTTCCCATTTAGAATATTTTCTTTGATGTAAGAGCGATGAACTGTGATTAAAATGAAATATTTCCTTATTTATTTAGCACTTTATAATGGCAGGAATCAAGACCACTGTTCTCAGTGTTGCCCTGAATTTCTCTCCCAGTGGCAGGCTCTGAGCAAACCCACAGTACTTTGCAATTTTCATCATGGTTGGAAGGATGGAATAAAGGAGAGAGAGGCCAAAAGAGATGGAGGAATGTGTGCAGGATGGGTTAAAAGTGATCAGCCATGCTGAGATGAGACTCTTGAGGTGAGATCTTGTATTCCTGAAGTAGAGAAAGTTTAGCTGACGGAGTCAGTGATGCTTATTTGGAACCACTGCCTCCCAAACCCAAGTCAGCTAATATTTGATCCACATCAAGTGCACTCCTAGCCAGACCAGGGCGTTTCTCAGAAGAGTCATCTTTCTACAAGGGGAAATAAGTCGCCATTTATTTTTGCATATTAATAACCATTACCTTATTTTCAAGCATTTACACTGCTTGTTTATTACATGTATTTAACGATAAATGCACACTTATCTTGGAATAATAAACTGCAGAGAAATACTTTGATGGTTCCTAGATTCTGCAGAAACTTGTCTTCTAAAATGTCAGTTTATTTGTGGTTTGACTCAACAGATATTGTTTATAACAGTGTACAACTCAAGTCACAAATTAGTGCCAGAATTAAATTTAAAGAATCAGTTCTGAAAATGAATGTTGGCCAATGGATCAAATTAATACCTAAATATATGCATGACAGTTTTGCACAATAGGTCTGGGGATCTCCTCAGCAATTTACAGTAAGGAAAGGAAGAAGCACTTGTGATAATGTTAAGTTGTATTTTCCTACAAGCTCAGCATGTAAGTAACCATAACTGGTGGCATTACAGAACTGTCATGTAACTTACTTTTTAGAAGTCAGTAACATATATTGGCATATAGACAAGGCAAGTCCCTTCATTCTGCCCAGAAGCAACGAGGGCAGAGTGAAAAAACACCCAGCAGAGGAAAAAAGCTCAGCACTTGCAAAATAAAGACCATGTGTTCCAAAGTACAATGAGAACTGTATTTAAGAAAAATGAGGAGAACAGTCTCCTCTTTAAAAAATGAAACCACACTGTTTTTGCAGTCTCACAATGAGCCATGAAGAGCGTTTGCATTCAGGTAGCCAGGTAGCAGATTAGAGAGCTCTGGGGCTATGGGATCAATATCCGCTGATACAGTAAAATGTAGAGCCCTAAAAAGCGATGTCAGAAAAGTACATAACTAAAGAACCACCAGAGGCACACGACAGGGTGAGATTTCTAGCTAGTGATAAATCACAATGTCTGTTCTTAACATGATGACATCAGCTCATCCCCTGTGAAAATACTTCCAAATTTTGCCTCAGCAGCACCCAATGTATAACCAGCTATATCTGGTTCTCCAGTTACTCTGCCATGAGAACTCCATGACTACTTCATATTGCTCATTTTTACTTGCCCACAGGTAATAACCAAGGTGTAGGGTTTCTCTCTTTTGTTGTTTCCGTTTTTATGGAAATCACTGAGAAACTCCAACTCCTTCTCAAGTCAGTGATCAGTCCTCAGTACTATTACTGCTACTAATAAACAAGCAGGTAATGTTACAGCTTTACAGAGGGCCTGCTGAAGCCAAGTACAGACTATTAATGATCTTGATTTAGCAGTCAGATATCATGAAAAACCTGTGCTCTTCTGCCATGATGGTGATGGTACCTCCAAGAATGCAGAATTTTTGGTTGCTGAATGTCCATGAATGCCCATCCCACTGCTGTGTGCGAAGCCCAGATTTCTGCTGTGGGTGCATGGCTTTTCAGCTTCCCAGAGCTGAGTCTCTCTCCAAGCTGAATTTCACCATGGAAGGATTGTCTGTCACTCAAGCAGGAGGAAAGGGAAATTCAAACTACTTGGGATCTGCCAGCTCCTGTGGACTTCTCAGTTGCTGTCTGCCAGGGGAAGCCCTATGCTCAGAGACTTGAAGTTGTGTGGGGGAACATTTGGCAGAGAAGCTGCCAGCAGCTCCAGAAGTGCAGAATTATTTCTCAAAGACCATTCCTGCTGCTGAGCTTCGATAAAACATTTGGAGCTTGGCAAGAATATTGTGCTACTAAAGCATCACTACTACAGTTTTTCTGCAGGAGAGGGAGCATGGAGGTTTGCTCTCTTCAGCCAGCATACAGAAGTTTGCTGGTGCCACTATCTCAGTCACAGGGCAGAGAAAACAGCAGGCATGGCTGTATTTGTGCTGATGCCAGGCTCAGCTGCTCCAGAGTGCACAGCATAGCACTCAAGGGCAATGTCTTCAGAGGCAGAACGTTCACTGAAAGGGAAATGAGACTCCAAATACATAAAAATAAAATAAAGTGCTAGGCGTCTGGGAATTCAGTGGCTCTCATTAAAAAAAACCCTCAGACAAAATTCCTGTCATAATGTCAGTGGGGCTGCAGGGAAACAAACAAACACACACCCAACAATAAGTAGAAAAGGCAAAAATAATGCCTCACTGGCAAACAGCCAATTTGTGACTACAGCAAAGTTGCTAATTTTTGATGCACTGCCCTTTGCTGCTGTTGTACAACAATTATTCACGCAGGCCTGGGGCTTGCCCTAGCTTATGACACATCTGTGTCTAACTGCACCTAAGGTGGAGGGTGGGGTTAATTTGGTAGACATAAACAAAGTAACTTTTGTTCCAGCTCTGCAGACCTGTGAGAACTTGTGTGAGTGTGATGGATGGGATGGCAGTGGGAGTGCACGCATGCACCTCCCAGCAGCCTGAAGATGGGGCTCTGGAAGTTGGTCCAGGGTTTCTGTCCTGCCCATTTCTGTGATAAGTGCACACAAGCGCCTCACGTGGTAATGCAGCAGAAGTACTGCTTGCTGCCCCTTGGAGCTCCTGCATGTCAACCCAGCCAAGAGGGCATACTGGGCATCCCGATGAGTTACCTAAACCTGCTCAGGACATCCCGGTGAAGGCAGGGTGGGAAAAATGATAGCCAGTGACCACCAGTGTCCAGCCACCACAAAGCCACCTCTTGTTTCTGCCAGGACTGAAAGTACTTGGTGAACTTTAGCTTCTGTGTTGTCAGAAGGAGGTGGTATGAGAAGTACCATGAAGCTTAGTGAATGTTTGTAAAGTGCTCCATAGCATTGAGAAAAATTCTTCCATCTTAAACACACTTGTCAAATGTCAGACTGTCAGCGTCACTTAAGCGTGTGCCATCTTTCTTCTGCTACTCGAATGTGTTACAGCCTCTTGTGCCTTATCTGACTGTGACATGATATTTCCCTGGCTTCCCTGGTATCTGGGCAGCAGGGGAAGAGGCAGCCCTGACGCTGGATGGCACATGACATACATAAACTGCCTCACCTTGGGATGCATCCTTCATGAAAGACCCTGTGTTTCCCTCCAGAATCAATTAGCCATTTCCCACATGGAGTGCTAGGCTGCCCACCTCCATGTCCTGAAATACTCAGGTCAGCTGAGAGGTTGCCAGTCACCAGCTGCCTTGCCACCCAGCTAGGAGGCAGAGCTTCAAATCCTTACCGTGGTATCGAGGCAGTTATGGGAGGGAAGTCATCTGCTTCATCACTGACTCTTCTTGAAACAGCAGAGAAGCCACTCAGTGGGGCCTCTGAATGGAGTCCCAGAAACAGATTTCAAGTTACAGGTATCACAGGTGAACACTCACAGGGCACATCTCATCCATGCAGGCCATAAAAAGTTCTCAAGGTAAGTAATTTGGGTGGTGTATGATGTGACTGACCAGAGACTGCACTACTATCACTTGCCAGAGAATCTTACAGCATCCTAGGCCATCTAATAAAGCCCTGTCCTAAGGAAGGATTGACATATCTGTTTTTATTCTTAATCAATGTTTGTCTAATGTATCCTCAAAATTCTCCAATGCTGACAATTCTCTCAGAGCAATCTAGCCCACTGGTACCCTGTCCCTCATGTCAGAAAATATTTTTAACCTCTTTGGTTTTATTATTGTCGTGTTCCATCTCCTATCCTATTCATCTTTGCTGGAATCTTCCTCCTGTCTGGAGACTGTTCTCATGCTATTTCTCCAGTTTTCTCTTTAGACTTAATAACTTCAACTTGAGCAATTTTATCCACAAGTCATGTTATCAAGACTACCAAATAATTTGAGTTCTGCTCAACTGACTACATCCCTCTTGGAGGAGCAGAGATCTCAGCTGAGGCTGTGGGAGAGCTGAGGAGAGCAAGAAGATTTTTTCATGTGTTCCATAGGCAAGACTTCACTCTTTGCCTTGTCATGACTTTTTCCTTTTCCACAACAACGTCTCATCTCAGAATCATGGTCCAGAACACTTGCCAAAGCAAAGCTGGATGCACACTACATTAATATGTGTATCACTATCTAAAGTGGTTTGTTTCATAGATACATTTAATTCTCAGCTCTGGGAATGACCCAAAGGCTAGGCTGGTATTAGCTTGTGTGTCAAAGTGATCTTTTTCATCTGTTTTCTAGCAGGAACTACCTTGAATGCCAATTTTGAGAGGGCTGGTTCTCTGTAAAGTTATGCTGAAAATTATGCACTTCTTTTGTACTTGGATCTGTTAATGAGACTGCATAGATTTTACCAGTGGTATCCCAGAAAATAAAATAGTCTGTGCATTTTGTCAAGAAGAAAGAGTCATCTTAGAAAGTCAATATAATCTTGCAGTAAAATAAAGAAAATAAAATACAAGTTTCCTGCAACCTCTGGCAGTAAATTTTCTTTACTTAAAATAACCCTGCAGTGGATTCACAATCACTGAATGACAGATTCCTGCCACTCCGGATAGGCACAGCAGCATGTACAAGATCCCTTTCTATAGGATCCTCCAATTGTTAATAATATTTCTGAATTTGGTGACTAAAGGAAGACAAAGAGATGATTTTGGGAAAGTTCTATTGCAGTGATGTAATTCATCATTTGTGCCTTTTGCTTTGAACAAGAAAATTGATTGCCTCAGGAGAATAGAAAGGTTGCTGGTGTAAAGGTTACTACAGCAGAAAAAAAATGAAAAATAAAAGAATGAAAGGGATCTATCTCCTATTTTTCTCTCTTTTTGTTGCCTGGAAATGCTCTATTTTATCAGCAGGGGTGAAAAAAAAAGATATCAGTAGCTTTTCATTCAGATATTTTCTTACCATGGCTTTGATAATGCTGGAACAGGATAATGGGAAACTCTGACCTTTGACTGAGTGTCGGACTGCCATAAAAAGCGTGAAAAAACAATATTAATATGATATATTGTCTCAACCTTTCAGTTCTGAGATAGATTTCCTCTCTCCCCTTCTCCCTCTGGTCCAAAGCCCATTCCTCAGAGCATCAAATGCAGCATGGAAAGCAGTAATGACACCTTTGCCCCAGGGGAAAGAAGCCTCAGAAGATACAGGCCATAACAAAGTACTTGGTGTAACATCTCTCTCTGCTGCGTCTCGGAGTGGTCAAAGAGTGCTAAGGACAGGGGAGACCTGGGGATAAGTGCATGTTACTCTTTGTTTCTTGGGCAGGTGGCAAGAGGTAGGTATGCATCTCTCACGCTTGTGGGATGCATCTCTCCAGCAGATGGAACCCATTGTAGCCGTCACAGGCTTTCCACTCTTTCTACAAGTAGTGAGTGTGTTTTTCTAAGAGAAGTCCTTTTCTTTCTCACAGACAGACAGGGTGGGGAGAGAGGGAACGTTACATCCTTCCTCTTCTTCCCATATGGAATTTTTTTTTTTTTTTTTTGTTCCATGGGTTGTACTAAATTTGTAGTTATTTCCCACATGAGTAATACCTGGATAAGTTATGGCTTACATAGGCTTGACACTTGAAATGAAAAGCAGATTGCCGTGTAGATTTGAATTATCCTCCAATATTTCATGATATACATTCCATCTTTGTGGGTTAGTATTGTTACATATTTCATAGTTATAATTTCCATGGTATCGAACTTCTCGTTATCTGCCAGTGCTATCCAGCTATAAATGCCAAAGCTCTCCAGCAGCCAGTGTGTCCTTTTTCACACTTATATTTCTGTGTTCTGTGGATATTCAGTGTTTAATGGCACTGAATAAAACAGAACTGCCATCATGCTCTCACAGAAACCCCAGCCAGGCTATTGACAGTGCAAGTTCCATTTAATTCCTTGATTCAACAGCCGTTTCTAGATGTTTCCTGAGCAAAGCAATAAACACAAAATGCAGTGCTCAAATTGAATATTTAAAAGTCAATCAGGCTTGAAATTTAATTTTATCTAATTGGTTTGCTACATTCACACACAACTGAATGACATTTAGAAAAACCCAACTATCCTACATAATTTCATGTTTACTCCAGTCACAAGATGGATTTTTTTTTAACTTTTTTTAATCTCATTTTAATGCTTTAGCTAATTGACTACCTCTCTGCCACAGGTTTAACACATTGTTTTGGAATCCCTCTTTGTTCTACTGATACATGATGCTATCAAAGCAATCTCAAGTCTTATTTATCTTCCATTGCTGGATGCCTAAAGGAGACTCATACATACTTTTGGGGATCATATTTTACAAGTTGGGGAAGGGGTTTGGTAATTCTTTGACATTTACAGATAAGTGTGGTGTAAGGAATTACACACAAAGCAGTTTAAAATTTACTGGCCCTGTAGAAAACCAGGAGCTGGTACTTCATATTCTGTAATTTCCTTTACAGTGTCCTTGTTAATAATTTCATACACACATAAAAAGACACATCAGTTCTATTTATAGTCAGTGGGTAGCATCATTGCAAATTTCCAATATTCATCTCTGAAAAAGGGGACACAAGCCAAGACAGTGGTGTAGCCTTGTGTAGAATCATGGGTGCGGTGTTTTTCATCTCAACACAAACATAAACTTTAGAAAGGTTTCTGAAAAGCACAAGGAAAATTACTAAGGCATGGCAGACAACATATCAGGTAAGTGTGCAAAGAAAATTCTCTGGGCCATAAAAGAGGTCACTGTGATAAACTGAGTGACATAGTTCTGTCTATGTCTAATGACATAGAACTGAATGACATACACCTTTCATAACCCCAAATTCCAGAGGACCTTCAGGGATGGAAACTTAATATCCTGGGAAGATGCCTCAGGGCTCATTGCTGCAAAAGCCTCACCTACAAGGCACACTGCAGGGCCCCAGGGGAGCAGCTCCATGAGAGTGCCTCCCCCTGGGCCAGGTCAGTGGTCAGACACCGCTCTTGGGTCTCCTCCTAATGCATAGCTATGTTAGTTAAAGCTTTTAAAAAGGGGCATCAGAAGGTAGGTAAAAAGCAAAGGTGTGGTGTCTTTCTCTAACTGCTGGAGAAGACATTTATAGAAAGACATCTGTTTGGAGAAGACATTTATAGGGCCACCACTGCCCACTGGAAAAAGCCGAGCCAGGGGTTTCTTGCTTCTTCCCAGTAACAACAAAGGTCAGTCATTTCTGCAACTAGCATGTTGGACAAAGCACACAGCAGTTTGGATCCCATACTTCATTTGTTCTCTCCCTTAAAGTATTACCAATCTCTGTGGACATTTCACATAGTACCATTCCAATTTCAGGCAAGATCCCCTCTCAGTGGGTACCTGCTTTTTATTTAATGTAAGAAAACGTGAGGAGCCAGCAGCATGGAATTAACTTATTTTTATTTGAGCATTATTTTTCCTGATTCCCCTTTTCTTCATGCTAATAGCTACAAAAAAGCTATGAATGCCTCCTAGGAAAACATACCTAGGACACAAATTCTCCTGAGCATAAGTATTATTTTTTGGCATACAACATCAAAGCAGATATTTAGTTTACCCTTAAACTTAGTAAGAGCTATTATCTCACCTTGTTGTGTGAAGCTTTATACATTTAACTCACAATATAATCAGGTGAAAATAGAGCCCCCTCTGTTTCTGGAAGTTTTACAAATTTGTCATATTATACAAAGATGGACGTTGCCTGTTTCTTTAAGAAATAACCTTGGTGTTTGAAAGAGCAGACGGTCAGGAGCAATACTTTTTAGAGAAGTGTTAACAACTTCATTTATCTCAGAAGAGCATTGGCTCTGACACCTAATGATGACAATTTAAATATCTCTATTAACTGTTCCAGATGAAGCAATTTGAACAGAAGCATCCAACTTTGCCTGTAATCGAGTGTTGATGGTTGTAATAAAGATTAGAGATGACAAATACCTCATATATCATCTTTTCCATATCCTGAAAGGCCAGCCTAGGTGGCTTACACTTCAAATATTGCTACATGGAGTTTTAATTCAAAGACTTCTCTTCCACAAGTTCTCCAACCAACACAACCTCTGAAAAAACTCCTGCTAAATCTGCTGGGAGTTTTCAAGGTTATGCTGGGACCGTGATAGCCCTTTGAGTTTGTCAGGTGCAGACTGCACCTCCCCCTCTTGGGACAGATGTAGCCCACCCAGGATGAGGCTTTGAGACTAGAGAGGCTGTGGTTAAGTAAATGAAGAGGAAGAGTGTGACCCTAAACACAGATGGCTCTTGTCTGGGTGCTTTGCTTGATTACCCCAAGCATAAGTAGCATGGAGGAAAAGTGCAGCAAGGCCTCCACGGCAGTGATGTTCAGCAACTGCTTCCCCACCTCCCTGGCTGCTGTAGCACAGTCCTGTCTCTCTGCAGCACGGTGCCGATCAAATATCCAGTCAAGGTACAGCAGCATTTGATGTACTTTGAAATGTAGTCCAGAGTCAGTCTCTCGGAAATCTGATATGCTTTTAAACTCTTTGGGCCTCCCATTAGTAAACTCAAGAGATATAAGTAATGACTTTCCTTAATCAATTAGCTTGTCTGGAGAATGTTTAAGTCTACACCTGCACTATATGTTGAACCCATGATCCACTGGCTTGTTTAAAACTGCCTTTTAGTTGTTTAAGAAAAAAATACCTTTGGTATTCAGTGTTCAGCTGCCAGATCCTAGGGGTAAAATGGTTTTCTTGACACTGCTTCTGTGTTGTCTCACATCTGTGTATCTGGCTTTTTAACACCTAATAAAGTAAAAACCTTGCCTCGACTCCTCATGTGTAATTCCAAATGTCAGTCGATTACAGCTCCGGCTGTTTGAGCATCTGCACTTGGGTGGATATTGCTCTTTGGCTTATTGACTCCATACCTTGAATCTAGCCTGAAGGAATAGAGGCACAATTTTCAGACAGTGAAGTTTTCTGCAGCTTCTGAGAAATAAGGACACAAATTTGATGTGGACATGGAAAGTTTAGAAGAAACAGTGATCCTGAGAAAGTTTAAGAGCAGATTATGCTTCCAGTCAAACTCTCTTGGAGCTAGCTGTGCATTTATGAGTATTCTTTCCCTTCTGCTTGTCAATAAAAAGTCTACATTCTGAAGTATAATTGCCATGAAAGAAATTATTATGTATTTGTTCATTAGATTAGGACCTTCTACAGATTTTTGTGAGTGGTCTTTGTGTTCTTTGGCTGACCTGGCAAAAATTAAAGCTGTTCAGTGGCAAAAATCTCTACTGTGCTCTTAGGCTGAAAAGGGGGCTCCAAAGGCAGCGCAAATGGAGAGCCCTTCCAGAGAAACCAAGGAGCATGCTGAGGGAAAATAACTCCCATCTCCTGATGCTGTCAACAAAATGCAGGACCATGCAGCTGCTTCTTTTGGGAAGAGCAATGTCAGGAGCAGCCTGACCATTCTGCAGCATGACACAAGACGCTGCGTGGACTGAAAACTCTAGCAAAGCCTCCATCATATTGTTTGAGAAAATTAACTATGGATCTTATACAGATTAAGAAATGAAGCAGAAGCTCAAATTTCTTTCTTACATTTTCTCCTATGTTGTAAGGGTGAAAACCTTTATTTCTAATTTCTTTGATTAGCATTAGTATATCTGTCTACAGCAAGTCAACAAAGAGGACTGATGCCCTTAGTAGTGCGACTAACCACAGCTATGTTTTATTTTCATTGGCTTAGTTTCACTGGGTTAATTTTGTCTAAGAGTGTCTAGATAAAGCACTGATAAATAAAAGGGAAGACTGGTGTAATCATCAGGAAATGATTGAGAAAAATAAGAATAAACTAAGAATACCTAATAAGAGATCAGAAGATACCACGGTTAAAATGGAAGGTGCTGCGAGCCCTTAAATTGCTATCTCTTTTCTCAGCTGAGTCAAAAAACATGTATTATCTGCTTGAGTGATTTAATCTGACTAGTTCTAGTATGAGAATGGACATTTAGATCCTATGAGCATTTCCATCCTATAGATACGAATGCCCTTCATCACAGAGATCAATCAACTGTAGCGATGACTCTGCAGTGCTGGAGAGCCTTCCATGGCTTTTAACCAGACTCCCCTCTACAGTTTATCTGGTACAAAGTGCAAGCACAATTATTTCTCCGAGAGACAGCCTCTTAATTGGACCTAATTACCTGTTGTATTAATCTGACAATAGATCCTGTTTGCTCAAAGATTTGTTATGAGTTATGAGTTATTTCCTAAGATTAGGAATTTTGTGATACAAACAGCAATATATTTGCTATATATATATATATATATATTTCCCAGCTTACTCTTTTTAATAAAATCTATAAAAAGTACACAGAATAAGTTTATTCCATTAAGCAGCAGCACGGCTCATGAACTTTGAAAGCACAAATACCCTCAGGTTAGAAATCTTCAAGGTATTGGATTTTGCTTCCAAATTAATATCAAGGCCCTTCACAGAATGTTAAAGCCATTCATGACACTGCTATCACTCAGCCATTTGATGGGTTATGGATTTGGGAAACTAATTTAGTGTTTTGTGACAGAATCCTCGAAGTTTAATATGATTTTTTTTTTCCTCCTTAACACAAGCAAATCAGAAGCATTCTGATTTGCTTGATTTTAAATGTAAACTATCTGGAGAAAAGGGAGGGAAATGGAATTGTGAGGGAAATGGAAAAATAATCATGAGAGAAAAAATCATGGGTCTGAATTTAAAATGGATGCAGCCCTCAAAGATCAAACTATTAGTAAATTTATTTCTCCGTAGTGAAAGGGTCAAGAAGGAAGAGTCAAGACATTTTAAACCCATCAAAACCAAAATGCCATTTTGCTATGAAAAAGAATGAAGAAAATCCCTCTACGCAGTGTAAACCACGTGGCATACCATCTAGGGTGTCCTGAGGGCTATTTGAAATAACCATATGGATGATTCAGAGTACCTAAGATTTACAGTGAACCCTAAGATGCACTCCTGAATGACCTATACTGTGCATTGCTCCTATTTGGCATGTCACAAGTCTGCCAACTTTCTCACAAGTGTGGAATGGCCCTCCCTGTTACCCTCCAAACACGCAAACAATGGAATGAAAATTTTCCGATAACAGCAGTCTTGTGATCTCCACAATGAATGCTGGATGGGCTGATAACATAGGTGAACATGCTGTGCATTCTGAATGCCACCGTGATACCTCTGTGGCTTAATTGCAGTATGATCCTCACCATGAAAACATTGAGCTCATGCAATCTGCTAAGCAATCACCCTATGGGCTTCTGGCACAAAAGCTTTCTGAAGTCTGACTCGCAAGGAATAACTCTGCAGGTGTTGTCTGAGGGCACAGAAGTTTCACAGTTTTGAGAATTTCTGTTACCTGATCTTCTCCCTCTTTCTCCACTTCACCCTCACATTTTTGCACCTTTTCAATCTACTTTGATGTGTTTAAACTACCAGCTTCATGACCCAACAGTTGCATAATTTAATGATGTGCATTGTGATGGGGGGTCACTCAGTAAATTGCAAGACATCTGCTTTTTTGTAACTCAGGGTCAAGCAGCCAGTGGTTGACTACACAAAGGAACTTCACAGCTTCACCAGTCTTTGCATATCAGAGGTTCAACCCCTACTGACTCAATCCTCTATAACATACAATCTGAATTGTATGTGATATATAGTGCAAGAGAGAACTGGTAATTACGGATGATAATGAGAAGAACCTGGAATTAATATTTTAAGTACCAGCTCTATTGCAATTCCATTTTGGCTCAAGCAAGTCTGAGTGCTGTAGGAGAAGCTGGTCCTTACCAGTTAGAAAAAATGAAGATCTGTTATAGCTATCTGCTATCTGTGTGAATGAGTTAATATTCAAACAGTAAATTATCACACCCCCAGTAGAAGTTCCATAACGTTTCCATATACACCTAATGCTTCATTTTCTTCATTTAACCCTACACATTCAGAGCCAATTTGTCCATAGCAACACTTAAGAACAGCAACAAGATCAAAAGACAGTGTCAGCCACAAAAAGTTCAAAAAACAGTATCAACAACTGCAAAAAACCCCTGTCTGGAAGTATGTGCTCATTTTTCCCCCTCTACCTGCAACAATCCAGAAGTATGATAATATAGGAATAGAGTTTCAGTATTTGATAGGAAGAGGTGTATGAAGTCCCCTGTGGGTATTACAGCTCAGTAGTTTGTCTATATTATCTCCAGTCCACTCCTCCATGAAAATGTTATTCCCAATTAATTCATAGATACAGACATTTTTTGAGTGGCCGTAATTCAAAGCACTTTTGTGCTTGTTTGCAGACACTTGGTTTGTATGACCAAAGGGGTTTTTGCATGTCTGATATTGTCCCATTGTGAGGTTTTTTTGGCTCACATGAATCTTGTATCACACTGTCTTGTGCAGCAAATAATGGTGGAATGCATTATAACAGATGTAACACAATGCAATAACCAAAAAAAGACAAGTGATTTTTTGATCAATAAACCAATCCATTTGGTGAGATAGAAGAGATCAGTTTGGAGACATGATTTATTTTTCCTTTAGGCAATGCACGAAGGCTCCTACAATTATGAGTCTCCTGTATCTGACTTACCAGAAATCACCTGTGTGTAGAAGATATGTAGTAGCAACTGATTGAGGCCTGATGGTTTTCCATGGTGCTGTCTGTGGGCATGCTCTGCAGAATGTAAGGAATCTGCAGAGGGGTTGGTTTCTCAGATGCTAAAAGTGTCCCCTTTTTCTCTTCTTACTGCAGAGGCTGTGTTTTCATCCACAGAAGACTTGGCTGAATTAACATTAACTTGCCTATTTGACATCATCCTGTGTTTAGGGGGCCCCAGATGACGAAACAGAGCCAATACACCAGATATAGCTCACTAAGACAATTTCTGACCAAAAGCAAGATAAATCTGGGAAGTCTCACATGCAGGCCTTAGTTAGAGCTACCTAAATAAAACCTAGTGGTTCCAAGCAAAATATTGGCTCAAAAGCGCCAAAAGAGCCCTGCTCACCACAAAATCCTTTCATGTTCCCCTTTTATGGGGATGGTCCCTTCTGCCACCTGCATAGCCTTGTCTCTGAGGGACAATATCGTCCATCAGCCTGCACAGCCAGAGGACCCCACTTCTGCCTGGAGTACAAGGTGCTTCTCCATACAATAGCTGGGGTAGTCTCTTGGTGTCCTTGGCCTTGGTAACATCACCAGTCCCCATACACTGCTTCCGGGGCATTCCTGTACTTGAGAAATGGTTTTACTGGGGGCAGGCAAATAGTTTTCAATAAATACCAAGGGACTGTATTTCACTGTGTGTGTCAATGACACTTGTGCTTACTTTCTGCAATGAGTGAAGGAGTGTGTATAGCAGGAGAAAGCCTTCTTCTCCCTGTCTCTTTACTCTCCAGGAGCCTCAGTGCATCCTGTCTCTCCCCCAAAAGATTTATTGACATTCATTACATTAAAAAAGGGGTGAGTTCTCTAAAGTGCTTTTTTTTAAGGGAGCCTCTGAGATTATACCTGGTGAGAGAAGTGATCAACACCAGAGACCAAGAATTCACCCCAGTTTTTCACTCATGTTTAATGGCAGAGTACTACCAGAAGCACTGAGGATCCCCTGTTAGCACATCACTATTTTAATGGCTGTCAGGTGGGAATCAGTCTGATTATTTGTCTGGGAGAATTTAAATTCCTCATTTCAAATTTCAAAAGAATGGGCAGCAATTTGTTTCAGCATCTTTGTTCCTTCTTCTTCACAGCCGCATGCTAAAACCAGGATGTTTTACTATCAGCTATTAGTACTTGGCATAAGACTCTTCAACCTGCTTTTCCCTCTTCTGCTCTCTTTTGCTTTGTCTGAGAGTGTAGAGCTGACAGAAACTGAGTTATTTCAGTGCCTCAAAGAAAAGTTAGACATCACTGCCATGAGACACAGCTTCACTGCATATTAACAGATACTCAAGCCATTTGCAAATCTCCTAACATCCTAACATCTTTATGTTTTCTGATGCTTAACAAGTCAAGACTCAAAGAGAGAAACGATCAATTAAAATAAGGTGAAAACAAAAGCTACAATCATAAAAGTCTGGCAATGACTTATCCCATGGGCTAGATGCTATTGCCTTTAGAAGCTTACACACAAGCTTTCGTCTCTTCCCTCCTCGAAGTTGCTGTGACCCTTCATAGTATCCAGATGTTTCCTCTTCTTTCTTCAGTATCTCATCCCTTTCTGAGGCACTCACATTTTAAGGGGCATTTTTTCAGTGTTGTTCCCTGCCTGCAGCTGAATATTTTTTGTTATGTTGTTAAAAAAGTTACTAAAAAGTGTAGTTAAGAAAAACGTACTTTCCCTATTGAGTAAAAAATCCAGCTTATATTTTAATAATTACAGAATCCTACGGAGATAATGGAAACAGTCAGTGTGGAAACAATCCAGAGGGTAAGGTCCTATTGAATCTTCCATTGGAAATTCTCAATGAATAGAGCATTTACCAAAAATACTTGTAAGCATGTGAGTGATTATGGCTATGTATCTAATGCATGTGTGACGGGTAAATTTTAGCATGGGATGGACAAAACATGATCTGTAAAAGTGACCTTTATTGTTTCACAGTCTTAATGGTAAAGCAAAATCTCCACCAAATCCTCTGTAGGCTGAGAGTCGGCAAGGCGGAGAATTGTTTCCGTGCACTTTGTCAGCTGACACCCAGCAATGATTATCAGCTGGTTCAGAGGATGAATCCTTTTGTCACTTTCTCCTCACTTGCACACACATTCATGCCACAGCTCTGCCAACCCTCTTTCTCTTTGCAGCCTTCAACTGCAGCATCTCTTGCTCTCTGTGCTTCTGGATGCATCACGGCTTCGTCTTTCTGCTTCCAGACATTCCCTTCCCTCAGAGTCCTTCCCAAATTAAGGTTTCCACTGTTGTTCCCTTCTTGGACATATTTTGTTACCCCCACCTTTTGGAGAGCAGGGGAGAAAAAAGCCAATGTTTTGGGCACATTTTACCTTAATGCTTGTTATATGTCTGTTTACATATAATGCTGCACCATACACTTTTTAGACAGCTCATTTTGATTAATAGACAGCTTGATGATCGGTAGACCGACAGCAAGACAGATATAACAATGAAACTGCAAGATTTAACTCTTCCTCTGTTGTTTATTCAAAACAAAGAACAGTGCTGTCAGATTGCTAAAACTGGAGTGGTCTCTTAGTGCTTCAGGGTAGGTTTTATGTTAAGGTAAATCCTGACCATTAGAAGTCCCTTGTTAACAGCAAGTAGGTTTGGTGACACACCCGGTAATGTCTATAGGCCTGGTGAAGTCACCACCCAAATTTGGGTCTAGGACATCTGGCAAGTGTAGCCTTATCTCAACATTAGACCTATAGAGGGCTTTTTAGCTAATTAAGTGTTAATGACTGCTTTAAAGTAGAAGTTTAGAACCGGTGAGTGCCGGCATCTGTCTGTGTTCTCAGAGAAAACATCTTCCCACACAAGATTCCAAAGAGAGACAATGGCTGATAAAGGCAATAAAGAGTTTACAGATACTACAGAAGAAAATAATTACACAATACATTGCTATATATATTTTTTGAAGGAGTTAATAATGCTTTGGGATGTTTCTTCTATTGATTTCACTATTTCTGCTTTTGCAATAAAATATTTTATCACAGAAGAGTTGCATGCTTTCATCACTTCACAGCAGCACTAATGAAAATAATCAATCTTTATATTGATAATATGTAACTGCATATAATCATCACTACCCATGTATAGAAGACAGAAAGAAGAGTCTAAAGGATTGGAATATTTTTTGCAACAAGGCCCTTCAAAGATGAATGTGTGAAGGCAGAGTTTTCAGTACCAGATTGTGGAGGTGCTTGATCTCATTACTCAGTGTTGCCACCATTTCAGTCCCACATTGAACGGTAAGCCCTGGACTGTTTTAGAACTGATTCAGAATTGCTTGTTAGATTTAGTGAAGAAGTCAATTCTGATTGCAGTTATCATTCCTGTGGAAGAAAAACACACTAAGTGTGGCAAACACATGAGGATCTGGTTCTCGCGGGTGTATTTGAAGAGATGACAGAAGCATGAATAATTGTGTGCCATTTACATTCCCTACATCTCCTACATCGTCCTCTTTGAAGAACTTATCACTGCTTTTACTGGGGCTTTTCACAAGGTGCTGTTAAAAGTATTACATACTCCCATGGCTCTGTCTCCCCTGTGGGAAAGCAGAGTACAAGGGCATCACCAAAACCCATGTGGTGGCAGTGAGTTAGCTACAGCCAGAAACCCCTGCATTCCATATCCTTCACATGAGCATCAGATGGAGCTTAGAGCAATTATCTGGCTCACCCTCCAACTCACCACCTGGTTTTACAAGGACATTTTAGAAAAAAGCTCAGCTCTCACATCACTATAACCTGTCATTTCTTCATCTGCTCCCAGTTGTTTCCCTGCCTCCTATCATCCTGTCTCATCCTCTCAACATCAGTAAAGAGAAGAGAGTGGCTTTTCTTCACAAAGGCCCCATGTATGGGCACGGCACACTGTTTGCAGGACTGAAGCCAGCAAAGCAAGGACAATTTTTGCTGAGGAGCCAGAACTCTGCTTACGTGAGACTTATTTTGCACCTTGCTATGTAGTTAAGTGCCATACCTTGCCTGCTTAGAAGCTAAGTGTGTGAAGGAAGCCATCTGTAACACACAGGGATAACAAGTGCAGTAGTCCTATAGCAGCAATGCAAACATAGCTCGTCTCTCCTGACACACATGTTCTTTAACTCTTTATAGAGCATCGATATATAAAAAGCAGCTCATACCAATTTCTTCTTGCTGGAGAGGTGCAACCCACAGTCCTCGTGTCTGTGGAGCAAGAAACCTACATGGGCCATGACACTGTGTTCTGGTTCCTGTGAATCCCTCGTTGCTGAGGGGAGGGATGAAATAGTGCTGTTCAAAAATCCATGAAGAAATGAGGGCAAAGAGAGGTAAGGAAAATGCAATCATAACACTGCAATTATGGTATAGCAACAAGAAGCTGGATCACACAGGTGTGCTGAAAGGAGCTGAACACCTGAGGGAAGGATGATATGGATGGGAAATCCACATTGCAATCCAATGTGACCATCTGGGGTAGATGTACCTAGCCAATCAAAATGACATGGAATAAAAGAGCAGAAACTCTTTTCCTAGAGGTTTTCAGACCTGCCACCCTTCCCCTTGCTGGCATTTCCAGTGGGCAAGTGCTTATTAAGTGACAGTGGGGCTCCTCAGTCCAATTTTAAATGAACACTGTAAAGAGGGCTTTTGACAACTTATTAAAAATTTAAGTATAATAGCAAACCCTTGGGTTAGTTGATTTTATAGTTAACATTTCTCTGTTGGAATACCAGCACATGATGTCTGTCAGCAAGCCAGCCACAATAGCCTTAGGCTGATATTCCAAAAATAAAATAGCAGTCTATATCTGTCAGGGCTGTGCCGGTGCCATGTTCTACATGAGCACTTCTTTAACCTGATAATTCACACAGCTGAAACATGTCTAAGAGTCAGCTGGAGTGTTCTTGCAATCTGAAAGAAACTCTGTTCTCATCCCCAGTGTGGCCTAACTGGAGCCACTAGCAGCAACAAGCTTTCAAAGCAGTCCACAGGTTGTGTCAGAAGAGCACTGACAAGTCAAAACAAAGTTAAACAGGTACATTAGAAAGAAACATAGAAGAGGGAGGCTGGTCCATTCTAAAATGAAAGGACAGTTATAGTGGGGTTTTTTTTAGGGGAAGTAAGATCAAGGAACCAATGTGCTTCAAAAGATCACTAACCCTGACTGCAACAGAGACTTAAATATTATGAAATTCATTAATTATCTGGTAGTTGACAGCTGGCATAAATGTAGCCTGACTGAGTTTGTTTCCTCTGTTTATAAAAAGGGTAGTGGTGTCCCAAATACGGGTTTTGTTTGTAATTTCAGTTGTGTGTGTACAAGCACCCATAAAATCTCATAAAATGCAAATATGTTCATTGAAAATTACAGAGGTTAATTTTTTGCTTTGTTTTAATATAGACCATTGTCAGTTGTGCTGAAACATTTTAGTGGAAAAGACCCACTGCTCCAGAGAACCTGATAACTTTGGAGGCTAATAAGGGACCCACATGCAAGCTCCTATGTTGACCGAATTGGAGTGACAGCTTTTGCCTTCCTCTGCCTAAACTGACATCTTGACCTAATAGACATGGAGTCAAGCTCTATTTGGAAGCTAGTTTTTACAAGAGGAGATAACTATCTGGTAATGTCGGGAACTGGAGGAAGAAAAAGAGTAAAGGTTCCAATGCAGATAAATGTGGGCTTAGCGTGGGACCCAGGTGCATTCCAAAGTGCTTGACTGTTCTGTAGTAATGGACTGTGCAATATTTCCCTCAGTTATAACTTTGCAAACTCCAACATTTAATCCATATAACTTTTTTATTTGGGTAAACTTGCATTTTCTGTCCCTCTCTCCCAGTTACAATTTGCCCAACTCACATATGAGTGTGCAGTATTTGAATATTTAATAATGTGTGCATATCTCTGTACATATTTCAGCACACACACCCGCCACTTCTGATTACAGTAGGACTCATAACTGGACTGGGGATTGTTCCTCAGGAAAGAGAAAAAGCAGAAATAATTAGCATTTACTCTGTGAGTGCTTCTAATTTTGACAATTTGGAGGCCTTTTTAATCACTCATATTGCATGTTCATAGCACTTATATTTGTCATATATCAAGGTCATCACAGGAAAGGATTAATTAAAAATTTCTTTTTTGTATTTAAAACAGCAACTACTTGTGACAAAATTTGAATGTGGGAAATTATATGGAATATTCCCATTTTTGCTGCAAAAGTGATTGTTTGATATTCTATTTTTCCTTACAAAATGGGGATCCATAATGACACCACTGTCTCCATTTAAACTAAGAAAATATATGAAAAACCAAAACATGAGGCTATGGAATACAGACCCTTTTTAGAGATGATGAAGCCACAGTTCAATTTGTCATTGCATTGAATGCAGCTGACCACAGAGGAAAATGGATCCTCTGTCTACAGTGGTCACATTCTGAAATGAATCCTTTCACCGTATCTCACTTTTAATAAGATTTATACATTCTGTGAAAAGCAAGGCATTCCCATCAAAACTGATCAAATTTAATATAATACAAATTTCAACTTTTGCCTGTATTTGTGGTAGTAGGATTCTGCTCTAGAATTTAATTAATTTATGGAATGGGACCTTTGTTTTCAATTTCAACCCCAAATTCATTCAGCAGTCTGTATTTACTTATTTTTTTTGCCACCATTACATGTCTTCTCCTAGGTCTCATTTCGCTAGGACAAAACAAGCCAAGTGGGTTAGACTTTCTAACCACTGCCCTATTCATTCTGTCAGCTCTTCTTCTGCATCTATTACTCTCTTATTTCAGTACTTCTTTCCTCCTTATGGACCATCATAATTGTACACATTGTCTCACATGGAGTCTTCCCATATTGTCTTGAAGGCTACTGACAGTACTCTAGTAAATACTCTCAATTCAATAACACTTGATTTTTTTTCTCTTCTACAACCTCTTATCTTACTGAGCCTAAGGTGCTGGGCCTTTGTTGCCTCTCCATTAAATCAGGTCTGAGAGTCAGCAAGACTATTATTACTGTACAACAATAGAGGTTACTACAATTGCAAATGGATTTGTTGGATGAAAAAAAGAGGTACAAAATTGTATCTACAAGATAGAATAGAAGCCAAAAAAAAAAAAAGGAAACTGCCATCAAAGGTTTCTTACCTTTTTCAGGGAAATACTGAGTATTGCACTCATTGCTCCAGCACATAGAGATATATATATCATTGTCCAGTTTATGAATGTAGCTACCATATCTATTGTGGCCTTTATCTATCTTGCATTCTGTCAGAAGGGGTGTTTTTAGGTTCAGTAACATGATCTCCTGCTATGACAAGGTGACCCGTTCAGCGGATGGGGAAAAGGCTGTGAATGTTGTCCACTTGGGCTTTAGCAAAGCCTTCGTCACCATTTTCCACAGCATTCTCCAGGAGGAACTTTCTTGGACAGGTGCAATCTTCAGTGGGTAAAAAACTGTCTGCGGGCCAGGCCCAGAGAGTGGTGGTGAAGGAAGTCGCATCCAATTGTCAGCTGGTCACAAGTGCTGCTCCCCAGGGCTCAGTACTGAGGCCAGGCCTGTTTAATACCTTTATCAATGATCTGGACTAGGGGATTGAGTGCACCCTCAGTCAGTTTGCAGACAACACTAAACTGACTGGGTGGGAGTCTTGATCTTGGAGAGGGTAGGAAGCTTCTACAGAAGAATCTGGACAGGCTGGAATAATGGCAGAGGCAAATTGTATGAGGGTCAGCAAGGCCAAGTGCCAGGTCCTGCACTTCAGTCACAACAATCCCAGGCAGCACTACAGGCTGGGGCAGAGTGGCTGGAAAGTGGCCCAGCAGAAAAGGACCTGGGAGTGCCAGTTGAACAGGAGTGGCTGAACAGGAGCCAGGGTGTGCCCAGGTGGCCAAGAAGGCCAATGGCATCTTGGCCCTTATCAGCAATAGTGTGGCCAGCAGGACTAGGCCAGTGATCTTCCTCCTGTATTCAGCACTGCTGGATCCCTGAAAATGTCTTTTTAATTAGAAAATGTGGAAAAAAAGTGTGAAGCACTTAGGTTAAACTACAGGTGCAAACATGGAATACACAGATAAAGAGGATTTGTTTATGAGTTATATGAAGTAACAAAACTGTCATGCACAATTAATACCATCAGTCTTTCAAGTGTTGCACAAGGAATATGTATATGCACTCTCACTCACTTCCCTTTGTTGAGCTGCTTCTCCACTCTGCTGTAATTCTCAAAGCAAGGAGAAGCATTAGTGTGACAGTACAGGACATATCCACAATGATGTTCAAAGGTTTCAGAGACTTTTGGTATTTTTCTGGAGATAGCAGACATACCAATTTACCTCAGGACAGAGCAACCTTCAGAGCCAGCACTTGAAAATGCACTGGGACTGTTGTGATAACTCACACAACTGAGTTTGGGGATGTAGATATTCAAAGATGCTAACATCAAGAAATGAAATCTTGGCCTCACTGGAGTTAGCACAGACTAAGGCTTTGATCTCAATGTGACTGTGATTTTAACAGTGATTTTAGAAATGTCAGGCTTGGCTCATAAGCCTAACTGACAGAAACAGTTTCATGAATGTCAAATTTAAAAATGCCATTTTTACCTCAAGCACGTGACTTGCTTCTGTACCGATCCTAGGCACAGTTTTTTACAACACAATATAGGACACACCACACTTCTATTTTCACACATACAGCTGTCATAGTGAGATCTTTGATTGCTGTAGTTATTTACTAGGATGTGGAGCAACATTGAGGAGCTCCAGCTTTGTGCCTGAATAGCTATTGACAATTCTGAGCCGTGCAATTGTAATTTCAAATAGTTAACTGGGAAAACAAAAAACCCTTTTATGTCATTAAGGCTTCTACTCAAGTACCTAGCATTTCTGCAGTGCATATACAGCATCTTATGGAAACCAAACTAAAATGAGCTCTTCTATGGCATCTATATTTCCTTCTGGAGGTCCTAAAAAACCAGCCTCCAGTCAATTACTCAGATTGCAGAGCAATATAAATTATTCTTCTTCCTCCAGCCTCCATCAAGTGCTTTGCTATCAAACAATGCCAAAGCCAGAATATAAATGAGGCTAGAAAATATCCATATAAAATATACATATACATGTATACACATGCAGTATGCATTATTTCAGGTGCATATAGCATTCTGAACTGCTAAACAGCTTTCTGCATGGGCTGCAAGGAACAGAGACCTTGTTATGAACTACTCCCTCCCTATTTTTTTCCATACACTAGGGCAATTGTGGCATTTTCTCTCCCAGCAGTGCTTCTTTTGTCTTGAACTTTTCCCCTCTCTGCTTCAGCCCTTCTATGAAAGGCAATGAAACTAAAGGGAAGAAAAATCAAGAGAAGAGTGATTAACAAGAAGATGACTACTCCATCTCCTCAGAAGTATCCTTCACAGAGTGAGTCTTTGAGCTCTTCAGTGCAGCAGAAGATACCAGTGTCAGGGATAAACAGGAATGGACAGAACTGGGAAAAAAACAAACAGATAAGATAGAGACTGGCTCGGTTATTTTTTAGCCTCATTTTATTGGCAGAATATAAAATCAGTGAAATTGAGGCAGTATGCAATTTAGGCTGGCATTATGTTTTTATGCTATAGCTGTTCAAGTGGACTGTATGTTTAAAACCATACTTCAGCTCCTCGAAATCTTAAATCATCAGTGACAGTATCAAAAATGTAATATTGTGAGAAAGATCTGTTAATGGTCAGTTATTCAGTGCAGTATTGCCAAATTACCTGGAGACATGATGGAGATAGACTGTTCAATATTAAGCAGCTACCGGGCCTAATCTCTTCCATCTAGTTGTACCTTGAGTAATACAAAACCTAAAATAGATCAGAGAATTTCAAATGTATGCCCCAAGCATGCACTTATATATTACAGCAGTAAAACCCAGTAGTAAACCTCCTCCTTAGGCATTGTTAATAGGATTTGGATAATCACAGAAAAAGCCCTCGGTGCTGAAATTATATTCTTTTTGTTGACAACATGTTACCTAATGGGACTGTGTGAAGCTGAAAAGAAAACAACTGATTGACATGAATATTACAGTAGGAAAACACTGGTGACTTCAGTGAGGTCTCCCTGCAAGTTAATAATTTGTTTTACTTTATTCCCCCTTGCTCATCCCAAGGAATATTTTCAAATGAAAATCACATGTTTGTAACTTCTAGCTGGAGTTAAGTGCTAAGACAGCAGGTTTTAAAATGTTCATTGTGGGGATTAGAAGCCCCCCTACCAGGAGTTCCTGGTGCACACCTCACATGGGGCTGCTCTGAGAAAGCTTCTTGTCAGTTATTTTCTTCATCACAAAATCCGTCAGTGACATTTCACATGTCCTTTCCTGCTGGAAGCTGTCCTATCCTGGCCCTTGGCCAATGAGATAAAATTATATATTCCATAAAATTACTGAATATTGTATTTCTAGTTCCAGCCTCTATTTAATACCATTGCTACTGCCTGCTGAGGAAGGACAGACCAAGTCAGCAAAGAGATGCTGTAGACAAACTGGAACAGTTAATTAACAGGAAAGTTAGAAAGGGAGATCCTTCAGAGGGGTAGAGCGTCCCTTGTCTGTCCAACACACGTTTCTCCCTATCATCCCTGGACTCCTCCTTATGTGCAGTCAGGCTCATTCTCTCATGCAATAAGTTGGAAGGTAAGGCAGATTCTGCTTTTCCCCTTTTTCTGGTTTCTGTCTTTTGCCAGTCAGCACACAGTCCGATGAAAGGATGAGAGAAAAGCAGGCACAAGTAAAATTCACTTTCAAGGGGTATTTTACTGGTGCCAGACTTCCTTGCCATGTTATTGGTTATGCACTACAAGCTTTTATTTCCCTGCTTGCTTTGGTACATGGTACCAAAACTCCCTGCTGGCCAAGAAGGCAGATGCCTGCTGCTGGGACGTGGCCAAAGGAAAAAAGAGGCTGTGAGTCTCCTTGGGCTATTATGTGGCCATTTTCCTAAGCAATCTTTGGCTGATGAAGTTCTGTACCCTCTCATAAAGACTGTCATGTGATGGCAATTGAAGCAGGGGGTTGATTCCTTATTTCTATGATTTGTAAAAAGGTAAATGTTTATCTCAGTTTTGGCACTGAGAAGAAGAGCAGAGAGGGTTTTAAAGGCACTTTGCATGTAACTACTCATGAAACAACACTGTTATTCTCCCACAGCAGGCGGTAAGCAGCAGAAACAGAGACATAACAACTTAGCAATGCAAAATGAGCTCCAGGCGTCTGGTAATTGTACCTTTTTTTTTTTGCTTTTAAGCCCCTCACAACACTGAATTGCATGGGGTCAATCTGACCTGTTCTTGACAATGTTTGCAGTGGCAGGAAGTCTTTGCGACTTTCAATCAGAAGAACATTTTAGATTATTCAGGTATGGAGAGAAAGAAGCACAACAACAAACTGTTTATTTGCACCTATTTTGTGACCCTAAAGGGCTCAATTTTTCATGATTTGTACTGAAGTCAGGATGTTTTAAAAGTATTTATCTAAAATATGTGATTTCATCATGCAGCCTCCAAAACAAATTTATTTAGTTCCATTATATGTGACCTACCTTTCTGCCTTTCTTTTAAAATATAAAATATTATGGATAGGTAGAAGCATGTGATTCAGAGAAGCAATGAAACATACCATATGTTTGAAATTCAAAGGTACTGGCAATTCCCTGGGGCAGGCATCTCAGTGTCATGAAAACCAGAACCCACTGTAATGAACATGGTGGCTCTGGATGGTTCAGACACAGCTTCTGAACGTCAAGGGAGCTGATGAAGGGTCTGGAGCACAGTTTGTCAGAGGGAGCTGGGGATATTTAGCCTGGAGAAAAAGAGTCTCTGGGGAGACTTTACAACTGCCAGAAAGGAGGTTGTGGCAAGGTGGCGGTTGTTCTCTTCTGCCAAGAAAAAAGTGATAGGACAAGAGGAAATAGTTCCAGGGGAGGTTTAAATTGGACATTAAGAAAAATTTCTTCATCAGCAGGGCTGCCAAAACTGGAACAGGTTGCCCAGGGAAGTGGTTGAGTTGCCATCCCTGGAGATATTTAAAAGACATGTGGACGTGGAGTTTAGGGTCATGTTTTAGTGGTGGACTTGGCAGTGCTGGGTTAACAGCACTGATGATCTTAAAGGTCTTTTCTAACCTAAATGATTCATGATTCTCTGTGGTTTTGTCAGCTGGTTCCTCATGCAGCATCTACAAGCCTGTATTCCATAACTGGTGCTTCTGGGGAGAGGGTGGAGATAGATGAGCACTCTTTCAAAAACCAAGCACATGGTCAACCAAGGAAAGGGCATCCTTCCTGGCATTACACGAGGTGACTACAGCCAAGCATCTGAAGAAACAAGCCACACATCCTCCACCGGGAATGCAAGCAGTGACATTGTCCTTCAGGTGCTCCTCTGCTCCCCTGACACCAGGTCCCAGGTCAGAGTCAGATGCTGACCGTCATTTCTTATGAGTAACCTCTGCACAGCCTTGTGCCCAAACAGCTGGGAGCACCAACACAGCAGCCCTGGTCCTTAGCAAATGTGCCCCCTCCATCTTTGAAAATTTGGTGTATGTAGGGATTTGGTCAAAATCAGGGATCTTCCTCAAGTTGAATAATGTGTATTCTTTTTTCACATGATTTAAGTGTGCAGTCCCATGCAGTAAGTTAATGCCTTAGGATTTAGCCAAAAAAGTTTTCCTGACAAATGCATGCAAAATAATTGCAGGTGCCTGTAGAAAATTTTTATCTGTCCATAAACTACCTTATAGTTAAAAATACAAACAAATATTAAAAAATGCGGGTGGAAAAAATGTTTACCTCTCACCATTAGTTCTGCTAATTGTAATTAAGTATAACCCATAAATACTAAGGGATTACCCATTCTGACTGGATTATGTGTTCCAATTGTTAGAAAAGAAAAAGTAATACTTTTCTGCCATGCATTAAATTTAATATCAGCTACCATGTTGGAAAGAATAATGGGAAAAACCTTTCCTTGGGTTATCAGAAGGTGAGAGCTAATATCTGCCGGTTAATCCCATTATGATTATTATATATGACTCTAGGTTGGATTCATTCATAGATTGCACAGATATTACTAAATAGGGCTTCAGGCAACTATACATGAATTTCTGTAAACTGTGATCAGGCCTCAGTGCAGTGGCCGTCAGGTGATGGATTAACGAGCTGTCAGTATTAAATTCATTTATTTCTCCTTATCATTTAAAGAGCAGGTGGTCTCTAACTCCACCAGTCTGAACACACTCATGAAAAGACTCATAGCTTTTTGCAGAGAAATGGAAGGAGCAGCAGCAGATTTCGTTTATCAGGAATAACATTCTGTTCCTGACCTTTCATCTCCAGCACCTAGGCAGACTCACTCTGCTGGTGCTATTGACCCTGCACATTTTGTGCAGACTGAGGTGGTATGATGATAAATATAATGAAATAGGATAGACTTGCTGTAACTTGAAATTAGGCAAGGCCTTAAGAGAAAAATCTTCAAAGGACTAAAAATGTGTACATGCATGCATGTATTTGTTCAAAGAAAGCATATAGTGATTGACTGGACTGTGTTCTGTAGATATGCACATATATTGGTTTCAGTGGAATTGTAAGGTATGTTAAGTCAGTGCAAAATTTGTCTTACCCTTCTCCAAAGTCAAGTTGGTCCTGGGTGCCTCTGTTACATAAACAGTGCAAATTCAGATACAGTTAAAATATGTGAATTAACTTGATTGATTTATTAAAAAGTAAAACTAAAAGTGCTGGAAATGTCTCATACTTATTTAAAATGAGGGGTAACCCTTATTTAAGTCAGGTTATATTGTCACTTCTCACTGTACTAGAGCCAATAAAATATTTGGCTTAAGAAAATGAAAAAGGGTGAGAAAGAATTCTATTTTGACCTTTAACTAAGCAGCTCATCTGATTGAATCTCTGTATGCTGAAAAAAAATGAAGACGAGCAAGCAGGAGAATTTTCTTCCAGTAGGCAGGGTCTCGGTGGGGCTACATTTCCTATCATCTCACTTGTTTACACAGCGTCTTTATAAAAATTGCTGCAGCTCCCCATCTATTACTGCAGTATTCCAGTTAGAAGTTAGAAGGGTACAGAGGACTCACTTGGAGAGGGTTAGTGATCATGAAACAAAGTGAAATGTCCACCCGCTCTGTACCAGCATGCAGCTTTTCTGCAGGTGAAGATAAAGAGGAGTAGCACAAGATTTGTTGAAAGAGTTTTTTAATGCTTCTTATCTTGTCTTACTATGGTGGTAAGTGTTGTCAAAGAGTGCTTTCATCAAGAAGTTGAATTGCAGTCATTACAAAGAACGAGGTCATGCTATTGTCAGCAAGACTACTGATGGCATAATACAATGCTGTGTGCAATGAAAATTTGAAAGACAGGATAGATCTGACATTAAAGGTAGATTTTACTTGTCTGGACAAGGGTTTTCCCCTCTCTTTTTATAAGATGACATTTCAATTGAAAACAAGCAAACAATGCACAAGGAGTAAAGGAATTCTTAAAGCAGCCCATAATAAAAGTCATCCTCAACACATCTGTCATTATTTGGGATGTAACTTAAACATATGAATTAAGGGTGGGTATCTCAAAAAATAAACCCCCCAAAAAATAATAATAAAAGCAGACAAATCCTTTCTCAAGGAATTTGTAGCTTACATCTGTGAGCCCTAAATATGTGCTAGACCACCTCTCTTTTCATTCCCAAAGCACTACTGCTTTGAATGGTACTTGGCAAGAATTCAGAAATGCTACACTTGAGCAGTGCGGCATTGAGAAGGAAGGTATAATGTAAAGCCATTTCATTAAAAGCAGGTCACTCAGGACCCATCAGGAAGACAGTTTCTCCTGAAATGACTTGAAGATTTTGATATTTATGACCTGTTTTGCCATCATCTTCTCCAAAATCTTACTAAAACCAACTAAACCTTAAAATTGTGCCCCAAAAGTTTATTGGGACAACAATGTTGCCCAGATAAGTCTGAAGTCAGCTGATGTCCATTCCTAATTCTCAGGCAATGACACCACAGAGCAATCCATTTTTACAATTGTTTGGAAATAATATCTTCTTTTATACCTCCATATGAATGAACATATTCACACTTGACAGGTGCACTCTTTACTGGGTTAAGTACTGGCTGGATGGCCAGGCCCAGAGAGTGGCGGGGAGTAGTGCCACCTCCAGTCAGTGAACAGTCACTAGTGGGGCTCCCCAGGGGTCAGTTTTGAGGACAGTGCTATTTGATACCTTTATTAATGATAACAATTACCTCAAAGGAGGGTGTAGTTAGGTGGGGTTTGGTCTCTTCTCCCAAGCAACCAGCAACAGGACAAGAGGACATAGTCTTAAGATGCACCAGGGAAGGGTCAGGTTGAAGAACAGGAAGAATTTCTTCAGTAGAAGGGTTATTAAGCACTGCCATGGGAGGTGGTGAAGTCACCATCCCTGGAGGTGTTTAAGAAATGACAGGATGTGGCACTCAGTGCCATGATCTGTCTGACCAGGTGGTGATTGTTCAAAGATTGGCCTCAATGATCTTGGAGTTCTTTTCCAACCTTAATGATTCTGTGGTCCTATATCCTCATCACATGCCACTTATATATGTAATTGAAATTCTATAGAAGTTGAAATGATATTTGAAAAAAAAAAGGACAGCTACAGATTTTAGAAAGTTACTTACAGTAGACAGTAAATCCATTTTCAACTTTTTGGCATATAGATGTCCTTTCTTCTTGAAAATATGAAAATTATGCTTTCATACGACAAATCACCTAAATGTTTCCTCAATGAATTATAAAATAGATGTTTCTCTCCTGAAAAAATCCAAACTTATTACTTAAAATGACAGTCAGACATAATTATTTCTTTTTGCTTTTTTTTTCTCTCTTTTTCCTCATTATTCCATCAGGTTAATGTTCTCCATGTGAAATTTTGAAGAAGTTGAAAAAAGAAATTGGTGAGACTATCCTGTCTTTATCTGACTTTTTATTGTGACCTATTGTGTATACTACTGTATGCATAAATAACTATATATAGGATATATTTTTTTAAAAAGTTTTCCCATCAGTTTTTGGGTTTTTTTTAACTTCCACGGGCAGGGCTGACCTTTTTCCCCTACTTCTAAAAGAAATACTTGCTCCAAAAAGATGATAACCATCCAGTGTTTTGTTTGCACTCTTTTAAGGGGCTTGCTTAAATATTCAAGACACTCAAGAGAATGAAAGGAGCAAAATGCCCGATATTCTACTTTACATTACATTACATCCTTGCGAGACTGAAACAAACCCTTAGCCATACTTGTTTCACACACTTTTATGGACAACTATTGGCAAGCCACGCGAATCCTGGAGACTGGAACTTTTCTCTTTTCATCTGCCCTCTTTCAGTATATTTCAGTATATCATTTTTTTCTTATTGTATATAACCTACCTATGCAGCACTCTGCCCTTCAGCAGAGCTAGCACTGCTGACAGCATGTCAGCCTGGTCTCATTCTAGTTCCACCTTCACCTCACTTCTCCAGGCCTCCTCCAGCCCGACTGCAAGCATCCCCCTTCGCCTCATAGGCTCTCCCTTTCTCTTTTCTGTTACTGGTGTGCTCATTGTAATTCCCTGACCAGTACTTTTTCCCAGTGTTTCTATATGAAAGTGTAATGTGTGTAAAATGCTCTCAGTTTGCCAGCTCAGTAGTGAGAACACTGATTCGTTGCTTATCAGATTAATAAATATTTTGATAAATAAGACTTTCTCCAGGCAGCCAGCTTCAATATGTGCAGGAATGCAAACTGCAAGGTGGGGAAGGTAAAGACTTGGTACTTTGAGCAACCAAAAAGGTGTCCAGAAGGGAAGTCAACCTCTTTGAGATGATGACTTTTACATCCCTCTGCTGACGGAGACCCATGCGTCACATAACAAAACAAAATACCTATATTTTAGAACTGTTCACATTAGTCAATATGCCGAAGTTTTCTCTTGGTTTTCTAGGGAATCAAATCCTACACAGCCATAATCTCTCTGTTTCTACACACAAGCACCTAGGAGCTGTTTGGCATTATTTCTTCAGAGTGTATTTTCTGCTTTCATGTGCTACCAGCTATCAGTGAGGACTCAGACATACTGCAAAAAAGGAATAGCACAGAGGTTTAAAAATTGTTGTAATGAAACCCATTCCCAGGCACTGTTAGTGCAGAAACAGAAGACACTGTACCTGTCAGGGAAGTAACCTAGTGAAGGTTGCTGGAACCTCTCTCACCTTTAAAAGCCCTTTGCATCAGCCCTGTGAGAAGCTCTTCTAGAGCAAGCCTCTCTCTGTTCTCCCATTTACAACGTGTTCTAGTCAAAAGAGTACCAAAGCAGAGAGCTTAAAAGGATACAAGGAGATTTAGGAACATAACGTCCCCAAAGGTCAATGGCATTTTCCTAACCTGCTCAAGCTACTTCTAAAAAGGCTTGTTCAACTGTTCTGTGAGTTTTTTTTTTTTTTAATTGACCTTGCTTTTGGTTCCCTTTTGGTTTGTAAATCAAAAGGAACCAATTATCTATTCATACACCAGTTTGTAGAAAACTTATTCAGCCTAAACCATATGCAAAATTTAGCCACAATTCATCATGGAATTTAAACACCATTATGAAAATAACAGGGAGCAATAGTCTATCACTAAAATTTCAAAGCATTAGCTTTACCACATTTTGAATATAGACAATCTTCCAGAATTAATTGATACTAGTACATCTTTGTTACACTCAGTCAGAAGTACCTGATCTCCTCTCTAGACACTTTTTCTCAGAAAGCAATTGACAATTTGTAATACTTACTGAATTTAAAAAGTTAATTGCCATCTCACTGAAGTAGCTTATTATACAAGTACTGGGATTATGTCTGTCTGCCAATGGAATACACTAAAGCACTCCATTTAAGCAATTTAAATTAAAGTATCATTTTATAAAGTTGTTTTGATTTTGATTGCATATTGAGATTTTAAATAATTTTGCTTTAATTTCAAGGGAGATGGATTCCTTTTGTATATTATCAAATTGTAATAATTTCTGGGTGATTAACATTTAAATCTACACTCTTAGCACATTCTTTCCCTATAGCCACAGTTGTATTATACTTTTTAAAGAAGCTGAGTGTTCTGTGCAGTGCACAGCAGCGATGAAGCAGCGCAAAAAATAGTGAAAAAATTCTCTATCTGGAGCTCTACAAGCAATCCCATAGCAGCGTGCCACTATCACATTTCATCATACAGCCCAAAAGGCAGTTCTGTAATGGTAAGAAGACTTTGTAATAGAGAAAATTAAAATTATCACTGTGCATTCTGCAGTGTACTATAGTCACTTACTAGCCAACACAAGATGACTAGAAGCTCTAGATTAGGCTTTAGCCCAAATTTTTACATTTGACACACAGTAATACGGTAGCATTGTACTCTGCAGCACGGACGGGTGATCTCTTCTCTGTCCTTCTTCAAAGTCTGCTTCAGGACTCGCACACCCATTATAAGAAATTATGAGATAGATGATCCCCTGAAATGTATTTATTCATGAATGGAAGTGTGCATTTATTTTCCATTTTGGTGACTGCATAGTGAAGGGAGAGTATGAAAAATAGTCAAATTGTCAGAAAAGTGAATACTCTACATTGACTTTGGTGAATGGCTCTAGCCACATTCGATGAGGCAAGAAAAATAAATGTCAGGAGCAGAAAGACAAAGCATTCTGACATTTTTTAAATTAAATTTTCTAATTTTTCAACTAAGTTCACCAGGGGACAGATTCTCTAGTCTTTAAGCAGCAGGTGAATTGCCTGGAATAGTCCAGTTCAAATAACTTTGATTCCTTAAGAAAGGATGTGAGAAAATATATGCCTCTGAATACACTTTCAAAGTGGAATGACTGCTCTAAATTCCCTGAGCTGTTAGCAAACTGGTGAAGAAACAATATGGACTAAGAATTTAGCTTTTGATTTACAGTGAATTTCACCCAGACAAATATTTTGTAATTTACACAGTAAGAGTTATGGTCAGTAGCACTTTAAACTGAAGTATCCTAGGTAATTGCACAACTCCCTCGTATCTTTTTTGAAGGAAGTGCTGTTAGCCGCAATCTGATTGAGCTCATTGGAAACAAGTACCAAGCAGGAATTTACATCCTGTCTTTGTCTCAGGACCTCATCTTGAGCTTACAGATTTGTTTTCCTGCTAGGGTTTATAAAGGAATCCATGGATGGTTAGTCAATGCACACTGTGTATTATTTCTTCCTACTGCCATCTCTTTGCTTTGGAAAGCTGATATGAAAGACTCCTACTACTAGTTTTTTTGAGTGTTCTGTTAATATGCTGTAAACCAAAATGCACACACAAAATAGAAAAAGGAAAAAAAAATCTGTAAGATAACAGTGCAAGTACAGCAGCTGAATGCATTTAGAAAATGACAGTCTAAGATACGGTAAAAGCAGAAGAACTCAATCCAAAGGACAAGTTTTAAAAAAACTGCATATGCAAGTTACAGCAGTGTATTGGGTTTGTAGATTAAAAAAAAAAGTTGTAGACAACTACAATGGGACAGTTTGTTTTTTTTTTTAATGGAAGAGATTATGTCATCTATAAGCAAGGTATGGAAGAGATAGCTTTAAGGGCATTATTTGAGAATAAAGTTTTGAATATCTAAGTCAGGAATATCAAGGAATACACTGGTAAACTCACCAAGAATAAAAGGAGATTGGTTTGCTGTGAAATTAGATACTCTGAGCTGCTGTCATGCTCACAAGGTTAAAATAACTGTCACTTACATAATTTTAAACAGATTTTCTCTCCTAGGGAAAGGCCAGAGAGTCATGGGTCCTCTCCCAGTCAAGACAAGAAACATTCCAGGAACAGAGTGCAACAGTCAAAGCTGGATCATCTATTGAAGATGGCCCATCAGTCGTTTCAATATCAACTTCTCTGTTCAACTGTGCCATCAGCTGATGAATCACTGTAACTCTGATCCCAGTGGAGGCACAGTACTTCTGCTCAGGGCACAAACAAGGCTGAAGAGGAGCTGAGGACTCATCTTGTCCCTTAACTGTACATGGATAACTTCATGTATCGGGTGTTGGTCTGACGGGTCTTAATTACTTATTACAGATGTTTTTGCTCATTATTTCCATTTTAAAAGTGTAGCAGAATGCTGTAGAGTAGAGAGTTGGAAATTCTAAAATTTTTAATTCTTCTAATGTATAGGGCATACCAGATAATTTCACCTAGTTTTTGTTAGTAAGTTTTAGATTGAGAAGGACTGAAACTGGAAACTTGCTTCTGAATCTTTTTGAATCTTATAGAGGATGAAGTCTTGGTTTTCATCCTTGGGTTTTTTGAAGATCTACATCTGTCAAATATTCTAGGTCTTCATCAGATCTACAGTTAGACCCTACTCCCTTCTCTGTTATAAGCTCAGCTTCTTCAGAAGTTCCTTTATCAAAATTTAAGAAAAAATTTCCTTCAGAAAATTGTGTCATTTCTGTCAGTGAAGAAGGAAAGAACAACTGCTTAACTCCACTGCAAAAACACTCAGTCTACTTCCCTTAGTCCAGGCTGCAGGACCTGAGATGAAAAAAGAGCAGGAATGAAGAAAAAATCTATTTTAAGGTTAACAGGTATCTTTAAACACAAATTCTATCTCACCAGCCTAGAACTTTGATTTGCACCTAAAAAGGCAAATCTACAGGATTAGATTTTTCAGTCTTTTCTACCTTCCAACCAATTTTACTTTTAAAAGCCTGTCTAGTGGTCCTAATAACCTAACAATGTTCAGCAAATTTTTTATTGGCTTTGCAACCCTTTCCAATAAAGTTCCAATTGCTTAAATGGCTTTGCATTGAAAACAAAAGGTTAGTTTAACTAATTTCAGTGAACAAGCCTCACCTGAGATTTTTGAGTTTGTCTAAATGTAGACACTTCAATCAGTGTGAGCTGAGAGAAGAAGAAGGAAGCTAATGACTGCACAAACAAACAAACAAAAAAAGCTACAAAAAATCCTGAGAGACTTTAAGCATCCACAGAGCTGCTAAACTTGCTGAAGATGCTGTCATTTGGCAGCTCTGAGAATCTGCATCTAACAGAAAATCTACCTGTTCTCATGTTGCATTTAACCACATGACATACTGTCATATTCTGTGCTTCTGTGCTCCACAGCTTTACTGTCCCTTTTGCAGTGAGGATTTTATTCCAATTCTGGGTCTTCTGGGTGACTCCATATTCAAAATGACAGAAAAATCTACAGAGCATTTGATTTTTTGTATTGCATCTGGCATTTGCTGTATCTACAGAAATTGCATGCCTGAAATATCTAAATAGATAACAAATAGAAAACATTTTAACTGAATTAAATACCTTCATCCCTTTGCTTCTTGTACATTAACAGATGAATTGCTGTGGAGCTCCTTACAAGGGTACAACACTTTAGCTTTGCAACCTGCAAGGCTTTTATGCACAACAGGGTTTAGTGTTTCATGTGACAAGCTTCTGCCTTGATTTCCAAGTGCTTTATAAGGCTGTCTGAATTGCTCAACAGATAGGACACCTGCAGGAGGTCACTCTTATTACTCACTTCAGGGACCACCTGAAGGTGTCTGAAGAGCTTGCTGTTAGGTGGACTCTCATAAAACAGCTGAGAGTCGAGACTGAATGACAGAATCACAGATAACTGAGCCAGTACGGCAAGAAATTAAGCAGAAAAAGTTCCACGTATTCTTCTAGTAAAGAGAACAGAAAAATCCTACAGCACCACTCCATGCAGAGTTTTTTGAGAAGTTACTACTACCTTACTAGCCATTTTTGAATGATGATGTTCATGTCATCATTGTGTATTAATCTTATCACTTACCACTTTTATTTTGGCCATTTATTTTCTTATTAATAAAGGCAGTGTGCTATCTCCTACTTTTTTATAGTCACAGAGATTAAAGTCTTACGGATTTGGGTCAAAATTAATGCTTTCTTATTTCTGCCTTTTCTTGATGCATTGTGAGGAGTGTTGCCTGAAGGACTTATACTCCAAATATCTTGTTTACAATCCCAACCCCAAAAACTTTTGAATTTAATATATCCTTTTTTCCTTCTAGTTGCATGTGCTAAGTTTTCCAGAAATGACTCTAATACAAATATGTGTGGGTGGGTGGGTAGGTGTGGGGGTGTGTGTGTGTGTGTATAAACACACCCTTTATTATCTTGGCAAGGAACCAAGGACAAAGAAGACTTAATAGCAAATCATCTAGATAAGAGCTAAAAATTCATAAAAGATTGAAAAGCCTTCTTGCTCTTGTGTTCTTTTTTCCTCCTTAAAACATTGCTATTCCACAGGAGTGTGAAAGAGGAGCTTTGGGAAATGAAGCCCTTCCTACAATCACAGAAGAGGATCAGAATGGGTTATCAGTGTCACCAGCATGTATCTCAGTCTTGCCCTCTCATCCTTGTGTGACTGTGACTGCCCCAACCCACTGCCAGCTAGATTAGCCAAAGTAGCAAGAATTAACAAAAATTAACAAGTAGAAAAACACACCCATCTGTCCCTTAGAAATGAGGATGAAATGCAAACATGCCTGTTTCAGATAGACTGAAAAGTGGCTATCAAGTTATCATCACCTTTAGCCCCTGCAGACTGGGATCGAGAGCAGTGGGAGGTCTCCTGTCAACAAGGCCTCTTACACGACCAGTGCTGCAAAAAGCAGCAATGAAGGTGAGGTCAAATACACAGAATGTAATAAACTGCATATGTGAAAGGACTGAGGAACAGAGAGGGAGAAGGAGAAGAAATCAAGTAAGATATCTGTCTCTCAGGTGAAGGTAGCCAATGCCAGCATGCTGGGATCTACTTGGTGGTAGATGCACACACGCAGCCTCTGGAAGGAGGGCAGCTCAGAGAGTGTGCCCTGTGTCTGGCTTACTGCCCAGGGAGTCTGTGAGACTTTCTAACTGAGCATCTGCTTAACATGACCTCCAGGATATGCCCTAGATGGTGAAGCTGTAATTGGAGTAAGGGCTATTGACCGTGGTGGTGACCCCAAGCCGGCAGACAAGTGTGACCAGGCTGGGCAGAGGGCCAGTTCTTCCAACACGGATCAAGGTCAACCTCCAAGGCAGTGAGGAAAAACACAGGTGTGAGAAAAAAACTTTGGGTCTCTAGGTGAGGTGGCCATGCATGCTTGCCCTGCCCTCGCTTCCTCCAGCTGTGCCACCTGCATCGGCAATGCCAAGCTTTACCCTGCTCCCCCAAGGTGGGGGCGGGGGGAAATATATCAGGTTTCCCAATTTTCAAAACAATGTTGTAACAATGGGCTGTTGCTGCACCTGCTTCCTCAGCGCTGAGTGAGCGGCCGCAACTCACCTCCCGCCACAAAGGGGGGCCTGGTCGGCGATGATTAATTCCAGGAGAACACAATAGTCAACATCTGAGCAGCCTGTGTGCCAAGGAGCATGTTTTCCTTGTTTATCTTGCACAGTAAGTTTTTAGCATCGCTTTTTTTACAAAGGCCATGCCTACTCCAGATTCCCAGACGGTGAGTCAGCCGTGGTCCCGGGTGAACCTGTGGACCCACGTGGAAACTTCACCCCATGAGGGGTCAGGCAGGCTTGCCACCAGAGCACGTCCAGAGTTTAAAAAACAAACCTGTTTCCTACCACCACGCTTTAGCCTCAGCCAGCATGTAAACAACTCGTGGGGGGCTGGCTGTCCACTGTAGCTATGCATCTCTTGCTCCCTGCCTATCTTTTCAGCCTCAAGGCTGCAGCAACAGAGTGTCTGCTTTCCACCAATGCTTGGCATTTTATCCTTGTGGTATAGAAGCATTATTACCCTATTTTGTTTTTTAATCAATGTTGAGTAATCTATGTATATTACAAGGCTATCATTTTAATTCCTAAGCCTTCCAAGCTCTCAGTCTGACGTAGAAGGTGAGGATGTGCTGTCTCCAGCAAAACCCAACAACAAGAATAGGCCTCTGAGGTCATGAGCAGACAGTTGTAAATTAGAGCAGCCCTGGGGCTAAAGAAATTCGGAGGCAGTAGAAAGTTTTAGCTAAGCAAGAAAAAAGTCCAACATGTAAAGGGTGTACTACAAGGACATTTGCATCTCACAGCATTTGCCATCTCAATAAGTGGCTTGTTAGAAGTGAAGAATATGTAGGTGATATTTTGCACCACCTTCCCACTTTTCTAGCATATTGCAGTGAAATATGCAATTCCCCCTTGTTAGAACAATGTGGAAAATGTTCTTCAAGGGTATCACATTGTGCTATGAAATGGGGAACAGTTGTTGTGAAAACAGAACTTATTATCCCTGCTAAAGTGGCCCCAAAGTGCTATTTACATCTTACAAGTATCCTTTGTAAGATGCAAGGCAGACCAGAAAGTTAGACTGTTTGTTCTTCTGCTTATGTTGTATTGGGCTTTCGCTCTATCCTTCAGCCAGGGTATGTGTTATCTTCATAGCCCTGCTGTGTTGTGAGTCTGGCTGTGTGCAACACCGAGTAAGCCAAACCTGGGTATCAGTGCTGTCTCTGTGTCTGTGATGCTGCTGTAGTGCAACCCCATGAAGTCCAGCCCAGGTCTGCTTGGTGCTATTAGGCCTTAGTGTCCTTCTACCTTTTTTCTCTGACTCCTTGTTTATCTTTTCAGAGCTTGCCCTGTGTTATGAGTTGGGTTGAGGAAAGTAGTGGTGTGGTGGGAATAGGTCCCTAGGAATATGAAGGGCTAGAGTGCCTGGGAGAAGGGTAATGTAAAGGAATCAACCTCCTTGGGGCATCCATGCATTTCATAGTCCTACCATTCACATTTTCTGACCTACCCTCTCCTACCACCTCCTCCCCAAAGCTAGCCAAATGCTGTGCTGGCCTCGACTTGTTTCATGGCTCTGGCCCCAGTTTGAATTTCATGCAAGTCAAAGTGGCAGGAGAAATCTTCCTACCATAACTCCCATGGACCTTGAAGTATGCATGGTTTAGAGGGAAGCTGTGGACACCAAGCTTATGCAGCATTTAAATTATTGTTTGTTGATTTACCCTCCTTCTAATTCCACATCAGTTTTATAATTCCTATTTATTAAAGAACTAAATATAATGAAAGTTTTGTCTGAGCTCAGTGAAATTTTGTTTGGTTTCTTTCCACCATCTCCTCTTACAGGGAGAGGTTAGTCTGGACCTTGGTGAAAGGTGTGAGCTGCAGGCTGGGAATGACAGAGAGTTCCCACACAATGTCCACAAAGTCTCTGAGACTGATTATGTTGCAGCTTGTTTTTGAATAATGTCAAAATGGAAAAAGTCAAGCCCTCAGTCCATATACTGAGCCCTTCTTTCTTTATGAGAAAGCCAGCATTACTGGCACAGTATCACAAGTGTCCAGCTACTTGTGTGATGGGCATACAGATCACCCAAGGTTTCCCCTGTAGAAAATCATGATTTCCATCTCCAAGGCTTATTCACCCCAGAAGTTTTTCATTTTATAAATGAACATATGGTTTAATTTGAAGTCATGGTATGGAGCCTAGCTTGTTGAATGGCTGTTTTCAGAAAGCATTGGTAACATATGTGGGATAGTGGAGTTTTGTTTTAGTTAGAGGTTTTATGGAGGACTTTTTTTCTTGACAAGTTCAGCAACACAAGCTGAATGGATTAGAGCACCTCAGACATGTCATTGTTTATATTGCCATGGACTGTCACAGCGATTGGTGTTGAGAAAGGATGTGATGAAAAGTTTATGTGGAAAGCTAATCATTGTTTTGTATTTTTTATTGACACTTTGCATTGTATATGCTACACTGTTTTTGTGGGGGTGGGAGAGTGGGTTATTTTGCTTTTAACTGTCTAGCTCTTACAGTTGGTCTGATTCTGCTCTTGCTGCAAACTTTGGGCATTTTACCACACTGGTGAGCAGGCCTGGAGCCAAGATGTCTATGAATGTAATAACAGAAGCTCCAAGTCTACAATGAGCTCTGAGCAGGAGGAATTCCATCTCCTTATATGAGATCTTTCTCTGCTGCAAAACATGTCAGCATTAAGCCAGATTTTGTGCAGAGCAGGTATGTAAGAGCAAAGCTTCTTTAATTTTGAGGTACTGCTTTAATGCTACTCTGACAGCTTCTGTTTTCCAGCCTGGGAAACACATCTGGGCTCTTGGTACAGTTTGCCTCACTAAACAGTGGCATTAAGCTCTAGTTCCACCTTGTTTCTTTGGAGAAAACAATTTTCTACGTTCTCCATTGTGAATGCAAGGGTTAAGGGTCAGCAGACCACTGGGCCTATATTAAATTCGAAGAAAATATGAAGGAGATATATTTTATTTCTAGAGAAAAGCGTAACTGTGTTTTTCCCCCATGCCAATCTGACCCCAAACTGGATGTGTTCCACATTAAAGAAAGGTGAGGGAGTGCTTTAAAAACAACTAGAGTAATGACATTCACCCCAGGCAGAGATCTGTCATCCCAGATATGGTACCACACAAAAAACCGAAATGGTTTTTCCAGTGTTAGGTCCTTCACCCATCTCACCTGGTTAACCACGCCAGCAAATCCACTAATCAGAGGATATGGGAGCAGACTCTTAGGCTTGGGAGGGTGTGTTTCCTTTACAGCATTTGGCTGGAGGGATGATGCTTGGTCTAAAGACTTTTTTTCACAGAAGGCTGTTAAGGCAGTCCCTGGGGTGTGAGAAAACAGGAGGTGAAACCCAGCACAAAGGAACAATAACAACTGCACACAGCTTCTGCCTTCTTTCACGGGGAAGAAGGTGGGGGAGGGGGGAAGGAAGAAGGAAAAAGTGCTTGACTTTCACATAACTTCCACCTCCTGGCTTTCCCTCAACAGTTCCCCAGACAGTGGAGAAGGCTGAATTTAAAATAGAGGTTAAGAGATGCCCTGGAGCATATTTAAGGCTTTGTTACTTGTTCTTGTGAAGATCTGTGCTTTGTAATATGTAAGAGGCAGTGGACATATTATTGGCCTCTCTCTTCCCCCATCTCATCCTACATTGAGGGGATACAGCATCAGATACATGCCATTTTATACCTAGAAAAGAAATAGGGGCTGAAATTATGCCTTCATCAAGCACAGAGAGGTCAGACTAGCCTGTGAGTTAATGACCAGGATTACTGGAAATATTACCTAAAATAATGGTTTTGTAAAACCCACTTGTCAAAGGATAGATGCCTGCAACGGAGACATTGTCGAAGATTAGACTCCAACACTGATGCGTCCTGCTGTGAAGAAGCAGTGGGACAACAATCAGGAAAGTGAGCTGGCAGTGAGGACAAGCCATGTCACAACCATGTTTCTGCAAGTTAGCTTGTCCAGCTAGCCTGAAGCCTTAGTCAAAGCAGCCTTCTTCGATAAAACAAAAGAGTCAACTTGGTGTATATTTCAAATTATGCAATATTTCTTCACAACAGCTTCCTAATATAAATGAAAGCAAGCATTTTTTTCATAGATTTGGTTTCTCACTAGCTGTCTTGGCATATAGTTCTCTATGCCCACTTTGTTTTGGTATGTCTACATGGGTATCATTTTTCACATCTGGGGTTTAGATTTCTGTATGTATGTGTATAGAAATTCTGTTTAGAGCCTAGACTAAAATTCAGCATTGAAACAGGAAAAAAATTTCCAACTGCATTTTCTCCTCTGCCCCACCTCTTCAATTGCACTGCTCAGACAGTGAACACTTTTGCTCAGTGTGAGTTATTCACTCCTTGCTGTATCTTTGCTTCCAGTGAGATTAACCTGATGCAGACCTCAGGTGCACAGATCCCCAAAATTATATTCTTATGTTTACAAATAAATTTTGCACCATTTATAATTTCTCTGGCATGTGTAGTCCTAGTTTAGCTGATAAAAGGGATTTACAAGTATGACGCAATGAAGGAAACACAGCTGTGCACCCAGATTTTCCTTTATGCATCACTCTGAGGATGAGTAACACTTGCAAGCATAGTGGCAAATAAAGGCTACCTTGGAGTGTGCAATTATGTTAGCAACAATGCATATGCTATAGATAAGGCAGAGTTTTGTAATTAACTTTTTATGGCATAATGTAAAACAAATTAAGAATTTTTAAGATACAACATTTTATTTAGTTACCATGTTACCCACCAGAGCCTCCTAATCAAATAGCAGCATACCGAAGCTTTCAAAGGAAGAGTAATGTTATGTGTCTCCAAGCATATGTCTCTGTGCTCACTGGATTAAATTTGGCAATTACAAAGAAATACTTTGGCTTCAGAGATGGCTCTGATACTGGAGAGATTTTCACAGCATTTAGGAAAATCATGAGGAGTTGCAAATCATTCTGTAACATGTTCATGAGTTCATGGATAAGAGTGTTCTTTGGTTTGTGTATCTAAGACTGGAAAACCAGAAACAATTGCCATGTTTGTTGGAGTCACAAAACATAGATTAAATTTCCAGAGTGCTCTTCCGCCAAAGCACTTTCCTAAGTATGAAGTAAGGATAAACTCCCCAGTGTATTGTGATATGGCTCAGAGTTGTCTGGAAGAGAAAGTGTTTAGGTGCTCAGAACCTTTTGTAACAAGTGTGCATTTAGGTGGGAACTGTGTTTCCTTTTTAACAAATGCAACAGTCAGCAAAGACAGGAACTGAATATCCAGCTCACTCAGAGTAACACCTCATTTGTCTATTATGTTACAGATATGTCCTACATTCACGATTCGATTCAGGAGATAATTTCAATGAAATTGAACGTTGTGACTGGATAATAGACAGCTGCTGAAAGATAAATGCTGAAGAAAAGAACTATATTTTCAGAGGAAAAAAATGGGTTTTTTAATGATAAAAGTTTCATTCCCTTACAGGTATCACTATTATACCATCTGAGATAATATTATTTGTGCAATGTGGTAAATTATTTTCTTCTATCCATAACAAGTGAAAAGAACATAATTGCTTTTATAATTCATTGTGTTTAATTAAAACCCAACATTCTGTTAGCCAAAAAATGGAAAAAGCCACTGAAGACTTAGGCTGCATTTCAGTTCTCCAGATAGTATAATCAGCCTGCTCCCTCCTCTTTTACAGTTAATTATACAACGGTCATACAGACCAACATCTTGAATTATCTAAACCAGGGAATCAGAAAGGTTCAGTTCAGGATCTGGACATTACTTTTGGCTGACATTGAGTTTATATGGTATAATTACTGCAAAGATTGTATTAAAGGAAAAGCAAGGTTAAACACCAAGCAGTGGGATTCGAAATTTCCAACACTTAAAACAGTAAAAAATTAAGTAGACCTGGAAAATTTAATTCAGACCCTTTCTGCACCATAAGTCTGTGTTTTGTTTTGTATTATAACATCTTGACCTCACATTGTCATTTGCCATCTTTTCTCCTTTCCCTTTCTCCCTCTCTCTTATTTGTCTTCCCTTTTGTTTTTTTCCCCTAGTCTAATTTATCATTCCATCTTTGCTTCCTTTCTTTCTTCCTCTTCCTTTAGTGTTTGCTGCAGCAGGCACAAAGAGTCTCCAGGGTCTCAGTTCTCATGTCTAAGCCCTATGACAGCCAAACAGCAAAATGGCAGATCCACATTAGCTTCTTCCTCCCTCTCTCACAGGTACCCTTTCAGTTTGTTGCTATATATATTTAAAAAAAAAAAAAAAAAAAAAATTTAGCCATCAGTTAAGAATTTTAAGAGAATGTAAGATGCTTAGTGGTTTATATAGGTGAATCTGACAGTGAGATTTTATCAAGCCTTGGGGAAACCAATGATTTATTATTTTTATATGAGGCAATGCAAAGGCAAATGAAACCACAGCCACTGTATGTGAATAGAGGAATCTGTATTTACAGATGCATATGGACATGTAAACATATTACCTAACAGCACACACAGTTTCAGAGCTGATCTGCAGGACAGGCTTCCAGAGTGACTGCTTTCCTAGATGCATTCACAGTGGATGTTTTATCATTGTCCTCACAGGCACTGCTTGTTTTGTGACAGGTAACTGGTTGTCAGTGGACACTATCTATTGTGAAAGCAATCTTGAAAGCATTGTGAACAAATTCTGAGCTGCCTAAACTCACCAGGAGTTGATCATACATTGGAAGAATATCTTGGATTAATGCTTGTCAGGTCACATACAAATAGGACACACTGACAGCAGGGTTATTCTCATACTACTGAAGTTTAGTTTGTGGAACCAATAGACAGCATGTGTCACATAATCACAGAATCACTGGAAGATTTGGGTTACAAGGGACCTCTGGACATCATCTTGTCCAAACCCCTGCTACAGCAGCTTCACCTAGAGCAGGTTGCACAGGTCATGTACCAGGAGCCCATGACCATTAGTTGCAGCAAAGATGGAATTATGTCCTCCATGACTGCATTAAAGGCAGGATTCCCTGGAGCAGACCCCGGGCATTTTTGTCTCAAGGATAGACCCTGTGCAGCTGGTCATTCTGTTTCCTGAACAGCTGCACTGGGCACAGGGCCATCACAAACACCCCACTGCCATGATAAAGCAGCTAATGGACTACGTCACACCTCAGAGAAATGAACTTTCCAGGAGCTGTACAATGCAAAAAAATGTGTTGTGTCTCTTTGAAGTAATAGTTGTTTAATAAATGGCATAAGACCACACCTGTAAATTAGCAGTTCTCTAGTAACCATCCTTCAGTGGCTTTATCATTGGGCAAAGTCATGACTACCATGAACTAGCAAAACTGAACTTGGTGGCCATTTGTCAGATTTCTGGCCCACTTTTAACTATCACTCAAGGTGGCATGGTCTGGAAGATGACATGGTCCTCCTTGCCCATCAGTTTTCATCCTATTTTTTGGGGTTTTTTTTAATATTCTTTCACAATCTCTCTGGTAACATCTTGGTTTTGAGGAGTCTGACTATTTTGTTATATTGCAGGTGTTGATGTCTGCACATTGCAGATATTGAAGGAATGCTGTGACTGCTATACAACCCTCACTGGGACGGCCACTGAAGAATTAGGTGACACTCCAAAGCCAGCCAGTCTTGCACATAGATGCACCCAGATGTCCTGGAGATGCCCTAGGATTCTGAAGCATCAACAAGAGGAATCACTCCCAGTTTGGGACTCTATGACTGGGACAGAACTTGAAAGGGCCTTAAGAGCTAGGAGAAGCTTGAGACTCAAAAATGTAACTGGCAGAGTTAAGCACAACTAGCCATTGTGCCTCCACTTTCAAAGTATAAAACCACATTTTTTGAGTATATTGGGGTCAGCAATGCAACAGCTGTGCATGGAGTTACACTGACAGGGACGAGCGGAAGTATTGCCTACATTAGGCACTTCACTGATTCACACATTATGAGTTGAAAGGGATCATCAAAAGGATCATCACAAGGATCATCAAAATCCAGCTCCTGGCCCTGCAAAGGACAGCCCCAAGAGTCACACCTGGTGCCTGAGAGTGTCATCCAAGTACTTCTTCCAAACTTCATTTCAAGGCAGCTATTAAAACATTTACAGGCATGCCACATTAATGGTTTTCACCATAAGTAGTAAGAGTATCCTGTAACAGTGTGAGTAACCTGTAATAGCATCTGTTGCTTTCAAATTCTCCACATAATATGAGATTTTTCTTGGTATGGACTTGCCTCCACATTAAACACCATCACAGCTCAAAGACCATGTAGAGACTTGGTTGCCTTCTCAGTTAAACAGAAGCACTCTGTGCCTGGTGGCAGTCATATACGTGATGAAAGGAAAAGAGTAAGACTGCAGCTGTTTACTTCCTTTCATTTGTGTTAAGTTTACTTGGCCTGATTGGGATGGTTACTATTTGTTCTTTGGGAATACTTCCATTAGAAATCAGACTGCACAACAAATTGTTTGCTACCAAAATACAATTAAGGTCTTTCTGAGCATTATTATTACTATTATTATTATAATTATTATTATTAATAATAATAATATACAGTATTACAAATGTTGTATGACAACTTGGAAAAGTACACTTGAGTGTTTGTCATTATCAGCAGGGCTTATGGACAGACTTATGGTAAGTCTTCAGTAAAAAAGTCTTAAAATACATAAACAAGTACATCAGTGGAAAGATATATACAGCTTGCGGTTTTCATCATTTTTGCATAAGAAGTCAGCTATAATACAGATATTTCATTTGTGGCTGCATCCAGTGGGTCCTACATGCTGTGCACAGGGCACAAAAGGCAAATCCAGAATTAAAAAATCTACTGTACTTTCCCCCATGATTTGGGATTATATGGGATGTGTTTTCTCAACTTGTTTACATTCTTTGAAAATCTTTAATGGCGATATCATTTCATATGGATATAATAAGATGCCTAAGCATCTATGAAAATATTCTGATTCTTATGAAAAGAAAAATAATGCATAATTTACTAAAGAACACCAAAGGGAAGTGGCAATCTTACTTAGAATTTGAAAATTACTAATAAAAAAAGTGTCTTTGGAGATTGCAAGCACCTCTATCAGTAAAGGGGCTTAATGATTTTGTTTCTTCTTCAGTGCAGTGAAAGCAAATTATTTCTGTGGGGAATATTCTTAATTCAGTACCGCATATTCTATTACCTAAACCAATAGTGGTTTTTAATGCAATGCAGTCAAGATATTCATAGGAATTAATTTTTTTCATAAAGTTTTCTGCAAAGAAACAAAATGATGAGAATGAGTAATTCATATATTTCACTAGGAAAGGGATACATTTTGTTTACTTGTAAAAGTCAAAAAGAATGTATGTTGTAAAGTAGCTTGTGTAATATTGGATCAAATTCAGTGTTGTTAAAAAATGGTGTGAATCAGGGGCCTAAGGTTCAGGAAAGAAAACCACAGAAAGTGTACAGATAAAACAACTTTGAGGCCTGATGTAGAAAAAAGAGAAGACTGGAGGATGTGGTTTAGAAAGTTTTGTTGAAATATTTTTTGTGAATGAGAACAGTGAGTTCTCTTTTAAAAATGTGCAAACTGATATTACTCCTTATCCACTGCAATCCATCAAAAATGGTTCTATAATTGCAATTTTTTTTAAGGAGGTATTGTATTTCACAACCAGCAGAATTCAATCTTTTTAATTGTAGGTTTAGATACTGAGTTTACAATTATTACTTAATATTTTATTGGGTTAAGTGCTCAGTTAATGATAGGATAAATGAAGCTGAAAGGGAACTCTCAATATCAGCTAGTCCAGCCCCCTGCTCCATGCAGGGCTGTCTTCAAACTTAGAGTAGGTTGCTCAGGGCTTTGCTCAGCTGAGCTTTGAAATTATCCAAGGATGGAGATTCCACGGTCTCTATGGCAAAACCATGATGATACCATAGTAGTATTCCAAGACACGTCTTTTTTTTTTTTAATATTTGGGGTTTATAGATGAATTCTGACTTTAAATCCTGTTTACATGTCACCTAGTCCTGAATTTCTTGCTCTTATGTCTGTATGTCAAATGTATTCCAGGTATTTTCAGTATTTTAATGATGTGTATGTGAAAGACACATCAACAGACAAAAAATGTAATCCCCCTAGGAAGTCTTTTTGTACAGCAACGTAATGCTGAATTCATTGCTGTAATGCTGAATAAGTTTGTTATTTCTTGAAAGTGTATATAATTATTGATATAAAATCCATGCCAAGTATTACTCCTATGGAATAAGTACATTAGTTTAAGTCCTTCTCATCTTCCCAAAGTAGTAATTAAAGTTTAATTTCAATAGGCAATTTACCAGAAAATGTTAATTTTTTCATTCTTTTTCTTTTTTTTTTCCTAAAAGAAAGCAAAAAATCCTTTTTCTTCCAAAAGAATCCATGAATACCACAAATCTGTGAGATTACGAGTCCCTTAGGTGTCTAAATTCACTTAAATTAACAAAGCTTGTCTCACCAACTTGTAAGTGGTGAAGAGGAATCCAGGTTTTTCCTTGAGAAACAATATTTTTAATATTTGAAAGAATATATTTTATCTTTGAGAGATGGTATGCATAATTGTAGACAAAGATTTGGGAAGTCTGTTTTGGAGGTGAGGACAGAAGTCAAACTAAATTGTGGTATGTTCTATAGGTACTGATGAGAAGCTAAAGCCTAAGTAGTGGTGCTGTGGATTTTCATTTTATTCAGGATGGAGGAGATATTACACTAGCTAGTCTTCCTTCTGCTGAAAATATGAAGTGCAAAGAAGGTGACAAGTTTGGTTTTTAGTATCCACCCTAAATTCAATTAGCTAGAATAAAATGCACTTCAATGTGCATGCAAAGCACTTATCTCCTACAAACAGGCAATGCAGTCTGAGTACTCCCTCTTCTTCCACCAACGTAGGCCAGGGTTACACTGCTTTCTACCCAAGAAAGAATTTAACTTGATGGTGGTGGATTTGGGTTTTCTGGTTTGATTGTGGTTGGTTTTGTTTGTTTAACTGGTTTGTTTGTTGATTGGGAAGCTTTTTTGCTTGTGGGTTTCGTTTTTTTTTAATTTTAAAGCTTCTGTGAATCCCTAATGGACTTCCTATCACTTGAATAGCCAGAGTGTGTGATGTTATCCATTGTAACAATGTTATTAATTCACTGTAACAATAAACCATGACTATCTGTAGTGCATGCTGCACGCTGAAATTTATATTATGTTAGTTAATAATGTGGGATTTTTATCTGCCATCCTTTGTTCTTTTTTCAAACAGCTTTTCATGAACACTTCAAGTGTCTCCTACCCAGTAACAAGTCAAAACTCCTTGTTTTCTTATAATATATAGTGTAAGGAATGGTCTGCCCTTCTTCCTTCTCCTTTTTTTTTTTTTAAATTACTACAGTTGCTGCTTGAAAACTCTATTCACCTTCTTTTGAGAAAGCAAACAAAAATACAAAACACTTAAAAATGAATAAGTCCATGAAACAGATCAAGATGGTGTTTATCTATGATTTGCCCTGTTTTATCTATGATTTGAATGCAGGGTTTAGCATAATACAAACATATAAATATTTTTTATCTGGAAAACATAGCAAAGTCATCCACTTTCATTCAAAAGATGTAAAATGAAGTCTCTAATATCAGACAGGAAAGAAGGTATTTTTTACCACACAATATCAGCCTGATTAATCTCTTTGTGAAGACACTTGCAAAAATCACACTGGCGTCAATTACAGATGACTACTTGTGTATCACCTTCCACAAGAGGAACATGAGCACAGTTTCACTAATTCAGCCAGCAGTGGTAGCCAAAAAAGATATGTATGTTCCTTCCAATGTAATAATATCAATATCCAATATCCATAGGTAAATTCTTCTGAGTATAGGGGTCATTCTTGTTACCAAAAGTTTGTTATTCTTTCTGTTGATGGTTGTTTTCTTTGTTGTTTTTTTTTTTCCTGACAAATATATTACAATTTTCAACAAAAAGAAAATGTACAGAGTAATTTTTCCTATGATCTCCCCAAAGGATTTCCATAAGCAACCCAAAAGTTTAGAGGAAAATCATTTGAGTAACCTTCACTATTCTGCCAAATGTCTTTACTGTGGCAAATGGTAAATGCCAATATGCACTCCAGCAATAATACAATATGGTATTGATTATTAGAATTCCATGAGCAGAGGAAAACTGTGCTGCATTATACTCTTCACAGTAAATTTCAGGAAGATTTATAATGGTTTTTCTACACTCAATCCAAACCAGCTGATTATGACTATACAACAATAAAGACCTAGGCACTAAAAAGATTTTAACAGGAGTTTATACTCCAATTTAACAAATCAATAATATTTTCAAGTACCTCATGTATTAATTATGGCATGGCTTCTTGTTTTTACAAGGGTTTGAGAGATAGTACAGTAAGAATGCAGCCTGTCAGGCTTCTTGGGTTTGGAGGAGGAGAGAAGCAGGGGAATGATAACTAAAACTTGCCATCTCCCTGAATTTAACTAGAGTTTTACATCTCTGCCATACATATAATCCTTTTGAGGAACTCTCTAGACATACGGTCCCAAGACAAGGAAGGGAGGAAGGGAGGAAGGCAGGAAGGGAGTACCTTTCCTGCATAGTACAACTGCTACGGATTCTGCTGCTGGTAAGGAACGGTGTCTGCCACTCACCAGTCCCCTGCATTATGTGATCTTGTATGGGCAGGGATTCTTGTATGAAATCAGGTAAAGTGCAGAGGAAACCAATATCTCTCAACTGTGTCATAACTAAGATGCCTTATTTCTCTGGGGAAAAAAATGCATAGATATGCAATACATAAATTTAGCTGGAGCTGGAATAAAAATGCATGGGAAGGAAGAAAATACACTCCTGTTTTATTATCTTCTGCTACTGGGAAGCCATTCCTTTGACTCTTTAGAACTTAGGTACAAGTGGACATGCCCTTTATCTTCTGAAGCATCTTTTTGCTGCAGAGAGATTTCTTGAATTTGTTCTGGTGTTCAATTGACTATTTGATCATTTGTTGTGTTAGATCAGATGTATTTGGATCCTTGATCTTCAGGCAAATCATGAGCGAGTGAAGGACCAATGTCTATTTACCACCTTACTTGTGTCTGTTAAGGTGTGATTACTTGTTGCTGCATATCCATAAAGCCATGGCATGTAATTTTACTTCTGTGTTTTCACTTGTTCAGCATACCCTCTTCTGACACCTAAATTTAGAGTCTGTAACAATTCATTCCTCAGTTTGTATCACTGACAGGGTAGAGGGTCCTGTGATGATATTCTCTCTGATATGCAGAACACTGCACAAGACAGAGAAGTCATTAATGTATTAAACTTAGCAAGATGACAATTAATGGAGAACATTAACGGCTTTTTGGATGTGTTTCAAGTTTACATTTAAAATATGAGCATAAATTCTTTTGCAATCTGAACTGTTCTCTGTATAAGTTTCCCAATTGGGACTGAGAGCTACTAATGATAATGACCTAATATCAAGTCACTGATGCCAGGTTGGATTTTGTAAAGGGATGAGCACTCTGCACCAAATTCTGCAAGTGCGTCTTGTGCAAGGCCTAACTTTAAGCCACATGAATAATTCCATTTAGACAAAGATCTTTCTTGCACTCCCAGGTTGAACATATACTTTGCTCCTTTTGCAGGAGCATGCAGCTCTTTTAGTAGTTTTCCACCCACAAAAATTTAATCATCTCATTCAACATCTTTTTGCTTGGCTCCTAGAGAAGTCAGTTAGACCAAAGACCCTTCTAAAGCTTCTTTCTCTTTCTGTCTGTTTACTAAAGCTCCATTTTTTCAAACTGCTGCAACTGCTGCTGTGCCAAAAAATATGTTTTGGATTAACTTGACATTATTTAAAATCGACTTCCTTTCAGCAAGTTAGGAGACATCCAAACAAGCTATGCTGAAAACTAAGTAGGGATTTTGCATCAGGTTTAAATTAGACACATATATCCAAACAACTTTCTTGAGTTTCCCTGTTATCACACATCACCTGAACTGTGTCTGTCCTGAAGTGGGATTGTGAAAGGAGAATGGAATCCCAGGCCCACTCTGTCTGTGTGTTTTCTCTTAAATATGGGACATATGTTACATAATAAATTTAAACCTAAATTTGTTTTGTTTTAATTTAGGTGTAGTCAGATTATTTTGAGTTTGCCATGCTTATTAATCCACATCTGCCCATTACAGTGATCAAACTGAAAAAGCTCAAATGTTGCCAAATTGTGGCAGCTAGTTCACGTCTCATAAAATATTTCTAGGACCCATTTCTGCCACTTTCATGCAAGTTTCTCATGTATACAAGTCTTGCATCATGTGATCATGTAAGCATCAGTAATGGCATCACAAACAGGGGAGCAGGTGGCTAAACTTAGCACAAACCCAGCTGTGGGGAGCCTGACCTAGTGAAATCTAGTTTATCTGAAGTCTAGTTTATGAATGCTCTGGCAAGACTACTGCAGTGCTAACACAGTTCTCCACATACAAATCATACATCTGTGTTCTTCTGCCTCCTATGGTGAAAAGGAACATAGACCACAGCACAGAAAATCAGTTTAGGAAAGTTCTTTGCAACAAAAATGCATTCTTGCTTAAGAGTATCTACCATCCTCTGCCCAACCCAAAACCACAGAGGCCAAGTGACAAGTAAGTCTCGCTCTCTAAAGCTATAATGAAGAGCGATATTAACAAGGCAATAAAAAAAGTTTGTAATAAATTAACTGCTTGGTTTTCTCAGGGACCATAAAATTTTTTCCTCAGTTGCAGCCCATTCCACCCTCTGCACTAAAATGGTCCCAAGGGCCGGCAGTTGCTTGGTCCTGTGGGGAAGCCATGCTCTCCTTGTGGGAGGTCTGTGGTGGATGGTGCCCACCCACAGCATGAAATATGCATCATCTGTCCTCTCCACCCATCCACAGTGCTGCCACAAGGAGCCCAGAAATCTTACTTAATACCTCCCTGTTTGTGTGTAATTTCTTTCTGTTTCTACAGAAACAGAATATTAACATCATCCTTGCAAAGATAAGAAAGCATCAGGCTGAAGCATGACGTTCCCTTCCATACAGTAATTTTATTGTGGCTCCATGTTAACAAGTCGCAGGATCGTAAAGAGCAGCAGATATGAAGTTCATATTCTCATGCTACTGGTCAATTGTTTACTATATATCCAATCCAGTAGACCGAGCCTCTTGATAAGGAATTTCTTGGTGTAAAGATGTGTGCGTGCACACGCCCGTGGGCTTGTGCACAGACATAAAGTGTGCACGTGTGTGTTGAACAGCTCCCTGTGATGTTTAACATTACTTTTGCTGGAGTAAATGGTGCTCACACAGTTCCAAGGCAGATGTAAGTTACCCATACACTGTGCTTTTTTATCTTTAAACCAGATTTACTGTAAAAATATGTGAGTATGAGATGGTGATTTTTAGCTTATCTATTTATCTCTACTGGGACATGGATTTTTGCCTTGCTGTACTTGTTTGTGAGCCTCCTGGTAGAAGATTCATTGCCATTCACTGAGATAATAAACAGTTTATATTCTCCAGTCTTATTATCAATTTCTATTATATTTTTTGAATCGATTATTTTTTACTCATTGATAATCAGCCTTGTAAAAACAATTTTGCATAACCAGCACAATAAAGTGAGAAACTGGAAAGAATTTTACAAGAAATATCTGCCCCATGCCCTTTGATGGATTTTCTTCCTATCTCAAGGAAACATTTTGAAACCAAGTCCTTTATCCTAGCTGCCCAGCAGCTAGATACAGATGCACCCATCTATCTGTCTATCTCTCTAGCTAGCTAGCTAGTTTTATCTTCTGTTTGCTTACTGAAATATTTTTCGTTGGATAGTTTATTTTCTCAGCAGTAATTTACAACATCTGAAACAATGTGAATATAGGTTTAAACGTGCTGTTATCCAAACTTTCCCAAAAAAGGGCACACTGGGAAGTTTTCTTTAAATGTTCAGATCCTCGATGCTTCACTGCCTCTGAAAAAAAAAAGAAGTAAGTGAAAAATGAACAAGTCATGGATTTTCAGTGCTCTAATGACTTATACTAATGTATTCCTTCATCTAAATACAGATTTCTATTTAAAATTCAGTATGAAGGGGTATTATGAATTCTAGCTTAATAGATTCCAAATAATTGCCCTTTAGAAATGATGAATAGCTGTTTAAAGCCACTGATAAGAATATACTATTTCTCCCCTAACAATGGACCTTCCACATTAACTGTATCATATATGCTTGAAATTAGTTTATTAATTTTTTTTATTGATATGCAAACTACAAGCTGATGGCAGATGGCAAATAACCCCTCACTCTAACACCAAAATCCTCCAAAAAAAGCCTTGTCTCTGCTACACTTCTGGTACGGGGACAAAAAGGAGAGATAAGAAGATAGCTTTTATATTGAAGGCAGGCCACTGAAATGCAGATGATGCCATTCTCTCTTGTACTCTGTTTTCAGATTTGCTGGCATAAAAAGAATAAGATATAAGGTTGAATTAATGACCAGCTTTTGCAGAACTGCAATTCAAGATGCTTTCTCTCTGCTGCTCATGCTATCTGACTGGCCTTTAAAACAACTATTCTAGACTTTCTCTTTCAGTTAAAAGACAAGCATCCAGAAATACTGAAATTAAAAATACATTATTCATATATTAAACATAGGAATGACCTGACAAAAAAATTTCACTTAACAGAGCTGATGGTTTTTTCATAACATATGAAACCCTTTGAAAACACCAAACAAAATAGATAAGTGCATCTGCAGTTGAATTTACAGTTGGCATACAACATGACACTGGAAGTTTCTGAAGTTGTATGTGTTTTGTGTGCTAAACATACCTGCTGTACTTATATGCAGCACTTGAAAAATATATACAATATGTGAATCTATTAGAAAACTAACATCTTTTTGCATAAAGTCTTGATGGAAGGTATGTGTTGTAAAGTACTATCTCAAATATTTAAGGAGATGTACAGACAGTGGACACTATATAAAATAATGGTGTTTTTATAAAATAGGGGGGTAATGCTGAAGTTATTGTATAGTGTCATATATAACTAAATGGCTTTTCACTGCATAATGGTTGGGTTATACCAAGCTCTTAGATTACAAGCAGAAATAAAACACGGATGAGAAGGGAATATATATGTTTATATTGCGTTAAGAAACCAGTATTTCCTATTATGTGCACATTGTGCAATGCAATATCCTTGTACTAGTGCTCACTTGCTCTCTCTGCCCATATGTGATTGCACGTAATTGCAGTTCTGTACAGAGAGTTCATCTCAGCTAAATTTTTGCTGTTAGAAAAATATTTTCCAGTGCACTTATATGCTAAACCTAACAGCAAAAAGAAAATGTCTTCATTCTTTCCTAGGGGTTAGAAAGTTACTGTATTGTACAGATTTGTTCTACTTTTTTCATTGTCATGTTTCCTACCTACAAGCAACAAAAATTTCCAATTAATTTCTCTTGGCAAAGTTAGCAGTGCCACAAGAGGTTCTAAAAGTGGGTTAAAGTAGTTTTATGTCTTAACTGGGGCTGCATCTATAGTGCTTGGCTCTGGTCCCTTTAGCCTTTTATATTTTTCTATAGGATCAGGGCAGTTACCCCCATCTCAAGGCCTTTTTTTCCTCCCTCTGGGATAGGCTGCCTTCTCCACACACCACTGGTACCCAGAAAAGAATGGTTCTTCTGTTTGTCTGGCCGACTGCATATTGCATCCATTGCCCCATTCAGCCTGTCTTTTCAGGTCTGGTAGCTGCTGTACAACTTAGCTTTTGTGCTCCACTGCCAGGCCTTTTCTGAAGCCAGACGCTTTTTGAAAAGAGGGTATATTTGCATAAACAATACCAAGTGAGGAGGGCTGCTGGAAAGAAAATCAAAATTCAGCTGAGCGAATCTTCCTGAACAACTCATTTCTTGCAACCAACACCTCCTATCGTTACCATCTGTGTACTAAATTATGGCCGAAAACGTGTGCCACTCTCCCTTTTCACTTGCTCTTGTGTACAGATCCCTAGTATCAGCTGAAGTATATTTTGTTTTCAAATTTAGGCTGAACAGAGATCCTTAAACAGAATTCGGTATATGCAATGAGGAAAATATGGTTCTGTTAAATAAGGAACAGACGGCCAGCCATGCATCAGCTAGCTTGCAACCCAGATTGGATTTGTACTGAAGGCTCATCAAAATGCATATCTGAAACAAGATCTACCCATCAGCTTGCTGAGATTTCAGGTCAGTGATGGCAGTGCAGCTTTATCAGAACAGTGCAGGGAGAAGAAGGCTTACTGCTGTGGCTGATAGCTGAAGGAATCATTCTGGAAAATATGTGTGCTTAAATTAAACCTTGAGTGGCTTAAGATATTGGATATACTGAGCACATGTGTGTATGTAACCACATAAACATGAAAATAAAGAGTTCATACATATGTATATATGAGTGAATTCATGTACATTTCTATGCACAAGCAAACATGCACACATGGCCTGTGCTGCATCCTCTGTGTGCATTTATAATATTTTACACATGGGGATAAAAATAATTAGGCTAACCCTGCAAAAAAGCAGACAGGCAAACTAAAAGTAGCCACACGGAAAAAAGGAAGAATAGACTTTCAAAAGCCACTGCTCAAATCTCCCACTTATTTGCATTTTTTACTCAAATATCTAGCTAGGTAATATATAGCATCTATCACTATTTCATTGAATTGCAATCTTAATTTTGTTTTCTTGCTCAGATCCTTTGGATATAATTAATAACAATATTTAAAATATGTCTCCCCTACTGCATTAGGTCTGTACATAGTGTCTTCTGTTTTGCACTGCCTATTAAACCACACTCATCTGTCAGAAAAATGGTGCCTATGGATGCGTTCAGCATACAAATCTACCACAGATGAAGGGTTCTCCTTCTGCACTGCTGCCTTGATCACTGCCCACTTTCCAAGCCCTAGCGTCAAGTGGACTGGGAGAAGTCAGATTGCCTCTCTGTGTTGGCTCCATCCACAGATTGAAACAAGGTGCACACTGGATTTTTGTGGGCATCTTTTATTAGTCTGTTTCTTCTGGTTCAAACAGAAGATTCATGTCTTTTCACCTACACACAAGGACCCTACCAAATGGGTTCCCAGGTCTCTGCAGTAGCTCCTTGCTGCTTCAATCAAACTACATTTCTGTCATGGGGCTCCAGTCACACTTGCATGTCACCCTGAGGAGGTATCCAAGCAGACAGGTAGCAGAAAACTGGAAGGAGATATATTCACTCCTTCATATAATTTCCAAGTCCCCTATAAGATGTGAAACTTTATTATACTTACCTGGAATGTAAAGTGGCCTATTTCATACCACCCTCGAAAATGAAGGTAAATGAAGATCTTTTAAGGAAATCAGCTTAGTATTGGTAACTCTTTTTACCAGATTTCATTCTGGGAGAATCATCCCTATAAGGTATTTGCCATTTGTTACGTGAGAAAAGTTGCTACACAAATAGCATATATAAAACACATCCAATAGGATTTAATAGGTGTAATAAGTTTAATAGAAATAAGAAAGCCCACTACATAAAACTTGTAAATATGGTTTCATTATTCTACTTTAGTATCCATCATAAATCTTTTGTTATTTTTAAATTAAAGGCATGGTCAGCACTCCTCACTCAAACCATCTCCACATTAGTTTACACCATAAGCAATTGTATCAAGCAAAAGAGAAAACAATAATAAAAATAACCAGAATTTGATGCTTGACCAGTAAAATCCAAAATACCTGCTGCATGAAATTGGCACCATGCCATAAAATTCTAAGCTCAAGCACCAGAGAGCATGTTTGTCATCTGGCAGCTCCTGATTTTGCAGTAAAGGAGTGAGTCTTTACTAAACTCATTCTTCCCCACATGCTCCTGTTTCACCTCGCAAGGCCAAGCAAGGTCCTCTGTCTCTGCAAAAGCCAGGCATGATTCCACTGAGACCTCATCCAGCTCACTCTGCCCTGGCTGACACTCTCACATGTCCCCTCCTAGCAAAGTATGAAACGGGGAGTGAAACCACTGTAACCTCATGGTGGTGTCAATAGGGAAACATCTGTGTTGGTGTATTGGGCCTCAAATAAGCAAGGCATGTTGAAGGCAGTCTACCTTAGTCTCACTGAAGGCAACTGTTCATGTTACACCTGGGACGTAAATAGGGAAACACGGGTGAAACACATTTCAACATTAGCCAGTGTCAAATCACTGGTTCAAAATATGGTATGTATACATATATATTATGTATAGCTGGTTGTTTTAGGACCAATAACTGGGCTGCTTCTTGAAAACGACCGCTGAGAAATAACGGTTTCTAAAACAAAACTTAGGAATATGTCAGCCAGAAAGCAGAACTTGCACTTGAGTGATTGGCAATTATGTGTCCTGCAGTCAATAGGCTCTGCATATGTCAGCATATACATTAATCTAGGTGTTAATCTCTCTGCTTTTCTGAGGATTTTCTCTATATTTCCTTCCCAACCCTGACCAGGAAAAAGAAAACTGAAAAAAAAGAAATAAGTTCACAGAAGAAATAATCACGTTTATGTGAGAGGGATATTGCCTGATTAACATTAGCTGTAGGCTCATTATACTGCAAAAAAAAAAATAGAGAGAGGGGAGGGTTGGAAGTAGGAGAGAAGGAAGAGTGAACTCTGTTGTTTGCAGAATGTATTTTTTATGGAGTCTGCAAAACACTTTGGAGGGGGGTTTGCATGACTGGATTTTGTAATCCCCATAACTTGGAAATCAATAAGATAAATGGAGGAGAAATGAACAGCTAGTGGCCTCACTCTTGATGATTCCAGGATAAATCCTTTTAATAAACATGAAACTGCAGCAGAGCAGAAACTCTAAGTCCTACTTTTGATTTAAAGATGTTATCTCTCTATCTTCTACATTTCTCAGGTTTTATTCTCCTTGTATCATTTCAATTTTATCCCTCTGGTTACCCATACGGTTAATTGCTTTTGCATTTATTCCTCAAAGATGAGGTATGCGTGTATGTACATAACACATTAATATATGCAAACAGCAGGGACACACACATAGTTTGGCTTTGTAGTAGCTCCCAAGAAGACTTAATGGAAAACCACTGTCATCCTATAGTCATTTTGCTCATGCTTGACACATGCTGTTGTCTGTATGGCAGAATCACACCTGTGGAAGGTATAAAAAAAAATAAAGGAAATGTCATTTAGGGAAAACTTGCTTAGAGATAGATTTTGCTGGTGATAGTGGAGGCAAAGGGGCTGTTTAAAAAAAAAAACACTGCACTGGCTCCTCAATATTAGGACTCCTTCACTAGTTAATCCATCAGAATTGGGAATTGTCAAGGCTTGTTTTATATACTAAATGTTTGATTAAATTGTACATTTCTACAATATCACAAAAAGAATTTGGAAGATCAAGATTTAATATGCAGGCTCCTCTTTATATACACAGAGGGGGAAAATACATTTAGATCTCTCATTTATTTTCCAATTAACTGTTCTTTATCTGTGCACTAATATTACAGATGTCTCAAGAATAATTAAAACAGATAAGCAATTTATAAAAATCTTCACATTTCATGCTAATTACCATAATGTAATGTTACATTTTTATTAGCAGCTTTTGTTCCCTCCCCCCGCTTTACTTCTAGCAACCCCGCGGCCTTAGCCAGTCAGCATGTTATAAATCTTTGTTAAAATACGACACAAAGCTAAGAAGCTTGCAACAAAGCAAATTGGACAGTGATGGAGCTCTCCTTTCTTTACCTTCATTTCCCAACAGCCAGCCTGTCATCAAATATGAAAACAATGATGGTTTTTCACAGCTTCTCAGTGTGAAGGCTAAGGGGTTCCTAGGACAGAGGGTTATGAGGATGGGCTTTAAAGGATCACAGTCAGTCCATGAGAAAGACAGAGGAGAGAAAATTCATCCTAAGATCCTGATACAGACATAAGTCATGGGTCCAGGAAATGACTGTACAGTCAACATAGCTAGCACCACCATATCACACAATTATATTTCCGAGCAGTTAAGTCCCATCTCAAAATGAATTGACTTGTTTGTTCCCACTGATTCCTTAGGTTTTAACTTTTATATTTTTCAAGCCCTGTACTGCTTAGTATGTAACTCTGAAACTTCATACAGCCTGTTAGCTACTGCTCTCTCATGCTGGTTAGACGTAACAAACCCTCTCTGGGCCGGAACTCAAGGACACCTTGTTGTTCCAGGCCCCAAAATATGTAAACTAAAGCCTCTGACAGGAGGAGCAAATTCCCGTAATTACATCACTACCTGAAATTATAATTGGAGAATTAACTCTGATATGCAAATGGCCCAAACTTATAAAAAACTCGTGACCCAGGGTCCATCTTGGGTGGAGCCCGTCGGAGGCTTTTGACTGCCCAGGGTGTACCTTTGAAGGCTCTTCAAATAAATACCTGCTTTTATTCTCTTACTCTTGTCTAGCCTTCGTTTTCATGTAGCCACTTCAAGCATCACCACCATTCCTATGCCTAAGATTACTATGGCAATTCAAAAATAGGAATCCTGAGGGGAATACCTCCTGATGCTTAATGTTCAAGCCATCAAGTGAGAGAACAGAAGTAATGCCATGTGATATTACACAAGGTCTTCCACACCTCCATTCCAGACATCAGTGGAACCAAACACCTGGTCAAGCTAAACACTGTGGTTATCATGAGCAGTTTAGAATAAGAAGCAAAGGCAGTTTACACTGATAACAAGATTTCCTTTGCTGAAATATGAGACTTCATGTCAGTAAGATGAAGTACCTGCTCAAGTGTTTATAGGAATGGGATAAACTTGTCCAATGAATCATCTAGAACATGAAACACGACCAGCTTGCCTTGGTGGTAGCACCAGTGGCCAGCACACTGGCATGTGCTCACACGGGCATACACCTGCGTGCACGCCCTTCGACTCGAGTGCTGCGAGGCAAAGCCAAGCACTCAAGCGTGCTCTTAGTTGCATGTCTCAGCAGCCACTTCCAACTCAGCCTTTGAGCAGTAATTTGTGTCATAATGAAGATAATGCACCTCCATATGTTTCAAAAATACATTCATCTACGCTTTCAGAAATAATAATAATGTAGTTTAGGTTTCATTTTGTTTTTATTCCTGAAATAGACTTTGATACAAGGTGGTGGAAATGAGATAAAATGAGATAAAAAACTTGCTCTGGTGCCAAGTTCTGAAACCTTTATTTAAGGAGAAGAGAACATATGTGTATCTCCTCAGCTGCTACCCAGTCTATTGATTCAAAGCTACAAGACCCTTTTTGTATTACTTAATTTATTTTTATTTATTGCAACATTGATAGAATTCAAACTACATTAGATAATGTACTAGATAAGATATCTTTTTAAAACCTCTTACTGAGATCCTATTGGGACTGGCATGTAATTGAAAACACTTAATGGAATATTTCAGGGCGTATTGCCAGAGAATGAACAAGAGAATTACATTTCATTTTAAAATGCCATAGAAAAATCACTTAAAATTATCATAGCTGTGGTTTAGGATAGAAGAGGATGGGTATTAAAATTTACATAGACTTCCTTTCTTTCGGAAATTATTTTCTCTCTTTGTTACATTTGACAACTCACTCACTGTCTTTTCAGAAATGCCTGACATTCCTTTTAATTAAGTAGTGAGGGGCGACAAGCAATACATTTTTTAAAGATTGCTGAATGCATTGGGTGTGCTTTCAGCCTCAGAGCCAAATTCCCTGTTGGTTTGCTCCCTTGGGAAGAAATATCAGTGATTACAACTTCTTCCTTGACCTATTCTTTGATGGTACAAAACCATATTGTAAAACTTTGTTGAGGCTTGGTTTGCACTATCCTTACTTCTGTTAGGCCAGAGTAATATGTAGGTCTTGGAGGGCTCAAATCTGGTAAATTCTGAGATTTCTGATGAAGACCCAGAAAAAAACCCAGACAAGAGTCTTTTCAAACTGGAGTTTTTGTCATTAATTTCCTGGTTGCTTGCTTGCACAGCCCAGGCAAAGGAGACAAGTCAATGGGAACAGAGTCTGGGCTTTCCTTCGATCACACAACTACCTAGAGAGCTATGAAGAGCAGCCAACCTGCCTGTTTCCATAATTCTACAGACTGAACGTATGTGATCTACTGAAGTAGATCCCTTGCAGGCAGCTGACATCCGTACACATTTATACTGCAAATTTACCATTGAAACTCTTCCTCAAGCACTTTTGCACAAAAAAACCCGTTTTGTGTGAGTTAAAAATGTTTCTACTAAGAATGTAGTAGTCAGGAGAAGCACTAAAAGGCACTTTCAGTTGGCACAAAAAATATCCAAATTAAATGAATAAAAGAAAGGAAAATAATTTCAGATGTAAATTTTCAAAACAAGACTGCCTCCACACACAGAGGCAAATATACACTACTTTGCCGATTTGGGTTTGCCCAACCTTGAATTAGGAGCTTGTTGTAGTTAGGGGGAGGGGAGGATCCCGAAGCAAGCGTAGCCGAGAGGCGACCGAGAGGAGACTCGGACTCCCTGCTGGGTAATCACGAGCTCCCTTTATTCGTTCTCCCTCTCACATTTATACACTAGTTAACAAGTTCATGCATATTGCCAAATGTTAGCTCCTCATTCGTTGTTGGTACCGGTGAGAACTTTACATTTGCGGTGTGGGAATCTGACCTTGAGCTTAACGGTGTAAGCAGTTTTTAATTCCTCAGTTCCTCCTTATCAGCCTGATTCTGCAAGATTCAAGGACTTCATGTTTTCTATTCCTCGGGCCTGCAGTCAGTCCCGAATATGTGTCTCTACAGGAGCTTGTCTTCACATATGTAAAGAATTACAGAGGAAATACATAAATGTTTAGTTGTACCAGTGAAACTTTAGGATCCTTGAGCATTGAAATCCTGTAGAGGGTTTGTAGGGTAGGCAAACTTACAGACTAATATTGTTTAATTCCTACTTATTCAAATCACAAAGACATGGTCCCAAGGTCCTTTTTATGACTTGATATTAAAAATTAAGACTAAATCCAAATAAAAAATTTTAATTCAAAATCCCTCAAATCACTGTCTTTTGACATGCAGCTCCAGATTAAAATGTGTTTTGAGTCCTGTTTGTAGCTAAGTTTTCTCAGAGGAATGTCTTAACACCCATCAGCCAACACCTTAAGGGTACAGCTCATCCCTTTTCTATAATTCTGGACCTGGGTTTACATGAGCACAGGGATGTGGCCACATGTTATCACCATATGTCAACATATATTTGCCTGCAGGTTTGAAAACAAAGTTGTAAAATAGGCCCTTCATAAATGTAGAACAAAACCAATAAAATATAGCAAATATTCTGAGAACTAGCTCATTCTTTCCTCTCGTCATTATTTACAAGGGTCTGTGCTGTTATCAGCTAATATTCCCTACAGGCAGATTTTTCCCACTGGGTGCTCAGAAATTATGAGGCTCACTGGAACTATTCTCTCTTCTTTTCTGTTCTTTTGAATCCATTGAAATAATGACCCTAAATCTTGAATGTGGCAAGGAAGCCACAAGAACCAAAACTGAGATGGCTTATCAACCTGATTCCTGTTTTGCAAGGTCAGCCCCAAGCATTCCCTGATCTCATGTTGCAGAGTTAAGCCAAATGTGGAAAGAGCCTGTGGTGAACTGAAATAACCATCCCAGAGTGAAGATCGGAAATCAACACGCTCAGATTTCAGCCTATGGAATGTGTGAGATATCAGCATTCATGGTTTTGCCACTGGATGTGTGGGGGATTTCACAGCTGCTTGAGCAACAGTCATTGGCCAATTTATCCAAAAACAAATCATGGTCTTCCTAGCTAATAAAGCAAACCAGTGTCAGTCACACCACCACTAATAATTAATGCCTCTTTTGGAATACATCCAAACCTCTTGAATAAAACAATTGTCTAGTTAATATCCTACCTGCCTCGTGCAAATCCCATGCTCCTGCCTTTGGCTTCTGAGGCAACTTGATCAAGATTGAACAACACACACCATATGCTCACAGCTGCGACATACCAGAAGCAAGTTTTGAACCAGGACACAGTGCAGAGATACCTAAAGCAGCAGTGATAGATATCTTCCTTATGGCTGTGGTTTAAAGCCCAGGTATACAGCATTTGACCTCATCTGCCTTTGACAAAGTCCCACGTACCAATGACCTATTTCTGCTTATGATGCCAGGCTGGAGCAGATGTTGCCTGTGAGGACACACTTCATGTATCTTCTGGTATCTGAGGTGATGAACACAGGCAGGGCACAAAAAAAAACTAATCAGCGTATCGAATGTGCCATGCAATTTCACAGACCCATCATGGGGGGAAGGCGTTTGCAAGGGTGTACGTGCAGTGCTGCTTGCCAATAGACACAGATTGTTTAACAGTCACCTCCAGGCAGTAAAACCGGTTGCCAGTTCAAGTGCCAGGTAATTTTATAGGATAATTATTAACCTTACTGAAGTTATTAAAGACTAGCTACTGGGAGACTTGTGAAGTGTGAATTATCGCTATCCGTCTGACCAGGAAGGATAGCTAATCCCCTCAAACATTTTGTGCTGAGCTGAAGATTATCCCTCTATTTAGATACTAGAAAAATCTTCAGAAAGGATCAAATTGCATCCAATTTTTGCAGTTGTGAGAGAGCATTCACAAGATTTCTCTTCCACTTCCCCACCACCCACCCACCCCCCTTCTTACTCACCCTCCTTTCCAACAATATGCTAGGAAAGCACATTTCTGTTTCAGTCCTCTCTGATATTGCCATCTTCTTAGTACACCACAAGCAGTGAAGTAGAGATGTGAATCTCATTATATCTTCCATGAAGAATGTTTCTAAAGATGATAGCAGAGCTAACACCATGTGCTAAGGCAGTCAGCACAGCTTGCTCGAGGTCCCACAGTCTCCCCTCCTCCTTCCCACCTAAAGTAAAATTTATTTTGCTGTGGATGTAGACAGGGTTTTTTTTCCTCCTTATCAGGCCACGGGTGACATGGTCACTTTCCTTTTCTTCCCATCACTTTAACCCGATATTCTCCCTAATGTTGAGCTTCCAACATCTGTACCAGAGCCAAATGCCACTACTGAATATTACAAAGCCACAATGTCTGAAGGAAAGTGTGAGCAAGCTCTTCCGTATCTACCAGGGCCAACTTGCCTAAGGAAAGCATCATGTACGCATACTATGGTAAAGAAATGGAGGTTGACCAGAGGGGAAGAGACTAAGAAAAGCTGTAGCCCAATTTTTGCAAAGTCTCTTCAGTTGCTTTGAAAAGGGAAAGGATAGAATATCACTGCAGTGTGCCCTCTTGCATATGGTACTCCTCACCCTTGGTGTCTCAGCCCCACCTTAACACAAAACCACGTGTTTGTACATCCTTCCTCCCTGCGTGTCTGTCACAGTCATCTGTGGGGAACATGTTGAACTTGACTATTTCTGCAGCAATTACAGAAGTGTGGTGTCAGTAGCCCCAGAGATGATAAGGTCTTTGTTCCAAGCCCCAGCTGGTGCTGGTCCCACCCATTAAGCTCCTGTCACGTACCTGCATCCTTACATACTGGTGCTAACTGCACAGATGGAGAGATGGTTTCCTGATGTGAGTTACTGCCATTTCCAATCCACGACTGGCGAGTGTCTGCCATTAGGGAAAGCAGTAAATTTCAAAAGTCTGTCCTTTGTTGATTTGTGACCCATCTCACGGCTGCTTCCTCTCCTCCCTTCCACATGTCTCTTTTGAAATAGCACATTTTTATTTGGCATGCTTTGAAGGGGTGTTCCCTTGATTGTTCCCTTTTCTTCTCCTATCTCCAGTTCTTTGTAACTGTCTTTTTTACCTCTGAGAGAAAAAAATGTACCGTGCTGTTGTCTTCCTTTCCAGGGAACTGTCACACATTAGTGCACACAGGCTTGCCCTCCTCTTGCTGTTGGATTCCTCTCTACCCACTTTATTTCATCATGCAAAGTCAGGAAATATCTTCTTCAAGAACTACACAAAGGCAAAAATTTGCTCTCTCTATTGCACCAAAAGGGGTAACCCCATGTGACAGTAAGATTGCAGAAGATGCAACCACCCAGATTCTCAACACAGAACAAACTCCTGTCTTACACAGACACAACTGGCCTATGGGAATCCAGCAAACATTTTCAGTCATTCCCCTAGTGGGAATGTGATTTGGACTTTTCTGAATGCGACACCAGATAAAACATGGAGGGTTTCTTTTCCATTGGCATGCTCTCACTTTGCCTAAGCAAGCTCTATTTCCATTCTGCTTCTGTGCTAGCAATAGACACCTTAGTTATTCCACAAACTAAGAGACGGGGACTCTTGTACCAATGCATTCCCTTTTATGGAGCCTCTGGTATCTTTGTTTTATTCCCTAATTTTATCCTAAAGCTACCACTGACTGTCTTTTCACCTTTTACAGTCTATTTTATAAAGAAAAAGAAGCCCCTTGTTACTTATTTTCTTTTTTTTTTTATAATGGTCCTGGTGATGCAGCTTGCAAACTAAAAATGCTGAGACAGCATCATTTTAGAGAGGCTTTTAAACTAATCTTTTACATTGATGGACTTAATTTGTTGAACTTCTTCAGCTTTCTAAAAATATAATGTGAAAATTAAAATAAATCCATAAATTATTGGTATTTGTTTGGCTAGGGGAAATAAACTATTTCAGTCCCTGTTTATACAGGCTGTTAAGGAATCTATGCATGTAGCTAAAGATTGTTTAATCACAGTCCATAGGTCATTGCCCATCCAAAGCCGTATTATTAATTTCATAAAGCATAAGGCTGAGACATGGGAATTCTTTTCCTTGCTTCCTTTCCGAGATATTTTTTCATCCAGTGCATAACTTGAGTAAATAATTTCTTCTTTTTGTTTTGTTGTACCCATTTTGTCCATCTGGGACTTTTTCAGCTTATTCACTCTCTGGAGTGAAGTTGTGTGTGTTCATATAGTGCTTATTGCACCATGGCTCTGAGCTCAGGTAAGCCTCTGACTAATTTCTATGTAAATATCACTCAAAGGAAGAATTTGAGCCATGAGATTTGTTCCACAAAGATTTCATGGCTGGCTGGTGTAAGGTATGAGACTGTCTTTAATCTTGGAGGACCCAACCATGTGTTTGCATTGGTAAGAAAAAAACCAAAGTGTAGCTGTATTGTGCTGGCTGAGAGGAAGGGGTAGGGAAGGTCAGTCTAGACAGGAAAAAGGGGTGAGAGCAGTTGTTTTGTGGGTCTGTGCCTCTGAAGTCACTCTGCCAACAGGCTGATGCTCTGTTATTAGACAAGGAGGTTTGAGGCTCTTTTAACCTCAAAGGTGCCACCTGCAGTAAAAACATCATTTTTTAGTTATGTAGCAAAGTATCCTGAAACTATATTACATCAAATTAATAATGCCTGACACTCAGTTTTTATATACCCTGCCATTGGAAGGGAGGATCTCTAGGGAAATTTATTTTATTTAATTTATATATTGCATTCCATGATCGACGTTTAGATAAATTTAAAATAAATTACAATAATTATTTCAGTGTGATATGCCAGTTAACAATGTTGGCACAATAGCAGCAAGTCTCTCATCAATAAATAAGCCAGTCTGAGTCTTTCAGGTCATTTTATTCCTTGTAGAAGTCTGTTCCAACACCCACACACTCTCTGTTAGCTAGAAGGATTTTTCTAATATGGTAGCCTTTTTGAGGCTACATGCATCCACAATTACATTCTACTTGTTACCATGTCAATATTGTCACTAATTTTAGAAATTATTCTTGCACGTAGCAGTCTCATCTCCTAAGACATTTACATAAGTAGTCACATCACTCCATGTGCCTTTATTTGTGAGGCTAAAAAAAAAAAATCTTACTTCTTCATTCAGGTTTTATCACTGTTAGTGCAGCCCATTGTCTAGAAGCTCTTCTCCACACTCATTTCGACCAGGATCTCTCCTACTTAAAAATTAAGTCTTAGGAGAGTCTGAAAGGCATCAGATGCAGTTTTCCTCATGCTAGAAGGCTCTGCCCTGCTCACAGTACAACTGCACAGATACTCTTTGTATTGGAAGCTATTTTGGGCAGCCCATTGAGAAATGGTGCATTCAAATTGGTGAGGATGAAGTCAACCAGGTACCCAGGAACAGTGGAATAAGGGGTGGTTTGAGAACATGAAAAAGTAAAATATAAATTTTTCATGGATCTTTATTTAGACAAGATTCTGATTGGAGGACCGTGCTAACCTGGGGACATGGAGAGCAAAGTCCCAAGAGCTGTGCTCTGTCAAGCTGTTTGAGTCATCAAGACCTTGACTAAGTCGGCAATTTCAGAATATCTAGGATCTAGGTCAATTAATCATTCCACTCTGTGCACATCTTGGCTCATGAAGGTCTTAAATTTTATGCTTACTAAGTCTTAAATGAGTATCTTAATCTTCTTGCATCCCCTCTTCAGGAAGAATTCTTTCACTGGAATAAAAACTTTCCCATGTGTGTTTATTTCAAGGGTTATTAACCCATTTTTGATTCTTTGGTGTCCTTGATTTCATTTCCTGAGAGGTAAATCTGCTCTGGAATCCCTGCCATAGCTTTTTTCTTCCTCCCTTTCCTTCCTTTTTCTGGTCTTCATTTATTGCTAAAATCCAGGCTCAGGTTCATGAATTTTCAGCCTAAGTGAAGTTAAAAAAACTCACAATTTACTTCCTCCTGTTTTGTGTATCTAAATATGGTAGTGTCTTTTTCCTATGAAAATCTGTGCCAAGAGACTGTTAATTTAACCTTGTGTCATTATATCTTTCATGGATATCCATGATGTGGAGAGGTCTTTACCATCTGCTTCCATCAGAAGGGTTATCTCAGTGTCTAGACACTACAGTGATAGGCTTTTTAGGGTTGCTGATGGATAGACAGGGCTTTGGAGAGCTTGCATTTAATCCTCTTCAGATGTGGATGGATGTTTTCCGGCAGTCTGGGATGAAGTTTAGTATTGTATTTCAAACAAATTTTTCCTGGAGTGTAAATGGGACAACTTTGGTTAACAGCAAACTCTAACAGGTCTGAGGGATTAAATGTGGGATTAAATAATAAGTGAACCAGAGAGACCTCATTTTGATATCAGATGTGTTCATCTTTTGTTTTTAACACAAATAAAAATTCTTTGAGCAGAGTAAAAAAATTATTCATACACATATAATAGTAGTGGCTTCCTTCAAGGAAAACTGTAATAAAAAACATAAAAGAAAATGAAACCTTTATCACTGATACTTTAAAATGCATAGATTATTAAAAGAATTACTTTTAAATCTTGCTGCTTGCTCACCATTTGTTTATTTTGGCACAGTCCTGTTCTCAGAAAAAAAAATAGGGCAAACATGCTTTTTTTCTCCCCTGTTGCATTCTGGTTCTTGTGTGAGAGAACAGTGCAGCAATGTTTGGGTCTCACACAGCAGAAAACAGCATCTGTTCTGAATACCTGCTTCTGTGGAAACTTTCAAACTGCCAGACATTCCTGTGCTGTGAGGTGTATGTCCTCCAGCAGTGCTCCTGGTGTTCCTGCAGTCCCCAGCATGAGAACAGTCTCCCCTGTGAGGTGGTCAATGTCCCCACGATCAAGGGATTTAAACCTGTTGAAAGAGCTTTACTTGACAGAAGGAACCTGCTATTGACATGCTGGTTCTGCATCTGTGCACTTCTCTGGCTGCTCTGAGTGAAGCATTGGACAGCATCCCCCACCTCAAGCTCATCACGCACAAGCCTCCCTGGGCAGACCCACACCAGGCTTGCCCTGGCTCCTACTCTTGCCCCAGCTCCCCAGTCTCCTTGCAGACTGAGTTTGGCTATTTTGAGTTGTACTGGTTGGAGGTAGAATGCACAACTCCCCTTCAGGAGAACAAGTTAGTCAAGGGGAATTCCTCAGGGACTGATCTCTTATTATTTACCAATAAAAAAGCAGGACCATGAATGAATGCATGAAGATTAGTCACTCCCTAACACAGCTGATATTGAAGACAGCAGGAAAAAAGACCTTTTTGCCCTTTCAGATGGAAGGCATAGAAAAACAAGTGTAAAATCATACATTTTATGAACTAATAGCTAATATTTAATTTATATCTGTTATGAGATGGAATCAACTGAAAAATCAGAGGAGGTAGATTCATGCCCAGATTGATCACATACAGTATGGTTGGAGCTAGCATTAAACTATCTCCAGCAGAATAAAGACAGCATTTATGCCCCATATGAAGGTGTTGATAGCATGTCCACGGGAATATTGTACACTGTATTCTTACAGTTCACATTTCTGAGAAATAAAATTGGAAATCCAAAAGGTCCATGCAACCAACCATGAGAATGGAAGGACTACCATGCAAGAAAGATTAAAAGACCTAGGCCTGCTAGCCTAGTTTAATACAAGCTTTAAGGAAATACAAGTGCTCAAGATAAATGCACAAAGCTGAAGGAGAACCACTGAAGTTATCAGACAATCCTGGAAGTAGAACAAACAGGCAGAGGGAGCCACAGATGCAGCCATGCTGGGAAGTAGAAGGAGGTTTCTAGTCACCAGTGTCCAGAGATGCAGGTCCCAGTACACGGAACAGTAGAAAGATTTTCAGTGTCTTCGAGACAGAACCAAATGTGTTTCTGAGGGGGACCACAGAGTGTGGCTTCCTGCAAGCACAGAGGGCTGAGCTGAGCAACCTCACGCATCCTTCATTCTGTGCTCAAATCTGCTTCGAGCAGTTTGAGATTTCCAGGGAGCACAGCAAAGCCAAGCACCCTTCTCAGAGTGTAGTACTATTGCAGTTTAAATTTACGGTACAATACCAAAATGAGGAGACACCAAAACATTGACAAGTTTGTCTTTCCTGTCTGGAACTTAGCCATCCTCTTAAACAGCCTTTTACAATTGTAGAAGTGGCTTTCTTCAATTCCCCGGTCCCAGAGTGTAGCTTTGCTCTTGCCTTTCTCTCCCTCTTTTAGGGATTTGTCTCATGAAGCTTTCTAACCTTTCTTTCAGACTGATTCAGCTGAGAAAGACAATTTTGCACAGTACTGGAGAAGTAATTTAAAATCCTAATCTGGGGGCAAGTCCTTCCTTCATACTAAGACATATTTGTCAGCACATACTTCAGTGGCTGCACAGCAGGAAACCCTACATATATGGCTGAAGGACAGCTAAATCTGCTGTTTTTTCAGTCCTTTACCTGTTGAAAGAGACTGTTACACTGCAAAGCACGTTTAACACAATAGGCTGAATTAAGTTCACCAATACACCCAAGACAAGATGCTGCCGACCAGACGCTGAGCTTATAAAGAGTGCTGTTGCATGTAGGTAAAACCTTATAAAAGGAAGGCCTTGTTGCCTTTGTAAAACCACGGCTCAGGCCTGTTACTTTGGCTAAGTAGAAAAGGACTGTGGGAAAGAGACACAGCTGAATTAGGGGTAGAAAAATGCTGCGTGATTGTCGCGTGTTCACATCCCGGTGTATGGTGGTTGGTTGAATTATGTTTGTTGTGCCTTAAAACTACATAAACTGATAACCGGCTAACTGCTTAAAAAGGTCGGGTTCTTGAAATAAAGGGGCTCTCCTTTGCACCTGCCTGGGGACTCTGTGTTGTTCTTTATCACAACAGTGCTATGTTCCAGTTTGGCATGCACACTTCCCAAAGTTCTCATTGCCAGGCCTGGAAACCATCTGAGCCTTTTCCAACAGAAGACAGCCCTGCAATGGTATTGCCTTTTGTCCACCGAAAGCCAGACTAGTTAATTTATCATTGGCAAGCCATGCCTGGGTTCAGGTTCACACTTCCGCAGAGGAGCACAGTTTGATTCTTCCAATAGAAGTTTTACACTGCCTTTCTTGAAATAGCTTTCTTGAGAGGTAAGGGGTGTTTTTTCTTCTGAAGCAGGGTAAAATGACCATTGCTCTAACTTGTACTGGCAGTGAACAGCATCAAAATGACATATCTGCAGGTGAAGATACACAGCTGAAGAATTCATGAGCTATGCCCTTTGATGTCTGGCAGTCTTGCATGGAGGAAGAGTGGATGCCCTGCATTTGCAGCATCACAGAAAACTGATGCTAGAGTGAGCAGCCCTGGGACAGGCCAAGCTATTCCTTTATTTCATCTGGGATTTGGAAGTCAGAAAAATGGAGAGGACAGGGCTTTGTACTTGTGTTTTGCAGCCAGCAAAAAGAATGCTCTCTTTCTGGTCTGGGATGCTGCATGCCTATCAATGTCTGGTTTTCATAACTGCTGGCGTTTTATTGTTACCTAACAGAGATTAGCAGGCAAGCTAGAAGAAAAGTATGTCTATTTATCTAAGAAGTTGTTATTTGACAAGTGGAAAACTAAGAATTGGATAAAAGTGAGAAAAATCTGCTGTGAAGAAAAGTAATTAACTGTAGCTCAGAAAAAACACTCAAACAGGTGGTCTGCAACATGATCAAAAATAAAAGAAAGCAGGTACGAGTACAGGTATCCATCATATCTGATCTGTGAAAGAAGAGCTTATATTCCTGCTGCTGTGTCAGTTATAGCTCAGATATAAAAGCTCCAACTGCAAAAAGTGTAGGAATCTGTTAAAAACATAACCGCTCTTAATCAAAAGGCATCATAAATCCTCACACTGCAGTTTATCAGCTATTTAAGTAGAAAGAGATTAATCATGAGAGGCATTACAAATCCTATCCCACTGTAAATATTCAATATTGTTTTAACATTCTGAAGAGTCTGTGTTCCCCAAAACACCAAAATGCTGTGATCTACTGGCTAGGATTGATTATGATTCTGGTAGTACAGATGACTGAAGTTTTGGTTTGGGTAATTTGTCAATATGATGGAATAAATTCTCAGCTTCTACATCAGGGCATGATAGTCCTTCTTGCTGGGAAGATGACAGGCATACTTATCGGTGTATGCCTGTTGTATTTGTGACCATACATACAGTTCTTTAAATGCTTTCAGACTATATTCTCCTCATGAAAGCTTCTGGTTATCAGTTAAAAACAACCAACATAATCACAGTTCTCACTGAAATGGGAAGCATAGACAACCGGTTAACCGGTGAAAGGAAGAAAAGAGTTGGATCCAGTCACTGCTTGACAGGTCTTGCTACAGACTAAATTCTGACCAGTTCAGTATGGAAGCAGTAGGATGAGAGAAGAAAGCACATAGACTTTCTTCTCTGTCAGATCAGCATAGAGTTCAGGAACACATTTGCATTTCTTTGTATATAGAAGAAGGGCGAGAAAAAGGGCAAGAGTAGAACCAAGAGCTATTGCAAAATGCAGCTGTCGTCCGTGTGGAGGTGAGCTCCAACATTTAAGTAGTGAATGGCAGGCAAGGACATTTTCCCAAACTCTTTGGACTTTCATACACACTTCCACAGCTTAGAGTGCCTGCAGTCCTGAGATGGTGTTGTGATTTCACCCCCACCAGCAGCCAAGCCTCATGCAGCCGCTCACTCAGTACCCCACCAGTGGGACTGGGGGAGAGAATTTAAAGGGCAAAAGCTGGAAAATTCATGGTTTGAGATACAGGCAGTTTACAGGGAAGACAAAAGCTGCACACAGGGAAAGCAAAACTGAAGAATTAATTAACTGCTTCCCATGGGCAGGCAGGTGTTCAGCCATCCCCAGGAGAGCAGGGCCCCATCACGTGTCAATGTGACAAACACCATCACTCCAAACATCCTCCCCTTCCTCTTTCTTTCCCTCCCACTTTATATACTGAGCATGATGTCATGTGGTCTGGAATATCCCTTTGGTCAGTTGGGTTCACCTGTCCTGGCTGTGTCTCCTCCCAACCTCCCAACCACCTCCACATTCCTTGCCAGTGTGGCAGTATGGAAAGCAGAAAAGGTCTTGGCTCTGTGCAAACCCTGCTCAGCAATAACAAAAACATCTCTATGTTACCAACACTTTGTTCAGCACAAATCCAAAACACAGCCCCATACCAGCTTTTCTGTGCCGAAAGTTAACTCTACCCCAGCCAAAAACCAGCCCAGATGGTTACTGACAAAATTGTCTGCACAAACTCCTGAGCTTGACTTTGTTGGGTAAGAGCTCTGTGGTAAAACTGTCTGCTGCAGGCCACAGCCACGATGGGATATTTTGTTGTTTGGGTAACACAGGCCACGCTTCTGAGTTGCCAGTAAGTTTGAGGATATTTGACAGATACTAGGAGCTATAAGAGGCTTCCTGGCCTCTGGTTGCATTGCTCTGTAAAACTCGATTGCTTTTGCCTTCTCTTTTACGCTTTCTTTTACCATTTTCGTTATTGAACAGACTTCTGTAGTGCTTTATATCATGTTATGTATGTTATTATCCTAGATTAAATTTTTATTTCATTCATTGGTTCTTTGGGTGGTGTATTGGACCTAACTCCAATTCTTCCAGACACAATAGGTTTATATAGATAAATATTTTCTTTCCTGTTAAATACTTAAGAGCATACTTAAAGAATTGAGAACATTTTGCTCAAAAAACATCTTTCACTGACAGCAGAGAATAAGCAGGACTAGTAAAGGCAAAATCATCCATCTTTTTTCTGGCCTCAGCCTGCTACAGACCTTCACTACTGTGGGGATGTTTTCTCACAAATGTACTTATTTTACAGCTGGAATACAGTGTTTGGCCCCATTGCGGAAAATAGAGAAGGTCCTGCTGGCTCAGAGCAGAGACTCTTTCCCTTGGAAAAGAACTTTCTCTGACATTCACTGGATGTAGAAAAGCTCACAAAGCTGAGAGGACTCACAAACAGCACCTCCCTGTTACCTCTGTTCACGAGACAGGAATTCTCATGTGCTGACAGTTAAATGAGTGAGAAGTCTCACTGAATCACACTGAGAAATTTTCTCCTTGCTGGAGTGCGACAGTGTGCTGTAAAAAGCTGTTTGAAAGTGAACAAGTCTCAACTGAAATAAGTGAGAGCTGACAGGTTTGGTCCTGCACATTAAATTCTTTTGTAAACACGGGAGATGCTTTCTGTGAAGATTTTCCATCCTCCATTAGAAAATTAATCTTTTATCTTGCGCATACACCTTAAACAGAGACCACTTAATTGAACAGTGGATGACATTTATAAGGAAAGCTACACATCTAAAGCAAGACAGCAAAAAAAGTTTTCGTACAGTTTTTGTTTAGAGGATTACATTTCAGACTGTGGACAGATAAGAAAATAAGTTTCACTCAGTGTTGCTAACAACAGAAAGCTACAGGTTGCAGGACTTCAGGGCTCTCCTGCTCTCCATAAAGTTTAAGCTATGAATTGAAGGGAAACATTCAGCCTAATATTTGGCAAACCCACCTCTTTATTCCACTTTGTCATCATCCATAAGAACTCACGTCTTGCACATGAAGAGGAAAGAATTGTTGAGGAGGAAGAAGGGATGCAGTTGCAGAATTAACAAGCCAAAGTTGCAGTGGGAGATTTTGGTTTGACTTTAAGGAAAATCATATCCCAAGCCTCAGATTCTCTGTTGCAGAAAATAGTTTTCTATCACAAGGGTGAAAAATCAATCTTTCAGATTTCAAATCAAATAAATCTCAGGCATTTTTCCTGTGCACTATAGACAAAGCTTCTTTTTAATACTGGGGAAAAATAAAAAATAACAAAAACAACATCTGTAACTAGAACACACATAATTTTCTTCTTAAAAAAATATAAGCAAGCATATACACGTAGGGAACATATCAGCTGATACATTATCTTTTACCTCTATTTACTGCTCACTTGAGGAAAGATGCTGATGCCTTTACTCACAATAAGTCAGCTCTTACTCTTTAAACAATTCTACCATTGCCTAAAACAGACTTGCAAGAGGAGTAAAGAACTGCTTGAGTACTCCTTAGGGGAGTCAGCACCTGGCCCTGGAAGTCACATTCATTTTAAGTATACTTCTGAAAACAGACCAATGTTTAGGCATTGCCACTTTTGATTGTTAAATAGCTGTGACAAACTTGCCAACTGGCCCATATATACAAAAAACAGAATGACAAATGTTTGCATCCAGCACAGAGTGGTTACAGAATAAGTTTTATATGCTTGTATGTGCATACACAGACACAATTCAGCTTTTTGAAGTAGAACCAAATTGAGCAAAAGAGAGTCCAGAAGCTTTTACCACTGAGCTGAAACAGAGGCTTGGTAACATGGCTCTGCTTGATGCTCTCTACAAAATGATGCGTCCTAATTGGATGCATGTCTGTCTGACTCCTTTGGGAGTGAGAAAGCATCCAGCTGCCTTCCTGGTATCACTGGTGAGGGAGCTCGCAAGCCAATGCGAGAGGTGTACAGCAGCAATCAGCCTTTTGAGTGAATGGAAAATATAAAGCAAAACCTGCACCCAGTGAAATAATTTCCTTGTTAACCCATTTCTGATACGTGTCCTGCAAGTTGTCTTCATTTGCTGATGCCCCCTCCCCGAAATCAATGACACATATAGTAAATCATAGTGAAGGGAGACAGAACATAGTGAATGGTCCTCTCATCTCCTCCAGACCCCCACCTCTCTGCCAATAAAGAGAGTTGTGTCTGTTAGGATACATCAAATGGTTGCACTTCAGTTCCTATACCTTTTCACTAACAGAACAACTGGAAATGTAAACTCTGAGACTACAAGAAACTTAGGCAGGAAGGCAGATGATCTGTTCTACTTCTGAGAAAGCCTGAGAACACCAGAAGCCAAGAACACCCAAGCATAAACAAGGACTTACTTTAGAGACTCGAGCAAATTAAATGCTATTTTAAGAAAAATATCATGAGTATCAATCAGATTTGTGTTTGGGGAAAAAACTGTGGTCGACTGCTCTTCTAATTAATTCCACAGAAGCAAATGAGTGCTAGGAGTGAAGAGTTCTAACTCAGGAGATGCTTACTAAACTTGCCAGAAAACTTAGTTTGCTTCTATGTCTTATTTGTCTATGTCCTGGTTTCATGTCTGAGAGTAACAGGATCACAAGATCAGACTTGTTCAGGCTGGAAGAGACCTTGGGTGTCTCTAACCCAACCTTCCACCCAAATTGAGTTCAGGTGCCAGGCTAGACCAGGTTGCTCAGGTCTTTATCCAGGTATGTTCTCAAAACAACGCGATGAGAACTTTTACAATCAGAGTTAGTATGAGCATGGAGACTTTATTTATGACAGTAGACTTATTTTCTGAAGGTGGGATGTTACAAGTCAAGTAAAACAGCCATAGCAAAGTTGACCAATTCTGACAGAACACGGACAAAATCTTTCAGGAGAGTAAACATTTACCAAATTCAGACCTCGACAATTACTTCTTTGAATTAGTTTTTTTACAAAGAAACCTTATTCAAAAAATTCTTTTTCTGTTGGGTCCTCAGAGATAAATACGTACACGGAATCTCTCCAAATATTAGAGACTTTCTTGGCCACTGCCACCACCTACACACCTAACACCCCCACCGACGCACATAGTGATAGCTCCATGCTAAAGACTTTTTATAATGCTGCTTTTAAAAGGAAAATACATCAATATTCTCTACAACATCTTTTGAATACAGACATGATCTAGGTAGGAATACAGCAGATGGAAGATCATCATAGATGTAGAAAAGAAGTGTTGTAAAGCAGATGGTGATCAGTTGTTCAAGTTGACTAAAATGAAGCATGATTTTCTTTGTATGAACTACCAGAAAATTCCAGTCATGAGGGCAGGGAGGGGTGGGCCACACAGGAATTCTGTGAGAGTGGAGTAGGCTCAGTAAAGCCTTTTAAGAACGAATTAACATCTGCTGGAGTTGAAGGGTCTACTTTGGGTTACTTCTTGCTTTAAGGCAAGAGTTAGATGAGGTATACTTTCTATCCATGTTCCAGTTTCATGACATCCACTCTGGTCTCATGGATCCAGCTTTTCTTCATCATCTTGAAGTGTTAGCTCCCAGGCTTGTAATGTCACATGTGAATCTAGAATTCAGGAGTAATTAAATAAACAAAGAAACAACAACAACAGAAAAACACCACCACCCCAAAAAAACAACAACAAAAAAACCCAGAAAACAAGAAACACTGGCTGCTGGAGATATAAAACAGAATAATCATGGGAATTGCACAAGGACAAAAAGGAGAACAATGAGTAAGCAAGACAAAGACCTGAAGGGCAACAGAAAGATGAATGCCTAGAGTTTTAAGGTCATTCTTGAGTTTGTTGGCAGAAGAAGTAGACAGTACTGTGCAGTGCTTCCCAAGACATAAGACTTGATTTCTCTTTTCAGCAGACTCACAGCTTCATGGAAGAGCTGTGGATGGGACAGAACCCAAGAGGGAGAGTAGCAGCCTTGGGCTGGGAAGGGTTATTTGTAAAAACTTTGCATCTTTGGGTGATAAGTATAATTTGCCCGCATTACAGATGAGGTAACTGAGAAACAGAACTGCAGAGTCCTGGGTGTCAAGATCAGCTCCTACCCACTTTGAAGCCCAATAGTAAAATGCTTCTTCATTAACTATGAAATTGTACATTAGCTATTTGTCAGAAGGACACGTGAAAGAGAATCCTGCCGCTCAGCTCTTGCCCCACAAAACCCTGTTCTTGAGCTCCAGTGTCAAGGGGGTGCTCAAGCTGGCAGAACAGAATCTGATCTGCAAGTTAGAGCAGACTCTGGTAAAGGAATTGTATCTACTACAGACCTGTGCATATATCTCAGTACTTGCCTTAAACAGGAGGAATGGTTGGCAGTTAAATTGCCTGGCTCCAGCAAAACTTTGAGGGGAACAGCAAAACAGTCATTTGCATAGCTGTAAAAGACTTCAGACTGTTGAGTGATTGAATGAAAAATGAAAATAAATATATTCACCATGAAACAAGAAAATTTGAATCCAGAGCACTTTTTTCAACCATCTACAGAGTATTTAATGGGTATTAAATTGTAGCTTGTCTAGTGTAAGCATAACCCTTCAATTCTATCATGGGTGTCTAACCACAGAAAAAAGGAAAAACATGAGTGTCCTCATAAAGTTGAAGCCTGTGGGTTTGGATTAAGAAAGTGACATGATTTTTTTTTTTTTTTTAAGATCAAAAGTTCAGTCTGGATGTTTTTTGCAGATTCCCATACCTCTGCCCTGCCAGACTTTGACTGAAAGCAACAGCAGAAGGATCAAAATATCTCATATATTCCCGTTCTTGCAATATTCCTGGCCCAACCAAACCCAGAATACTATTTCTTTCCCTGACCACTGGCTTATAGAGATTTGTTCTTCCAGGATGGTTATTTAAGAGGTGTGACTGCCATAGCCAGCCAAGCAGAGTTTACTTCCTCTGTCAATCCTCTTTCCCAGAGACTGCTGTCATTTTCCCAGGGGCATGTATGCTCAGGGTAGGGCAGTGCTTCATCAGCCTCCTTGAACCACACACAAGGCAGCTATTTCATTGCAGTGATGGGCAAAGTGTTCCCTCCCACTTCTTTTTGTGCTGCCACACGTTATACATCCCCTAATGTGGGGAAGAGCTGCAGACATGGATCAAAGCTGCTAATAGAATCATGGAATAAACAAGGCTTAATAGGCTAACTACTTCAAATGTGATTAAAGTTACAAGAAACCAATCCTTCTCCTTAACCAGGCCTGGCAGTTCCAGGTTAAAAACTGATTTTGTGAGGTTAGATGCTCTTCTTCCACATTAGTCTTTTTTCTGTGTTTTTCCCCTGTTCCCACAAGCTGCAATTTGCACATTTCCCGGCAGAGCCCTGCCAAGCCATCAAACAGACAAGCTGGCAACTTTAGGGACTGAGCAGCAGTTTCAAGCAGAAGAGAAGGAGCCAGTCAAAGGCTCAGCTCCCTTCCCCCTCCAAGCAAGCCTCTGCTATAGTTCTGTAGGTCCCTGTATTTTTATTCACCTTTCATAACCAGTAATTTATCAAGTCTAGCTCTCCCTGTCGCTTGCAGGCCTGTATATTTTATTGATTTAAAACACAGAAGACACTAAACTTGGACTGTTCCCTTGCAGCAGATACTGCATGCAATCACAACTTTCTGCATGTTCATCTTTAAAGCTATTTCACATATTAAAAATATGAAAAGGTTATTTTTGTGATGTTAATTGAGAGTTATTGTGACCCAGGCTCAGCTAAATATAAGAGAAATTAACTACCATAGTGACAGATCACATAGATATTCATATTGTTTCATATCTGTAAAATATTCTGAGTTATTGTTACGTATTTGTAATCTGCCAGCAGTAAGTTCAAGACAGGAACAGACTTGCAACTGATGCCACCTGGAATACGATGAGATTAAATTGCTAAAGAGAAAAAAAGTAGTATTTAGGAGACATGTTGCAACACCTGATGAATATTTAAAGCATAAATCATTTTCTGTATCAGTGAGGCTTAAACCATTTGCAAGCCTGTAGAACCTGGTAAGGGACAGCTTTCCTAAAAGGAAGAGTTAATAATCAGAAGAGGCTTACACAGAGGTCTGTATAATCAAGAACACCACAGAAAAGGTGCAGAGGGATTAGCCTATCACAACACCAGAGCTAGGAGACTCAAATGAAATTAGCAGGTGGTAGGTTTAAAAAAAAAAAAAAAAGGAAGTACCTTTTCTTAACCCATTACACTATGGAAATTCATTACCACAGGATGTTGCAATTGCCAAAGGCTTGAAGAGCTCCAAGAAGTGATTAGACAAGATAAAAGGAGAAAAGTTAACAAAAGGCTTCCAAGCACAGAGGCATGATTGCAGTTGTAGGACATTCCTGAGCCATGGGAGGCAGGGGGAACAGAAATACACAGCTATACCCTTGCCTGTTCTTGTATCCTTCCTGACACATCTGTCCTCAGCTACCTCCAGAGATAGGATACTGCTCTGTGGGGCCCTCTGGTCTAAGAAAGACAGCCATTCTTAATATCAGTATTGACTGGCAGGTGATGTGCCAGATCTGGTCAGTAAAGCACTTCCATTTGGCCAGCTCTCTTTTCCCATGGGAGCCCAGGGAAAGCTGCTCAAGAAGCAGGTGCCACCCAGATGGCTCAGCTACACTCCCTCACAACCCAGCACAGAGATGAAGGGTGATGGCTGCTGGCAGTACAGTCTCTGCCAGGCAGACACACAGCTCCCCCAACTCCCTCAAAGCAGCAGCCATCAGGCTGCCAGGCTCCCATCCCATCTCCTGCTCCCTCGGGGAAATAGGGAGCACCTAAAAGGGTTTGCTCAAGGCAGGACTGGGAGAAGTATTTAATGTGTGTGGGAAAGGAGAGATACTTTGGCCAGAGAAGTTTGAGCATTTACGGTATGAGAGAGCACAGGGGACACGTGAACCCACAGCCTAGACTTAGCTACAGTGAACACTGCAGCATTTTCAGCCTCCTCATCCATTGAAAGACATCATAAAATCAAAATATATACCTAAAATCTTTGGCATCTCTTTTCAACTCTCCTGGTAAATCCACTGAAGGCAATGGAGCTCTGTTTTCAGCTGCCAGGGCATAGGATCAGACAAAAAATGCAAGACTGGTGGTAAAGGTTTTTTCCCCTCTATTTATCATATTTTTTTCCTCCATATGTCTACATGGAAAATGCGTATTAATCTGCTATATTAATCAAAATAAAATTTCTACTCCAGCTCCCAAATGTAGCCATAACCTGATCTCCTTATTCAGCATAGAATCTATGATTCTGAAGTCTTTGAATGGCAGAAGCCAGAAATACCCTGTAAAGCATAAGGTGCATTGGAATAGATAGAATTTTGTAAGATGGCATTGATATTCAAGGAACCTAAGCAGCACGAGTTCATCATCAAGTATTCTGAAACCTGATCGATGTTCATTTATGAATGCGTGTATAATGTATACATCTCAGTCACAAGTTCATGGGTTATGTGCCTGTAAAGAAATCTGTGAAAACTTAAACAAGAAGCTGTCATCTCATCACCCTTGAAAAGCTGAGACAGCAGAGAAAGGTACTTTGCTAATGGAGCTCTGGTTCTATTTTTGCTTTGTACTTAATGATTTTCTTTCTACCTTTTAGTTAATTCAGCTACTTTGCAATTTAAAAACATGTATAACACAGCAGAATAAAATATTTAGTGTTTCTAGTGATCCTTTGAGAAAAAATGAACCAGAACCTTCCTTTTATCCTCCCTCCACACAGTATTGCCTTTTTAAGAAGTTGGGGTTGTTTTTTCTCGTCTGCTCTGGTTTCACAGGATCAAGTATCTTTGTCTGGGCAGCAGAAATTAAGCAATCATGAATAACTTAATAATGGACAACATATATTTTGAACACATACACATAACTAATTTTATTTTCAGCAAACACCACACTATGTCCTCCAGAAAAAACAAAAAAAAGTAATGGTGAAAGGTGACACATCCCTTTTTCTTGAGCAGAATACCCTTATCTTCTTAAAGCATTAAACATGTCAGCTCCTTAAAATACAGCCAGATGTATAAATCACTGAACAATGGAAGGGCTCTTAAAGAACCTGAAATGTATCCACATTTGCTGTCAAAGATACATATTCTTTCAAAACTCTTCGAACCACTTTTTTTTATTTTTTTCCTTTCCATTTTCCCTTTTTCTTTTCACTATCTGATGAATAATGTTCCCAATTCCTGTCCCTGCAGAGGGCAACAAAGAGCTTTGCTGCTGGTCAAATGGTTTGTTTGTCACTCTAATGAAATACTACAGCCAATTATACCATCCTCTGGCTACCAGGTGCTGGCGAGGCCCCAGGAGCCACCCTGAAGCTCTGAGCTGACCCATCACCTCTCTGAACATGCTGCTGCTCCCAGCCGTGGGTGCACTTCCCCAGCCAGCTGTCCTGGTGGCCAGGCTGCACATCAAAGCCTTGGTTGTGCTGCCTTCTCAGCCCACATGTCTCCCAGCAAAGTGTGTAAGCCCTGTAGGAAAAGGAATGTAGGCAGGAAAGATAGATCTGTACTCATTCAAAACATCAAACAGTGTTTTGAAGGTAGTTTGTCATTATTTTTTCCCCTTCCTCTAATGCAGTTGTTAGAGTACAGGGCTTTTAGAAATCTTGAATCAGTAAACCAGTTTTGCTTTGGAGGAACAGAAACGTTGACTTAGCGAAAGCGCAAAATAATACAAAAAATAAAGATAGACGTAGAAACCACTTTCAGATTCTACACTTCGCTTGTTCTGCAGGAGGTGTTATTAGAAAGCCTGAAATATTTAAGTATGTGGTAGTTCAAGCTTCATTCTGCATATTTACTCTTATCCATATTTCTTGTCCCTTATCTATAGGGCTGACTACCAGTTCCTATAAATGTCTGTGTGTGTATTTGTGTGTAAGTACGTCAGAGCTGGGGAGAGCAGCCTTCACTCTGCCAGTGTGGCAGCTTCCAGTGTGCCATATGCATTATGGCTTGCAGCACAGCCCGTGCCCTCAGGCTGACAGGTTCCATCCTGTATCTCTTCATTATAATGAACCCCTGACAGCGCCGAGAAAGGTTCAGGAAGCAGGAGCAGCCACAGAAGTCCACATCCCAGCTGCATAAATCAGGGCTATCACTCATCAGGTGAAGGCTTAGACTGGCAACCTGGGGAGATGTTGAGGAAAACACAGCAGAGCCCTAAATAGCAGGTAAAGAAAAACCTGACAGCACTGGGTTGTGTGAGCTGTGCTCCCTGGATACATTCCAGTGGATGTAGGTATGAATGCACGCATGGATCCCTACCAATATACACCTCTACATTACCCAAATACCTCCCAGCTGCAGAGCCTTGTTACTGAACAGCAAGCCAAATGCCCTGTGATAAACAACTCTCTGTTACATTTGAAACCTTGCTCAGATCTTGGAGCTGTGATGCTCTAAGCCTAAGTGCAAGAAAGTAGGGAGAATGGAGCAATATCTACCAAGAGAAGAACTGAAAGAATTGAGTGGGGAAATCCAGGAAGGCTTTTGGCCACACTAGTCTTTTTCCAGGTCTGAAACTGTCTGGGAGAGCTCTTCCCACATTTAAACAGGAAGGAAGGGTTTTATTCCCGCAGAGCTAGCACGTTGTGGATACAACCACTCCCTCAAGTGACTCAGACTTTCACATGTCATACAACCTACATGTTTTCAAGTTCAGGGCCTAAAACATGTTTAGAAACTTCAGGGCCTGGGAAAAAAAAATCCTGGAAATGCATACAGAAAAAGTTAGTGTTGGAAGGGTTTTTTTCCTTGGGTCTGGTAGGGAAAAGTTGGAGGAGAAAAAAAGGAGTCTTTCATGTGAAATACTCTGTCTCAGAATGAACAGTGAAAGAATGTTTAAAGTAATGTTTACAATGATACTGGAATTTTTCCCTAAATGGATATTTTTTCTGAACATCTCCTTCCATCCCCTCACCCTCCATACTTTCCAAGGAAAATATTTGCTTTTCAAACTTGCAACAATTCCAAAATTTTTATGTCTGTAGTAAGGTTAGGGCTGGGGATAGGACTGAGGCAAAGATCTGGGCCAGTAAGGTAGGATAAAATATGGCAGACAAGTTGTAAAATGCAGTTTATGAAACAGAAACTTGAGTCTAGGTTTCTGGCTGGTACAGACATGAGATCCTGACTAGATTTGAGGAATGGTTTATTCCTGGAAACCTGCTGTGAGGTTGACAGCCTGTGCAAGTGTGGATGACCTGACTAATTCTGAAGCTTACAAGCATCTTCCTGTAACTAACAGTCTAATGGCTCCTTACCACTCAGAGAAAAGGGATAAAATATGCTACAGTTTTAAAATTCGGCCAGAGAGTGTCAAAAGGTCTCTGGACCCAGCCAAGGACCAGAGGTTGCAGCATCTGGGCTCAGCCAGCCAGAAATACTCTCTTGAGAAAGGAAGCCCATGTTCATCTTCATCTTTTCTTTTGGAAATGAACTTTCCTTTTCTGTATTATAGAGCTGCAAACTCATTGGGTTTCTGTTGAAAGCCACAAGTTCCTGTTTTGTGTAGAAGTCACCACCAGTCTTGCTTTCTCTTTTCAAGATTTAATTGTTACTTCCTATCGTAGTGATGTGTCAACAGGTAGCAAATACACTTCAGGTGTGTAAGGAAGCACCATCTCCAGCATTTTGTCAAACCATTATTATTCAAAAGCAAGGTACCTATATACATTTATTTTGAATATTAATATTTTCTAAATTACTAGGTATATTTAACTAGCTAAATCAGCAGATGTTTTTGTTCTTAAAGAAATTAAGTTTCATTTTCATAAAGACAAGTGTTTTAAAATTGCCACAAATTTCTGTGTTTTCCTTTCCTCTAAGGAAAAATAAAGTCCTCTGACATTTCTCTTTTCCTTAAAAATAGATATAGATATTCTGCCTTTCCTAAAGCCACATTTGCATAGTTCAAGTTGACGTGTGACAGCTGTCTGTGTTCTCACAGTAAATATAATGTCTCAAAGCAACAGAGAAAGGTTCTTTAGCCCAGGATATGATCCCACATCCCACATTCTTTCAGCCACAGATCCAAATTTGTTAGGTGCCTATTTGCCCTCCGTAAATAACGAGAAGGCTAATTATGGTTCACTACCAGGTGTGATTCAGAAAAGTCTTTCCTAACATAATTCCCTCTAAGGGCCCAGCTGACTTCAAGAAAGTGTTTTTGGAAACTCAGTTAAGAGCATGTCTCATGTTTTAATAGTGAAGTCAGACCTTGGAAAAATTGTATTCATGCTATTTCACACCACATCTACATAATTTTATATAGGGTAACAATTGTGTTCCTTCTTAGGTTCATCTAGATGATAATCACAAGTTGAAAGCAGGGAGGAAAAGCTGGTACAGAATAAATGTATGGAGGGTAGGAATTAGCCAGTGGCAGTGCTCATTGCAGAGACATTTATCTGTAGCTTCCTCTCACGTTTCTTCCTCCAGAGGCAAAGTTATACAGCATCCCTCCTTACGGTGCTACACAGTTTGCTTTTCATTTTGCACCACGTATTTTTCACAAATATCAACTTCTTGTACCTCCACATACCGACGGGTCTGTGGCTCCAGAATACTTAGAAAGATTTGACAACAGTAAGTTAAACTCTGTTATCACCCATGCAGCCCCAGATATTCACTCTGGGAAGCCACATGCTGACACTGAGCTGAGCAGTAACTCAATTACACCCTCAGGTAACTTAGGGTAAAGGCTAAGAATAACTCCTTGGTGTGCACACAATTTTACAATTGGCACACAATTACAATACTCACAATTTTCACGATTATTTGCTTAGGTACTGAAATTGTGCTGTGGATTACCTGCACAAAATACCTATGCAAACATATCTCAGCCTTCCCCAGGTCTCCTCTGTTTTCCATTACAGCTCAGGAAATAGCTGGGAGAGGAAACTTCATTTCAAATATTTGTACTAATACAAAGCTAATTTCTCAGTGAAGGTTTCTACAATTCTTTCATGATTGTTTCATACAAATCCTTGCAAGTTCAAGTTCTCCAGAAAATCCACAGAATAAAATTCTTCCTACCTCATTCACCCTCAGCAAATTTGAGCTGTGCTGTAACCTGACTGCAGACATTATCAATTCCAGCAGAGAATTTAATCTATGAGTTTATAATTCATAGTTCTCAGTGGGAATAGTTACATAAATCACACTGGTTTGCTTTTGTTCCTTATTGCACAATATAGCAGTGTGACCACAGCAGAGTGAAATTTTCATGTTACACCCAGATATGGATTTCAAAATTTCTTCTCTATTGGCTTATTACTGTGGACACCAAAAGAGGGAGGGAAACAATATGATATAATTAAAAAACACAATGTACATACTTAAGAGAAAAATTTAACTTTTAAAATTGGAATGTCCTAAATGCAACAACAGAAAAGTTTTACAGCAAATACACTGCATTTTTAAACTGTGCTGACTGGATGCTTTAAAATATATACCATGGGTGAGACTTTTTGATTACTCAATATAACTGCATCAGTATAAGAAGGGACGTACAACTGAGTCCAGGGAAACATGCACAGATCTCTGTACCTATAAAGAGCTTGGCAGCAATTTACAGCTCTGGATCCATCCAAATATCCTTTTGTCAAACACAACTTATGTGTTTCTACCTAATTCATAGGGGTCTTGAACTCCCACTAAAGCAAACCAACCTCACAAACACACTCCTGTTCTTCATGGAACAACTCTAAAATATTACAGGAGCCATCAGAAATGGCATCCTGATGGGTTTTAGTCAAGATTCATTTTGGCAAAAGATTTCTAGCAGCATGCTGCAGGTTTAAATTTCCCTGGATATCTGCCCCGGTCTCTTTGGAGCTGTGCCTAAATGTCTAACTACAACCAGGTACAGAGGAAAATGAATTTGCTTTTTCTGGCCCAGAAGGCCCACACTGGGCAGGGAAGAGCTGGGAGCTGGCAAGCCCCAGGGGTAGTTTCAGAAACAGAGTCCTTTCCACAGCTAGCCTTGCCAGCCTCAGGCACTGAAATATTTCTGGGATGTGGGTTTCGTTTTCCTGTTTGTTCATAGGAGAGGTCTAAGATGCACAGCTGTTTCATTGGCCTGCTGGTCTGTTCCCGTCCCTCATACTGCCTGGCACTGTGTGCATCCATTTAAACCATGGAAAGAGCAGGTATATACTAAGGCTTCAGCCAGGAGCTGCAGTTTATCGACAGTTTACATCTGTATCAATTGCTAGACTGGGAAAAGCAGTGGAAAATCAGGCCTTTCATTGAAATACTTAAGTGGTATGGGTAGTGCACACGAAGTGTTCTGAAACTGCTTCCGTCTGCATTCTGGCTTACAGAAGGATGCACAAGCCCCCTCCCTCATTCCAGTACCTCACTGAACGTCACATAACATGAACTGGACTTTATTGATGGTATTTATTTTAATAATGCTGGGTGAAACCCAGGAAAAATCCATATTTTCTTAGAGGAAGCACATGCACCTGAGTTGCAAAAACAACCTATTTTTCCTGGGGGGAAAAAAAGAAAAAGAAAAAAAATCTAGGAAGTGGTTAACATAAATAAAGTGAAAATAATTTCAGAATGAAATATTGGGGGATACTGGAGTAATCACCAAAACTAATTACAGCTTAAATGTCTTGGACTTGAGCCCCTCCTCAGCATGGACTCTCATCCTGGCAGGCCATACTGCTGTTCTTCTCAATGAGTACTAAACTCAGAGGAAGGGGCTACTGAAGCTATGCTTGAGGAAAATTAACCTTCTGTGGTATTTCACTGTACCAGAGTACGTTATAACTTTACCTATTAGCAAATACAGTACTGTGCTAATGACAAGCCAAACCTGCAGCATGAACAGGAGCCACTTATTTTCTGAGGGAGAATAACACTTTTTTCCCCCTTTTTTTTTTCCCTTTCACCTCTAACCTCCTGTGTGCTCTACTCTAATGAAAGGTCAGAGGTTAGGACTTTATTTTCCTCCAGACCATGAATGCAAAATAGCACCAGCATGAACAGTTCAATGACCCCTGTGTGTTCTGAAGCCACCAAAAAATGAAAACAAATGTTAATCTGAGGCCTGACTCAGACTGTCTTTGCTGATCTATACTTACGGAGCACATTAGGGCCACTTACGAAATGAGGCTGAGGGGTGACCTTTGACCCCGCTCCATTTTCAGATGGCCGTGCTCCATTTGCTGGGGCCTGGCACCACTGCCGGCCTCGAGCACGGGGCTCCTGCTCCTTCTCCCGCCATGCCCACTGCTTCCCAAGTGCAGCTTACATAAACCAGAGCAATCACCAACACACATCAATGGCAACGCTCCAATTTAAGAATAGATGGCTGGAGTAGGTGTTATTAGTACCCGGTGTCAAGCTGTGATTGCTCACATATGGCTGCAGGCTGAATAGCACTTTTGATTCAGGACAGAGAAAGAAAAAGTTGGTGGTAAGGAAAAAAAAAATAGAAGATGAAGCAGTCTTGAACTTACCATTTTCAGATTTGAGGTGGTTGGATTAGAAATCCTCCTCTGGATTCTTAGGTGGTCCTGATTTTAAAGTCCTAGTCCTGTGACATTGAAGCCACATATTCAAGAGCAAAATAGTTGTTTGCAAAAGGCTTCTGATGAATAACACATTCTTCTGGGTAGTATGACAAAAGCAAGAGAAATGTTTTCTCTATAAAATTATTATTAAACAAGGATGAGGTTCTTGCATTTTATCTGTCTGAGACAGAAACTTTTAATTCCTTTTGTTTTTCTTTACCCTACCCTTTTTCCAGTTCAATGTCTGTAATGTAAATAAGAACCAGAGGTTTAAGTCTACGTTGTTTAACTCTGAAGATTACTGTTGGTTTACAAACGAGAGCTGTGTGAAGACTGTTAGAGTTTGTGCTTTTTTCCCTTTTTCTGGAAAAATCTTCTGAAGTAAAAATCGTGTATGTCACATCAGTTTCTATTTGAATATTTCTTACTGCAGAACGGCCTAAAAAGCATGTATTGTGCATATACAGTGTTGTGCAAGGGTAAAAGGAAGAGATGAGGTATAGTTGACCCTATTAAAGCTTGCAAAAAGAAATGAACAATTACATAAAATTGCCCTTATGAAACAGTCAGGTCTCAAAACTAAAAAAAAAGCCAATGAACACTTTGCTTGGGATGGGCTGAACATATTTCTAAGTTACAGGTATGTAAAGCCCTGATATACTCATGAATTGTAATTCCCTTCTTCTGCACTTAAAAGTGATGTGCAATTTTCTCTGTTTCAACAGGGCTCTTCAGGTGAAAAGACTGAGCACTAAGGGTCAGAAACCACTAGATGTTCTCTTTCATTAAACAACAATTGTTCACAAATTTCCTGCATAGTTCAAATGCAATTAGTTTCAACTGGTTTTAAAGAGTATAATTTCATATCTGGTTTTGGGGACATCACCTAGCATTGTACTTGAAACAATAAAACTAATGTTTGCCCACTGCAGCCTTTTCCAGCCTTTGTTTCAGGCTTGAAGGTAAAACTAAGTCAAATGATAATGTCAACTGGTAGTGGTTAGCAATTTTATTGACAAAAAAATCATACATTGTTATTATTCATGATTTTTGTATCAGTTAGGTGGGCGTGGCACATACTGATTGAGTTATTCAGAAGGTCAAGTCTTTGATGCTGTGATGGATACATGTATTGGCTGGTACTACAAAGTCAGCATTTACTATAACTTCTTAATGTACTGTCAGCAGATACTCAAGAAAAAAAAACACTGCAAGCTCTTAATGGTGACAACCATAAGTGGGCAGATTAGCTGTAGATGCATATTTACCTTTAAGCTATAACAATTTGTTAGTCTGCAGAGGAAAAACCTGATGTGAAAGAAGGAAGGGAAGAAGACAATCACATCTATACGAGGTGTGGATCAGCAGGATTGTTTGAAGACAAACCATTTGATTTTAAGGATATAAAACTAAATATAAACATGTCTTCTTTTGAGTTCCCCAGCTTGCTATCTTTACTCATGTTTTGAAATCCATCAGTACTTTTCAACAGGTATAGCTTGACAGTGCCACTTGCAAACAACATCAGTCTCGAAAATTCCCCTCCTATCTGACTCCCTGAATCCTGAGTGGACTTATCAAGAAATCCAGGAGCTGAACTGAATGCTGGTAGGCAAACGTGTGGAAGATTCACTTTTTTTCTGTAAAATCCTAAATATTGAAATACTGGATTTAACATGCCTTGCTTTAGGCTAAGTTAATTCATTGATGTAATTTTGAAAGAAACGGGGGTGTCAAGTGGTATTTTGCAGAGCTGTTCAGGAGAAAAATCTCTTCCCTTGAGTGCTTCATGTCTAAATTTATGGAATCCTTTAAAACCTGTTTCATTCTGACTTGATTCTGATTTTTGCATGTCTCCTTTTTCTTTTACCTTTGCTTTCCTTTTGCATAAAGACAAAAGCCTTGCACAGACATAGCCTTGTTCTTGCTGTCTTCAAAGTCTTCTCTAGGTTTTGAGCCTGGATAGCAACTATTTGTATAATCTGTATAAATTATCTATATATTTATGTAACTTTTGTAAGTATTTCTGTGACTACATAAGAGAGTACATACCATTATAATAATATAAAGCTTCATTAGCATCACACAAGAATATAAAACCATACAAAAATGTGTGCTCTTCATTCCAAGACATTTTATCTTCTCTTGTGGTTTTGGATGGAAGGACAATACAAAGAGAGCTGAATGCAAAAGGGGGACTTTCTTCCCCCCAAAAATGAGTTAGCTTTAATTACCAGGGTGGTGCTTTCTTTATATACGGAGATAAAAATATTGCATGCTTAAAATACCACTTTTCTGTGAAATATTCTTTTCTGTTTAATCTAGTCTGAACAGAGTTTGGTGCTCTTTCCTTGGATAAGCATCTTAAAAGGAACCTGAATTGTCTCTTCAGCAAAGGCTATAAAAACATTGTACTATTCAGTCTTACTCTTTCTCGGGGCCAATTTTTTTAATTTAAGCCTAGATAGCCTTTTCAGGGGGCTACTAAGTGAAGGGACTCCTACAGATTGCTTCTCACCTTCTGTCCTCATCAGACTTCCCTGTAGAAGCAACACACAAAAGCAACACAGTGCAGGAAGTCTGGCACAGCTGGTAGCCATCAGTTGAGAAGCCATGTCCAGTAAACAAGAGGTCAAAGGGAAGCAAGGAGAAAATGCTTGGAGCAAGACCATGTTTCTTGTTGCGTCTCCTCCAGGCCCATTGGCAGATTAATACAAACTATATCCTTTCCAAAACTGTGGTGGCCAGTGGGCCTACGGCACTGGGGAAGGCAGGAATCCCTTGGAGAAAGGTGCCCTAGGTAGAAAAACTCTCCCCAAGTCAGAGTAACCAAAGAAGCCTCTCCCGGGATCCTTTGTTTAATTATGCTAATGTACCCCAGTTCTGTTTCCCTGATTGGCCCGTTGGTTTCCCTGCCCCTCTCTACCCTACAAGTTCCCGATCCAGAAAGTTCGCCCTTTCCTGCTCTCCCACTGGCCCTTGTTCCCTCGCCACTCCCTCCATGTTTCCCCATTAGCTCCCATAGNGAGAAAGGTGCCCTAGGTAGAAAAACTCTCCCCAAGTCAGAGTAACCAAAGAAGCCTCTCCCGGGATCCTTTGTTTAATTATGCTAATGTACCCCAGTTCTGTTTCCCTGATTGGCCCGTTGGTTTCCCTGCCCCTCTCTACCCTACAAGTTCCCGATCCAGAAAGTTCTCCCTTTCCTGCTCTCCCACTGGCCCTTGTTCCCTCGCCACCCCCTCCCTGTTTCCCCATTAGCTCCCATAGCCTGGCCCCGGCTGTCTACCGCCCCTGTGCCCTCAGACCATTGGACCCTGGTGTTCTCTCCATCCCTACCGGCCCGTTGGTTTCCCTGCCCCTCTCTACCCTACAAGTTCCCGATCCAGAAAGTTCTCCCTTTCCTGCTCTCCCACTGGCCCTTGTTCCCTCGCCACTCCCTCCATGTTTCCCCATTAGCTCCCATAGCCTGGCCCCGGCTGTCTACCGCCCCTGTGCCCTCAGACCATTGGACCCTGGTGTTCTCTCCATCCCTACCCTCCCCATATAAAACTCTGAACCCTCCCATTGTTCTTGTCTCTGTCCCTGGATTTCTTCATGCGTGTGGCTGCAATAAACCCTCCTGTGGATCTCCATACGGGGACTCTTCCCAGACTGTTTCACTGTCGGTTTGCTTTAGCATTTATCCATGTGTGTGCTGTGGCCTGGCCGGAGCAACTTCCCTGGCCAGAGGCTCTTCTAGGAAGGTCGCGGCACATTACCACCCACCCACTGCGATACAAAACCACCTGACAAAACTAAGATAGAGCTATGAATCCTGCTTCTTCAGCTTTTCAACAAAAGGGAAAGAGGGTGTCTCCTTGAATGGTGAGAAGATTTACTTTTCACTGTTACAAGTGAGTTGTTTCGTATGTTGTGAGTTTTCATCTCATTTTACACCTGTCATAAATATTCTGTCTTTGCTTAGAGTATAAAAAGAAATGTAGAAATAAGGTGTCATGGAGAAGAGGATATAAGCATAATGCAAACAGACCATCAGAAACAAATTTTAAAAACAATGCAAAGATGAGAAAAAAATTAGGACAAGAAAGAAAATGTGCATTATGTTCCCTACCTTTGAAACATACACAAGCTCCATACTGAGCATCAACTGCTAGAAAACTACTGATCCTATACCAGCAACAATGTTTTTCTTCAGAAAGATTTCAGAAAGTTTGTTGAATGAGCTAGGGGTGTGAAATTTATGTAAGCTGTTCGGAGCAGGAGCTATCTTTTATGCATTTGTACAATAGCTAGCACAAGATATTTGTAAATGTCTCGCCAGATAAATGGAGTTATTGGGTAGTGTCACCTAAAATGCAAATAACGGTAGCAAAAATAATAATAAATCTCTCTGTACTGAACAGAAATTTATCTCTAAATCAGAAATGTTTTATCTTCATTTTTTGAAAAGCTGTTGCATGTTTATCCAGCCAAACAAATGAGGTATGCTGGATCTCAGAGCTCTAAGTGTTAAAGGCCAGATTGGATGGGGCTCTGAGTAACCTGATCTAGTGGAAGATGTCCCTGCCTATGGCAGGGGGCTTGGAACTCGGTGATCTTTAAGGTCCCTTCCAACTCAAACCATTCTGTGAGTCTTTGAATCTATAAATCTCTAGAGAAGAAGTGCACAGCGTCCTGGAAGACTGAGGTGTAAAACCAACAGGAGCCAGCAGTTTCCCAGCCTTCCTGTGCAACGCTGAGCCTGCCTCTGCAACCTGGACACCAAGCCTGATGTTGGAGCTTGCCTCTCCCCAAACCATCACTGGGTGTTTACCAGGCTGGAAGAAAAGCTCTATCGACACTTTTTGTCTTAGGAATTATAGAATCCATGACCAAAAATATACAGCACAACAATATATGACATATCCTAGTCAAATACAAAAAATACAGATATGTGTCTGTGTATGTCTGTATCATTGAAAATACAGTCTTAAAACCTCCAGGAAACAAAATGGACTATAGAAACAGTGACAGCAGCAACTGTAGATGAGTAAAGACAATGGTTAGCTATAATTTTTGCAAAACAAATAGAAACACTAAAAATTCACACACAAAAAACTCAGTTAGGGTCTCCCAGCTGTCTCTTCCTAATCTTGTCTCCTGGTCCTCATGTTAACATTGATTTCTGTTAACTTAATTCCTAAAGTGTCTCAGCTGAGCTCATTTGTAGTATTATCACATATTCTATAACAAAAAAATTGTCTTTGCTTTCACAACACTCTGTTCTCATGAAGATGCCTTATAGGTGAGTGACAAAGCTGAGTGTAAACCCCATGTGTGCTAGCTCCTGCTCCCGGGGACTTAAGCCTTTCTTATTTACTTTCATCTGACTCACCAGTCTACCTGGATGGAAAAAATCCCATCTTAAGACATGCTAAAAGGAAGGGTGACAGTTCTCTGTGCTTGCTTTCCCAATTGCAATAAATACCCACCTGAGGCAAATGCAGTTGTGTAAGTTGGCACAATGCACACAAGCTCCTATTTGGTTGCATTGCCTAGTTAAAGGGTAGTTAGGCAGACCAGTGGGATCACTTCGTGACCACAGAGCTGACAAAAACTCTGGGTCTGGAAAGATGGCCTCACGTTTTCCAGACTCCTGTCCCAGGGAAGAGGAGCTGGGGCCAACATCCCAAGATTCAGTTGTAGCTAAAGACCAGTGAGTTCTCCAGAAACTGCAAATTTGCCCACAAATACAGTTGCATGGCTATGAATAGAAAGATAATTCCAGATGAAAGAAGAAATTATAGAGAGCAGAGTTTCAAAAATGTCACTTACCCATGGTAACAGGGTTCATTTCTAAAAGGTTTAAATGACATTTTTTTCATATAGTTCTCACTGTGGCATTTTGATAAAGCTTCTCTGAGTTGCTTCTGTCTTGGCAGATGCTCAGCAACTCTCTTTTTCCTCTCCTTGCTCTGTCAGCAGCATCTGGCTGCAATGTTTCCACCTCTGCAGCTGTTTCTCAGCTGTACACACAGACGGGTAGGGCAAGGGGCTGACACACAGCCATTGGGAAATGAGGCAAGAGAGGGAAATGCTGGCTGGAAAAGAGCTTGTGAGGGGCCTAGGAGTCATTTCCAACCCTGAAGAAAGGATAAGGCTCAGGTTTGCCAGCGTTCTGTCAGGTGCTGGTGGCAGGACAAAGAGGTCAGTGTTGTGCACATCTGCCTCTGTGATTTAGACCAGAGCATGTGGTGAGCCAGCAGGGTAATGGTAACATCAAGGGCAGTCCCTCTGCCTCTGCACAGTGTTTTCCCTCTTTCTGTGAAACAACTACTCATAATCCCTTCATAAAAATCCCAACTGCCGACTGGGAGCAGCTTTAAAGTGAAACACCTGCTCACTGTTAGGTGCAGGGGCACTGACTTCTCCATGGTCCATACCAGGTGTTTGACTCCAGGTCGAGCTGGGTGGGCAGATGGAGGAACATGGCTCTGAGACACTCTCTTACTTCCATCGTTGGATGGCCTTTCCCTGTCCCTCCTCACACTTCTCTCTCTTTCTCCTGTCTCTCTAACCCACACAATGGTGGCGGAGCTGAGGCCCAGTGTAATGGCAGTGCCGACAAATGCTTTTACATGTTCTTAGTCTGGGGTAATTGTATTTCACCAAAGCACTCTGAGGGCTTCACAGATCTTATCTTGCACACAGCTGTCACTGCTCCAGAAAGGGAGAAGCAGAAGTTAGCTGCTGCTTACTTGGATGCAAGGGTGAGTAAAATTCCTCTTTTACCATCTCAGCGTTTTGAGAGATTACTAGCAAGCCAAACCAAGGCAATTTCTTTCTGAGCAGGATTTCTTTCCAGCTTCTCAAGGCTCACAGTCTTCCCCTGCTGCTGCTGGCTGGCATTAATCTTAAAATGTACAGTATTAGGAGCTATGCCAGTGCCCATGTGTTTCCTTTTTAGAACAGCTCATGATACAAAAATATTGTTAGTTCAGACCATTATGAAAATAGACCAGGCAGGCATATAGGCAAGACTTCCACTGATCAGACGAAGTATGAATATCAGGCTAAGAGGAGGAGAAAGCTGCTTTAAATGCTCCTGAGTCCAGTAAGGTGTCTTCCAGAGGATCAGGAGCACAAATGCAGTTCCTCCATTTCCAGCCCTTTGTGCTGCTGACTCACCACCTCCAGGACCTCAGTCCTGGTTCCCCAGCTCCTCTGGGATCCAGAGTTATGTCAAAGAAAATGAGAAGGAACCAGCTTTTTTGCCCCTCATCCCCAGCAGTTCCCCCTGTGTTGCTAAAGAACAGCACATGTCCTGCTTAAACTCTTAGCCCTCTCCAAAACTCCCACCAGACAGGGTGACTTCGCATTGCCTCTTATTCAGTCTAGTGAGTAAATGTCACTCTTTGGCCTTATGCCTGTTTTTTACGCTTGGTTTTCTTCAACTGTGGTGGGATTGCTGGGGTAGCCATCGGATGCTGACATGGAAAGAATGAAAATTTTGAAATCTGCTTGCCAAGCATATTCCAAAGACAAACTTTGGAAACCCATGTTTTGTTTTTATGTCTATACATTAAATTAATCTCTCCAGTAAGCCAGGTTTGCTCAAGAATGTGATTTTTGAGAAGAAGTGGCAATTAAAATTCCTTATGTACTTTCCACCCGTAGAGCTGAGGCCAATGCATCTTAAAAAATAAAAGCAAACCACAAACACATGTGAGCACTCTGAGCATCTGATCACCTGACTTGAGTCAATTGATATTTATTTATCTAAACCCTGTTTTTCAAAATTTTGACTGACACAAGCATTCCCTCTGATCTCTTTATAGGGATACCTACCAGACATCAGGCAGACAGAGTGGGGAAACTGGCTTTTACTCCAGGGGTTGCCATACAGGTTCTCTTTTTCCTATGAAACCTTTCTAAAAGCCTCCATGAGTTATTTGAAGGAGAGTCATTAGTGGAGGTGAAGAGAAAAGAAACAGACTTTCATTGCTTTTAATGCAATGGTTAGAAAAACAAGTATGAACATTTTCTCCAGCCCTTGTGTCCTATTTATTCCTTTTACTGGCTTTTCGCAGTCTTGGGCTGTCTATATGCAGTATAACACTTTGAATAGGGCCCCAATGGTCCATGAATTTAGTCAGGAACTTAAATCAGACTTAGTCTTTAAAGGACTTTTTTTTTTTCCCTGATAGCAGAAGATTTCCACATGATTTGTGGTTTAAAATGGGATTTTTTTTTTTTTTTTTTTTTTTTTTTTTTTTTTTTTTTTTACACGAGCTGGCTGTTGAATCTCAGTGAGACTCAGCCACCTAACCCTCTTAGGCTTCCTTGGAAATCCTACCCTCAGCCAGATAAAGCATGGTATTTTAGCTGAGAAATGAAGTTAGCATTCACATGGATGTCTGAGCCTATGTTTTGCTGTTATTAGAAGACAGAGAGGGACTGGACAGCAGAATAATTAACTATGAAACTGTTAAACATTCTGTTAAACAACGATTGATGCCAGTAACAGAGGCAATAAAGCAAGGTCAGAGCAGAAATGAGGCTCTCAAAGACAACTGCTGTGAGATCTCAGTGAGAAATGGAAGTAGAATCAAAATGGAGGGAAGTAGGGCCATGTTAAACAAGAGGCACAACACTTTTTTTTTTCCTTTCTTTCTTTTTGCACATTTTAGAAGACACTCCTATTTTGAGAAAGATGTTTTAGCTTTTATAGAGTGTTTTTTTTGCACAGTTTGAAGAGCTACAAGTTGAAAAAGTAAGATGAAAAAAAATGCAGCTACATCTAAAAATAATTCTAAATATATAATAAATCCACAGGCTCAGTTATAGTCTTCAGTTTTATTTAGAGGACTACAAACATGAGTTTAAGAAAACTTGTTTGTACATAAGAAGTAGTATAAATATGCTTATAAAATAAATATAACCTTTATTCTCTCAGGAATCCCACTGAAAACTATATGTGTGAGTATATATATATATACACACACATATGCACGCACACACACATACATGTGTGAAAGGGGGGATGATGTTAGACACAGTAATGGAGCAGTATCAGGACTTTCTTCCCTTTGTCAATACACTCCTGTCTGGGAGGGAAGGCAGCAGCTGTTTAGCAGTGTGATGTTACTAATAGGAGCACCTTACACGTCACAGGCACTTAGCATATACGCAAATAGTGCAGGAAAGTGGACTTAAAGAAATAGATACAATTATGTCTGAAACTAGGTCCCCCAAAACATGAAAAAATACAAATAGCACCTTATTTTCCCCTTTTTCATCAGGAACTCCATGCTTAAATGCTGGTTCAGTAGGGATCCATGAGCACCATCTTCTCTTGAAACATTAACAGCTTTTCCTTCAGCATCTGGACTGCCACTAACTTAACCCAATTCTGTTTAAATAGTAAGGTGTAGTAAGCTGGCTTGTTGGTTTGGCTTGGTTTGTTGGGCTTTGTTTGTTTGTTTGTTTTATTTAATTTGGGGTTTTTTTTGTTTTGCTTTGTTCTTTAATATGGCCTAGCAGAATAAAACAAGTTAAAGAGCTTTGGCTTAGTTGAGACCCAAGATTATCAGGCTTTAGCTGCACGCAAGCAAATTTAGCAGTGAATAGCAACTTAGTCCAGTCCGTGTCAAGGCCAGGGAAATCACATTTTGGGGAAGAGGCAGTGCCCATTCCACAGCCTTTGAAGATTGCAGCTAAAATTAGATGATGGCTGCTAGCCAGAGAAAGAAAACATTTTTCCCTCTTTTGCAATATATCCAAAAGCCACACTTTCAGGGATTTCTATAAACCTGTCATACACTAGAAAAAACATAGATCCTCTCATTCACCTGTGAACTAGAAGCTGAGAACTCAGACATGGAGATGAATTTTTTCTGGCTTGGAAGAACATTAAGGAAATGTGTATCATATCATTGTACCCATTAAAGTCAGTTTAATACAAATACATGATCAGTTTTAGCTGTATTTAGGGGCACCTACTCTGAATCTCAGGCTTCAAAGTTGGTCTGAATTTCAAGAGTCATTACTAGTCACTCTATGAAAATCAGACCCCTATTGAATTTAACATCCTTTGCATTAGACCTCTCATCTCTTCTGGAAACCGTAAATTTTCAAAAACTATACCTACAGAAAGAAAACCCAAAAATTTAGTCCTCAGGGGCCCAGGCAAGTCTTTGTGACCACGTGTGAAAGGCAAAAGGGCAATCAGAGTTCAGACTTGTTACCTTTGAGGGGCCAGAGCTCTGAGTCACCATAATAGTGGCTGAAATATCATATTTTCTCAGTTCCTCTGACGAGAAACCTGGGTGTCAGATGAGGAAAACTGTGATTCTTATGGGAAAAAAATTTGGTAAACGTGTTTCATGTCAAGCATGGTACGCCCACACAGACAAATCCAGCTTGTGGTCCTCTTAGTTTTTTCTCCTTATTTAGTAAGAAAACATATATGTCAATATAATGTTTTCCATTTTCTTGTGGCTAAAGCCTCACTTGTGGGCTCCCAAAATGACACCACTGAAGAGCAGAGCCTAACCTCAATGTTTGGTGAAAAAACACAGGAAAGGCAGCACCTCTGCTGAGGAAGGGAGTAGAAGCAGTGAGCAATATTTCAAAACAAGTGGACAAACAAAAATATACAAAGCAGCCACTACAAAGTGAGTTCATCTCTTGTAATTTCTTCTGGATATCTGTGAATCAAAGCCAAGCCAGACTCTTATGCAACTAGAGGGAAATGGCCCACATGTTTAGGCCATTTTCTCATGGCATTTCCTGATGAAAAACTGCAAAGCACAACAGTTCTTGCTCAAGTTCCTTTGTGTTTGTATATTGTTCCACATAAAATAGACACTGACAGCAAAGATCCAGATGCCTTTTTTTTTTTTTTTCCTATTTTGAGGAACCGTAAGTCTCCATTTGGTATGGGAGAAGAGGAATTTTTCTGAAGACAGGTGTCAATGGTGAGGCGGAATTTTTTTTCTCCTGTTAATTCACTCTCTTTCTCAAAGGATCTGGGGTTTGCAGTGAGTATCCATGTTGGAAGCAACATGGATGTCAAGCATTTACCAGTATTATATAGTAGGAGAGATCCTCCTAGAATGCTTTTAGAGGCTGTCAACAAAAAATACTCATTATAACTTAGTCCTCTCCAAAAGCTGAGTAACTGTTTTACAGAATCCCTGAGGAATATACAAGAAATACCCATATGCACAATGATAGATGCCAGAGAAATCAAATCCCTCCATCAAAGCTGTATTTATCTTACAATCCTTTCTTCTTTTTTTTTTTTTTTTTTTGATAGAAAGGTCATTTCAATTAGCAAGTGGGGGCAGGGAGTTATTGTTGGTAGGCACAGCCCCATATTGATGGTTCCCCTATACGTCAGCGCACGAGCATTAACATTGCTCAGATAATCTTGCTGGCAAGCAAAGAAGCAACTATCATGTTACTTGAAAGAACTGAAGCTATATTGTACAGCACTCATTAGTCTCCTTGAATCTGCTCATAATGGTGAATGCATCATTCTGCCTGCCTGCAACTCGTGTAACAAACAGCACAGCCAAGTCTTTTCCAGTTCTGTTATTCTGTTTTAAAAAACACTGACATTTTCTTAAACAGACATAATTTACAATTTTAAGTAACACAACAGTGCCTTGGTGTGCAAGGGCCAGCAAGCAAACAAGACTCCTTTCACAAAGATAAAAAAAAATAAAAACCACAGTCTCGTGCTCTCTGAGGTCACCATGGCTTAAAACTGGGGTGAGGGGGGAGGAACCAGGACCTTTCTGCGACACATCTTTGGCTTGGGAATACGTATTGTGCTCCCACACCAGAAAGCCCAAGTGCAAGTAGAGTTAAAAGCAGTGTGTAATGCCCTCCAGGGACATCAGCTGCCTGTGCCTACACCATCCTGTCCTGTGTTTACACCTACTGCACCTCAGGCAACAGTTTTGGGGACTGAGCATCCACGGTGTTTTGATCTCTGATTTATATTCCCAGCTTGCCTGACTTCCCCTGACTGCCAACACCACATGGGAACATCAGGAGCACTCACAGCATCAACCAAAGTGTCCTCCATACACCAGCTGGTTGAACCACCTTGTCAGGCACTTCCTGGAACATCTTCCACCTGCCACCATGTATCCCCACCATGGCATGCCCCTACTACTCACATTTCAAAGTAGAAATATATAAAAAATTAGAGAATTTTTAGGATGGGTTTAGCTAGGAGGGGTACCCGTTACACCCACTCATCTACGCCAGAAAGCACAAGGCGGTGCTCATGAACTGGCAAGTGAAGTCCTGACATATGGTGAAGTATTAGTAAATAACATGAATTCCCTTCTGGTGGGCACTAAACAGAAAACACTGTTCTGTTTATGGCCCTGGCACAGCTGGGCTTCTCTGCTGCTGCAGTGCTGCCTGGACAATTCAACTTGTCTCAGTCTAGCAGCTGAAGACAGATCACAAGCACATGACATTGCAGATCTCTAGGATGAAAATAATGGCATAGTTGTCATTGCTGAACTTCTGTGGCATCAGTCAGGGTGCCAGTTAAGGAGTGGATGCACTTCTCTCTCCTGCCTTTTGTAGAAGCTGCTGCAAAGTGCCACAAAAGTGGCCTTTTCTTTCTGGAATTTGATTTTTGCTCTCTATTTTTCCATGTTTGGAGGACAACATGCTTCCCCCAGTGGGAGAGTGTAGCATACACCATAAGGTAAATCTGTTTTCTGTCACGGGATGTTAACTGAGGGCATTAGTCTTGAATCACAGCCCCTGAATTAATACGGCCTATGGGAAACCCCTCATTCCTGACAGTCATGACAGTGGGTTCATGTTTCCCCCAGGAGAGCACCTGGCTGCCCAGTGTTCCCTCTGTTGCCCTCCCCTCTGTGCAGGCTGCAAAGGGTAAGGGCAGCAGCCTGGCACTGTCGGATGCAAGTGCCGAGAGGCAGGTACGGCTTTACATGACCTACTAAGCACTTTTGTTTACTCCCAGCTAAATAAATCATCCCATATATAACTGTCTCAGGCAAAATAAATAAATAAAAGTCTTTGTTTACCTAAGGATTATCAACTCTGGGTTAGTGACATGAGGTCCAGAATCCAAAATCCTTCACTAAAAAGTGTCGCTCTAGTTCACCAGACCCTGCAACTGCACCAGGAAGGAACAACATCTTGACTGTGGCAGCCATGAAAAGTGTGTGACTGCTACTTTAAATTAGTGATGGATTGAAAACAGCAGGTAACACGCAAACTGCAGCACTGGTGTTGTCTAATAAGTGAGCAGAACTACACTGCATGGGCAAATTTTCATGTCCCAAAGCAGCTAAAACAAGAAACTCAACAGTAACACAGCCTGGAGGGCAAGGAGATGTGCCTTAACAACTGTCCCAGACTTAGACACACTGCCTCACAACCGAAGTTTTTTTGACTGTTGGGACCTTTATTTTTATCAGTGATATTTAATCAACATTGGGTCATGGAAATACTCCAAAAACAGTATTAATGGAGGGAAGAAACCAATGTCTTTACATTATAGGTTCCAAATTAGATCATAAATGCCCAAACAGTGTGACAAGGCTGCTGTCAGGAGACGGTTTATGACTGAGCAGAAACAGGAAGCCTGGTGACTCACACATCATGGCCCATACCTGGACATTTCAAGAAAATTTCTCAAATATGAGTAGTCCACATAGCTCAGATAAAGATTAGGTAAGAATGCAAATATCAGGGCTTTATATGAAAGTAATTCAAGCTATGAACCTTTTCCAGAACATCTTTGTCTGGGGTACACTCTCTGTGTACATTCAGCCTTTTGGTCACGTTAACATTTTGCTGAAGAAGCAAATTTGAAAGTATTTTCTTTGTTCGCTCTTCCTTATCTTCTGAAACTTCAATACACATCAGTAAAATAACATGATCCACAGGGGAAATTGTCCTATTTTTCTATTGTCTACAGGCTACAGAAAATTCGAAATCAAATCTGAAATTAAAAAATTGGCAGAATATGAAGTCAGTATTAACTAGAAACTTCAGCATAAAGTATATTCTTTTGATCAAAGCAATATTCTATATCCCGTGGAAGCTTTTGAAGAATACTTAGAAGTAAAACAAGTGGGAAAAATATCTCTGTGCCAAATTTTGAGCTGTTTTTTAAACACACATCAAGGCAAAGCTATAAAGCAGCCAATTGCCTGTATCTTCTGCCAAGAGCAGCATTCCCTCTCTCTCTCTCCCTCCCTCACTTTTCCCCTCCTCCTCCCTCGAAATGAACAAGATCAAGATCAAGAAAATTGCATCAAGTCCTTGAAGCACGTTTCAAGTTTACAGGAATATCATATTCACGTGAGTCACCACCTCACACGCACACATATGCACACTTCTTCATTGCTTCTGCTGCTGCCACAACCAAGGAGCAACCACAGGACTTTGGAGGAAGACAAGGAAACAGGGAAGCTGGTAGCCAGTGAAAAGCTAAAAAGCAGAAGTAGGGTTACAGAGTGAGGGAGAGAGTGGGGAGCACTTGCTCTAGATGCCAAAAAACTACTCCCTACAGCTGTGTGCTAATATTATGATTATTATTTTGGCAGAGGCTTTTTTGTTTTCTTTCCCAAGCTGATCCTGCTCCCCTCTTGTGCAGGTATTGAGCTTGTGCTGGGCCAAAAAAGCAAAAGAAACAAGGCCATCAGTTTTAGATTTGCTGTGCTCTGTCCAAGATATATAGCACATGGAAGCAAGGGAACGCAGGAGATGGGGGAGAAAAGAACTATGTTAATGGTTGCAGCCTGGGTGAAGACCTTTGACTTTTTCGATAGTTTTCATTCAGAATGAAAAGGTGACAGAGATGAAGAGAAAAATTGCTGATTCCCAATTGCCTCTGATGTAAACAATTAATGCACATAACTTGGTGTATCTGATTAGCCTGAAGCTCCATGAAGACATTAGAAAAGCTTTAGTACCAGAATATTTTATTGGAGGAGGTTATGGTCAGATCCTTCTCTCTATTAGTCTTCCTTCTTCTGTCAAAACACAGTGTCATTATCATTACAGACCTTTCATAGCCATCACAAGTTTACATCAGCCCAAGCCCTCTGCATATGACATGCTGAATCAGCAGTCTTCCAAACATCACTGTCCATGACAGGCACTAATGTCCAGTAGTGGCAAGGCAGTTTTAGTTCCTTGATAGTCTGAAAGATGTCTTACATACAGTTAAACTTCTGCACTTGTGCAGAGCTATTCCTTAGATATCCCATTCCGCAGAATTCCCTCCCCTCGCAATTATTCCTTTAATCCTTAGAAAATAAAATCCTGCACTCATTTTTTTACATCTGTCCTGTAACTGAGAGTCCCTGCAATACGAGGCTTCCAAGCACATTTTCTCAAAATTCCTTAGCAGAGGGCAGCATGACAAAATGTGAGGCAGTACGGGTGCAAATCAGAATAGAGCCTGAATTTGTGAGTGTCAGCCAAGCATGTTTATTTAGGTTATTAACATAAGAAGAGGTGTTCTGCCTTAAATTGAGATTCCAGTATCCCCTATTTCCTCTTTCTGTTTCCTTTATTTTTTCCTATTCAGACATTTATTTTCATATGTTGTTGCTCTCTGTAAGCATGTTACTTTTATCATACATCTTTTTCCTTCTGCTTAAAAGCCCTTACAATATTTCATGTACTTTTTGGTCTTTGTGTCTCTTTTATGGCAGCCTCAATTTTCTTGTGTCTGGAACAGCTGCACTCATTTGTCCTCTTTAGGGCCTCGATCCTGAAAAACATCTTAAATCAGGAAACACTTAGGCACATGTTTAGCACTGGGGTTAATTTTTACATGAAGTGCAAGGTAAGCATTTACCTGAAGTTGATCAAAGTTCGACTGCTTTGCCAAACAGGTGCAGATTTTATATATATATACATATGCACACATACATGCACATAAGATAAATGTTTTGTTTGAAACTGAACAGCTTTCCAGAAGAACTGCTGGCTCATGAAAAGTATTTGGCAAATTATAACCTCTGTCTCGGGTACCTAAGACATATTACATTCATCACCATCACTCACCTCTGTGCCTATTAAATAAGACCCTGCACAAAACACATCCGCTCTTCACCCGTGATACATGAGTGGGGTTTCTTTCCAAACTGGTCATTCCTCTGCTGCACTGGACCTCTGCAGAGAGAAGCAGCCACCGTGGTGGACTGACAGCCAGGAGAAGCAGCACATCCTGGAGCTGCTCTGGTACAGGGACACAGGTGCTGTATCTGGGAGGCTGTCCACAAGTTTGGATTGTGCAGGAAGATCTGCAAAGCACCTGTGCTGACCTGCCTTTGCATGGGCTCTACAGAGCTTCTCAACAGGGACCTGCAGAGGCATGTGGCATGGCCACAGATCCATGGCACACAGATAGATGCCCAGAGAGCTCCCTTGTGACCAGCAGGTCCCTCTACTCCACTCTTGTGGACACCACCTGGAGTGCTGCATCCAGCTCTGGGGCCACCAACATAAGAAGGATGTTGGCCTGTTAGGGCAAGTACAAAGGAGGGCCACAAATAGGATCAGAGGGATGGAACACCTTTCCATGAAGATAGGCTGAGAGACTTGGGATTTTCCAGCCTGAAGAAGAGAAGGCTCTGGGGAGAGACCTTATAGAACCTTCCTGTACCTAAGGGGGCTACAAGACAGATGCAGGGGACTTTCCACAAGGACTTCTAGTGACAGGATAAGGGATAATGGCTTCAAACTGAAAATGGGTAGATTTAGTTTAGATATTAGGAAGAAGTTCTTTACTGTGAGGATGGTGAAGCACTGGAACAGTGACACCCAGAGAAGCTGTGGATGCCCCATCCCTGGAAGCGTCCAAGGCCAGGCTGGATGGAGCTTTGAGCAATCTGGTCTACTGCAAGATGTCCCTGTCCATGGACAGTGGGGAACTAAATGATCATTAGGATACCTTCCAGCACAAACCATTCTATGATCCTATGATTTTATGATCCAAATTGGAGTGCAAGCACCTTTACAGCAAAAGGGAGCTCAGAAGACCTTTCATTGATATGCATTGTTCCTATTGAAGTTTATGTGTACCCTCAAATATTCATTTTTTTCATTCAATTCAAATTGCAGCGTTCTCCCAGGCATGTGCACACAGACATGCACATAGGAACCCACATACCTACACACACCTTTAACAGGGCTTTGTTCCATCTTAACTGGGGCCCCTTCACTTTGTCGGCCGGATAGTTGAAAAGATGGGGGTATTAATTTCAGGCACAGGATAGATATGGCTTTAAAACCAGAGCTGTTTCCCATGCAGAATTCAAGAATGTGGGCAGACGAGTTTGCCTCTGCTTGTGCTATTGGTGTCTTCCAGCAATGGAGCTTGACCCCCATGCTCCCTTCACCTCTTTTCCTGGACGAGTCACTTTTTCTAAATCTGTTCTCAGGTGCTCTGTTTTCACACTGTATTGGAAACCCGAACTGTGAATTCTTCTGGCAACAGATTACCTAAATATCTGGCCTTTATGAAGACTATATCCATTTGGGAATTCAGTTACTGAATCCATTCAGATATGCCAAGGGTACCAAATATGTTTAGGTATTTTGCTGAACAGAGGTGATATTAACACTAATAACAACTAGTTCCACAAGAAAGTAATTGTAAAACTGGGAATCTTTTTGTTTTACTTCTGCTTTCAGAGACTGGTCTCAGAGTAAGACCTTGGGAGAAGAAGCAGAAAGGCAATCACTTCCAGTGTGCTGGGTGAATTTGCCAGAGGAGGGAAACTGAATATTTGATGTGTTCCCCAAGGCCAATGTTCCACAATTATAAAAATATACTACCTCCCCTGTAACTCTGTGAATATAAAATGAAGCATCTTACCTACCATTAATTAGCTGTATTTTGTAGTTTTATGGACATTGAACATGGTGTTCTAATTTGCATACATTAACATGTAATTTACATGCTCACTGCAAGGTATTCAGTTTTATTGCCATTACCTTTTGTGGCCTATTTCTCTAATGACTGTAATGGAATACAAAAGAGATTTCTCATTGTATTTACCCTGTTACCTTAAACATGAGTTTCAGAATAATGTGTCATGCTGAGAAGCGGGAAATTTCATGCAAAAGGATTTTCTTTCTAGTTTGAGCCACTTTGTGACCACCCACTCTGCTGAATTTTCTAATTCTTCCTATATTTCCTTAGCCCCTGCTCTTTTTTCACCCACATAAGGACACAAAATATTTTAAAAGTCAGGTACAAGTGTAGAGACTTGCTCCATTGCCTGCACTAAAAAAAGAAAGTCAGACACAAGAATTAATGGGTTCTACTCTGTCTATCAGCACCTAAAGGCACAGAGAGAGAAAAATAATCTGCAGCTGCAGAAAGCTGAGCAGGGTCAAAGGGCAGTGCCTGCATCTGCATTCACTGAGAGGCAGAGAGGAAAAATAAAGGGTCTCTTTTTGTTGCAGCTCAGCACTATTTTAGAAAGTGCAGATACTAACTTAATTACCACAGTTCCCTTTTGCACTAGAGCACTGCAGCAGGCTATAAATCAATACCTAAGGTCACATTGCTAAAAGCACTGAAAAAGAGTCTTTCCTCTCACTATAGCACGTTGTTTGCTGCTCCTGAAGCAGTGTCACGAGAGTTCAATATCAGAGACAGAACAGGGCTAAAACAATGATTACAAAAGAAATCAGAATTGCAAAAACGTAAGGTGCAAAGCAAGCAAGTCCAGTTACAGCAGATGCCATGATTGCATCAAACCTTCCGTCCTCTCCCAGCTGAGAGACAGGAGACACAGCAGCAGGTGCCCAGGAGTATGAATACATTTCATTCAGGGCTGAATTTTTGTTCTGGAGGCCAAGTTGATGCGAAAAGAGCACATCTGAAAAAATTACAGTTATTTCTGCTGAGTATATCTCTGGCAACTTTATCACACATCTGAAATCAATTATACATATGCATGCATGACATCTTATTTCAATAAATTGTTGGAAATAGGGCTCAGGAGTTGCAAAAATAGATTTTTTTTTTTCCATTTGCCTTTCTATTATACCTGCTGACCCAGATATTTCACAATCTTTGGAAAGGAAAACAACTCATATGAGATTGGGAAGATATGGAAAAAGCCACTTCCAGCTGAGATACACTTGGCACAGCATTTAATGGCTTAGCCAGAGGGAGGTTTCTTTACATTTGGGTTCACACGGACAGTATGCAGCCAATACTAATATTAGATAGATAGACAGAGGACTTGCATCCAGGTGCCCAGGACACTACAGGAATGAGACACAGGATCCCATAAACGCCTAGTTTAGATGCCAGAACATCTATAGCTTTGCTGTTTACAGACTAATTTATGGAGCTTATAAAAACTGTTATTGCAATTGGGGTTTGAGGGATGTTTGGACTTAAAATTAGAAATCTGTCCAATATTAAAACACAAATGTCAAGAAAAAAATTATTTTTAAAACACAAATGGATTTCTACCTAAATTGAAATTTAACTTCGAAAACTTGCATGTTTCCTTAGAAAGGACTTGAATCCCAGACACTGGTAAGCACACTGCTAAACAGGATTTCAGTCTGGGTGTGAAGTGGCATGGATGCAATCAATTTAGAGCTATTGCTTCTAGGTTCACTGAATTTCAGCCCAAACACGGCCCCTGGAAGTCTGATGTACAAGTGGGAAAGTGTGGACAAACGTCCAGGAGCTAATCATGTCAGACATGCACTGTGGAACCCATCAAGGCACGCTTTGATTTAAAAGAAGAGCCTCAGACAATGCATTTTGGACTCCTCAAATCACATTTTATGACAGCAATTTTTGTGAAAGATTTCTGAAAAGAAGAGAAAGAGTGTGATGTCATTTTGAGATGATGTGAGGATTATTTTTTGCCCTTTTGCACAAGGAAAAATAGCCCCAGTAACCTGTGACATGTCAGTTCTGATAGTACAGTCTCCAGATTACTGGAGCCAACTTCCTGAGACATTGTTTGATGCGGAACTGGCCTAGATTCTGGCATGTAGAGGAAAAAATTGTCCACGTGCATCTTCATATTTAGGTGTAAAGACAAAGCTAATCTGTTCCTTTTGATTCTTTGTCAGCAGAGGTCATGCATGGCTAGTAAACATGTGCATGGCTAGTAAACATGTGCTGGCTAGGAAGAAGAAAAAGACATTATTTTTCCTTTTAAAAAATTGGTATTTTGATGGTGGGCATTGCTTTAGTCCATAAACAGTTACAGAGACAGGACTTCCTTTGAAGTTACTAATGCACTTTTGGATGTATTTAGGTTGGAAAATTTTGAAAGCTTACAGACCGAATGGATAAGTATTTGTGGCAAAATTTGACAAAGCTTCTCTTTTCCAGTAAAAACAAGTAAAATACCAATATTCAAAGCTATGCCCAGAGTAAATTTACTACTTCCTAATTCACTGATGTACTCTCGATTTGAAATCATCAATTAAGGCGTCTGAGTCTGCTATGATTGGAATAAGTTTGATTCAACTTTTTTTAAGGATTAAGTAGTGCTACAGAAGAAAGGAAGCCTCAATGTACTTTAAATCAAAGGAGATTAGAGAATGCCTAAATGTCTGATTAGAGAATGCCTAAATGTCTGACAACGCAATATTCGTAACATTATTTACTACAGCAACAGTTGTGAGAACCCCATTAACTATGTGTTCCAAGTGTAACAATATTTATTTAAATTTGACCATCTGCAGAGCCCATCCCATTCTTCAAATAGCTTCATCCCACATTTCAAGGAATAGTCATGGAGCTATAAACAGGAAGGTGAATGGGGATAAAACATTGTGCCAAAACTTCAGAAAATGGCAAGTTTTCAGAAGAGACATGCAATACCTTGAAAGAAAGGTGTAAAGTATGACTTAGGAGAACCTTAAGCGAGTGTTTTCTACAAGACATATAGAACTAAACTTTTTTGATAGTGGCTGGAGCTGTTGTGTGAGACAAGTAACATAAAACTAAAATAAAAAGTCAGATTGGGCCTCAGTTTTATGTTATCTGAGATTTGCACCATTGCATTTCTGCCACTGAGGAAGCCTTTTTAATGGAAAGATGGATGGCACTGATCATTAATCACAGGTTTGCTCAAGTAGTGCCACCATAAATACCGAATATGCATAAAATCACAGCTGAACCGACGACATTTTTCCCCTTCCACAGACTATGATATGCAGAAGTGATGTCGAGAAAGCCACTTACATAAACCAGATAAAAACAATAGGATCTCTTACTCACATCCAGCAAATTTTGCTTGAGGGATGCACTAAGATAATACTGTTCATCTTGAAATTCTTGAATACTGTAGTTTTCATCCTTGATACAGGTGGATAGTCTTCAGCCATAGTGAGTTTTCAGATCTAAAAGAAAAAAGTCTGGTAATTTTTTTTTATATTACTTGCATACCTTTTGTAAATGCAGCCCCATAGAAGTGCATTTCCTTCACATTCAGTGTGTCGTATTTAGATCTATATATGCTGGCAGATTAAAGGTCATTCAGACAGCTGAAAATGCCCTTACCTTATAATATTAAACATGTATATACATGTGTATATGTCTATATGCACATATTTCTGTGTCCGATATGTATAACAGAGTCTTGATTCACTAATTGATAAAGATGGAAGGAATACTGCCATTTCTAAATACCTCTCTTATCTATATTCCTTCCATGATTTGACAAATGTACAGTATAAAATGAAAGGTGTTTCTCCTTGAGGTGTTACAGAAGCACAAAATTATTTGTGGATTTTGAGAACTAAAACAAGCAACAAAATTCAAACAAATTCAAGTATCCACTCCAGGAAGTTTTGTGGATTTCTGTGAGATTGATCAAGTCATAGAAAATCTGCTCCTTAGGTGATCCATAAAGGATCACCTGAGGATCACATAAAGGATGAGGCCTTTAAGCTTTATCGTAGTAATGTTATGAGACTTAGTTACTGCAAATAAGGCACTGAAGTCTTTTATATGGTTTTGCAGGAGAATTTCTGTGTAGGAGGCACATTTCCTCAGTGTACAAAGATATTGTTAAAACAGTACCAGATAAACTACTTCTAGAGAACTTGAATTACCGTAAGAGTTATTGATACTAAAAAGTTACTGTGCAGCATATTCTTAAGGGCAATCTACTGGTTCTTCAAATGGTCAAAAACATCCATAAACCCATCAACAAACATGTCAGGCTTCAACAAGTTGAAATTGTACCTAGTAGTAGATGTTCTTTCTATGGTTTTCAGTTATTTGGTCTGTTCATTTGGTGTTTTGTGATTTGCTTTGTTTTTCTACTGGGGGCTGAAAGACTCAGATGTTTTTAAAAAATGGAAGTATTTTGGCCAAAATGCAAAACAATTGTTTGAGATGTGCTGCCACAGCACCTCCTGACCTAAGAAGTTTGCTTACCTTGTGCCTCAGGATTATCAATTGGTAGACCTCTTTGGCCAGACTCCATGTCCCACACCCTACTCCTTCATTTTCTTCCCTGGGTCAAGATGCAGGAGAGGTACCCTTGCTAAAGAGGAAGTAAACCTCAGAAGCAGTATCACGTATTAGGCTAGGGAGGTGGATAGACCGGAGGACATCTTTAATCTTTGTGGAAACATTAACAGTTTAGGGAGAGGGCACATGTCCATATATTGCCACGATAACACCCAGACACAGTCAAACTGTGGCATAAGCCACACCTAAGACTTGGGAAGCCCATACAGTTTTGGCAGACCTAAAGTCAGATTAGTAGTTAGAGGTACAGCTTATCTTTTCAGCACAGGAGGTTGTTTGACTCCAGTGTCACAGTTCCACTGTGCAGGATAAAGCAAGTCTTTGCTGACATGGGTGCATCCACAACACAAGTGCTTCAATAGTTTCATGCCACTCTCAAGCGCAGACAGTCTAGACACAGCTGGAAGGGACGCGGAAAGCAGAGTCTTTATCAGCCCTGGAAGCAGAATGTGTTTGCCAACTCACCTAAGGCAGACAAGCTGTCACTGAGATGAAAAAGAAACTCAAGAAAGCAGGAAAGAACTGGGTGTTGCTGCACATATATTCCTTAAGAGAAGCTATTCCTTTCCTTGTGTTAACTGACAAGGCCAGTAAGAAGCAAAGCAGGATGATTTTTACTCAGTGATGCCTGCAGATTATGTGCTTTTAACAGGGGTAAGGAAACTGCCCTTTGCTGACCCTCTTCTGGCAACATTAGGCACTGTACTCCTGTTTGTATAATATGCCTTCACAGTGTTTTGAGGATACTGATTAACTCCTTTCTGTGGAGACAAATGGATTCTCCAGTGGCAGGTTTGAATCTATCCCATAAAGTGCCAGAGGAGAATCAAAGAGTAAAGCCAAAAATTAGAACAGTAAAATGAACTGGAATAAGGCTTAGAAAGCAGTTCGAAGGCCTGAATATTGAAGGCACAAGTTAGCTGCAGTTCAAGTACTATGGAACTGAGGGGCTTAAAATAGTCATAATATGATATTCCTTAGTGTACTGTAGTAGGTTGAACCTGTGCTGATGGACAGATCTTTTGACCAGTAGCGCTTTTCAGAATTTCCATATTTAAAGCTTGGGGGAGACAGGAAGTTCTGTCTTTCGGTTTTGCCGCTCCTGCGGAAGAGGGGAAAGATGGGTGCTGAGGTTTCGCTTCTCGGAGCGGCCTCGGGCTTCCCCCCCGCCGCCTCCGGTGCCGGGGTTCGGCCTGGGGCAGCGGCGGAAGAACCCCTCAGAGCTCTGGGCAGCTGAGGAACAGCCATAATCACTGCAATTAGCTGAAACCACCCAGCTGAGGCTTCTGAGGACTGCCCCACCCCCCTCCACATGGCCCGCGGAGATCCTGGTGTGGGGCCAATGGAGCTGAGAGACTAACATCAAAGAAGCCAGCAGCACAAAGAAAGTGGGGTTTTCTTCATCATAAAGCCCGTACGATGGAGACTACTCTTCATCATGGCATCTTCAAGGTAAGAGAGAAGGAGAAAGCGAGTGAAGCTGAGATGGCGGACAAGGAAGAAAGAGGGCGGAGTCGTGCGTGCAGCGCGGAGCTTAAAACTGCTTTCTGCAGACCGTGGTAAAATCTGTAATATTCCAAACTGTTTTTCTCTTTAATCCATTTAAAGACATGGGGGGGGNGTCCATCTTGGTAGCCTTTGGCCTGCCAGGGTGTACCTCTGAAGGCCTTTTGAATAAATATCTCTTTTATTCCTCTACCCCATCTAGTCTCTGTTTCAGGTTGTCCTTTTTAGGCATCAGGGAGACCACGGACAGCAAAAGAGACCTCTGTTTCCTTAAATAGTGGAGAGATTTGTAAGAACTGTAAATGCTGACCAAGAATCATGTTTGTTATCCTTTGTGCTGGGTTGGGAAGGAGAAAAAGGGAGGGGGGTTGCTGGAGCAAAGGGAGGATTTGTTTTGACTTCTTATGATTATTTCTTTTTCTTTCTTTTAGTTCTGTTAATAAACTTTTTCATATTCTTTAAGTTTGAGCCTGCCTTACAATCCTTCAAAATCTCCTATCTCACAAAAGATAAGAAAGGCAAATTGAAACCATTACAACTTTGGTGTTTCTCCCCAGTTAAAACCAAACCCGCTACACGTACCAAAAAAGACCAATGTCAAACAGCTGCTCTACCAGTCCATGTCAGTATATCCAGTTCTAGTCTTAGTTCTGTACATTATAATTTTCTTAAAGACAGAAAAATAAAAACACTGTGAAAGAAAATAATTTTTCCTTCTTTACAAATAATCTAAAAGAGCAATTTACAAATTATTGTGTATGTTTAATAATTTGTTGATAATATAAATGGTTTTTCTCTAAAAGATTTCAATCTCTGCCTGAAAGAAACATTTTCAGCATCATGAATCCATCCAAACATATCCTGAAATCATAGCAAATTTAAGCAGGATTACTGCAACAGTATTCATGCTTTTGATTTTGCTGACAAAGTTTAAATCTCTGCACCTAACACATACCTCCTGTTTCTCCAAGCCACAAGAAACCGTTTCCAAGACCCAATCTCCATAGCAATCTCTCTGGCTTTTTGGTTTGAAGGAATTTTGGCCTGTGCCACTGCTTATGAGAGCTGGAGAATCTGGGTTACCTGCCAAAAGTCTGGAAACACATGATGAACCGATAAGCACCCCAAAGCCTTTGCTCTGTGATTCCTCATACCTTGAGTCTTTGTACAAAGACTAAGCTCTAATGACCCTGTGGCAAATGCCTGCAACCAGAGTAAGGGCTCATAATGTTTCAGAGCACAAGGATGTAAATAGCTGGCTTTTCTGTTCAGATTCCACTCAGAGGCAAAGCCTGAGGGAACAAGAGTCCAAATCTGAGTGAATGAAGATGTGTTGCTGTAGCATTACTCACTAAAACACAAGAAGAGCAACTTTTAGGGTTTGTACATTTTTTGATTAGTTGATCTGGGGTTTTTTTGAGTTTGAATGCAAAATGAAATGTTTAGTTGAAGAAGTTAAGGGTCAGAATCAAAAAATATTTTTTACCCCACTGCTCAGTGAGTAAGACCTATATCATACAGGAAAGAGATACCAGGTTACAGTTTCTTCCTCTCCTTCCTGAAGCATGATAATACGACTATCTTCTCATACTTCAGCATTTCTTTGTATCCAATGACATGTTTTCCTCTTCTTCTGTGGTCTGTTCTCTGTGCACGCATAGCTTCTCACCCTGCTTTCCATTCACAGGACAGGCTTCTTCCCCTCATCCTTTTGCACAAATTTACAAGAGAAATACCATAACCTGTTTGTATAAGTTGTTAAACACTATTGTGATAAAGCTAAACGTTTTCTGCTTACCTAGTTTTCAAAAGAGGGAAGAGAAAGACATGAAGGACAAGCCCAAGAATAATGACAGAACTGGGGAAGGAACTTTGGAATATTGTCCTATGTTCTTGCTACCATATCACGCTCATTCATATGAGCAAACATGATTAGTCCACTTTATGTAGCTGTTGCTATTTGGGAAAACATCCCTCTATTTTAATATTTAGTGTAAAGCTCTTCTTCATTTCATTAGGTGTTTCATGAAGGTATTATCACAGGTGTTTTATTCAGTTTCTTTTTTTCCTGAATGTGTACACCATGATTCTTGTAATCACCAGATGTTTTTATAAGATTTTGATTCGAAAATGGATTGTGTACTTCATTAAAGACAAAAAAAGAAACTCATCCAAAGTAACACATGCGTATGCACACACATTCACAAACAAGAAAACAAATGAGAGCAAGGATTTAGTGACAACAGCATTTTCCACAACCTGAGTGATTAGAGAGTCCAGTGTCTAATGACAACCTCTTTGTCTCCCTTAAAGCTTTAAATAAATACTTGTGCTAATTGCAGGTATCAGAGGAATACAGCACCACGTGTTTCAAAACTGGCATGGATGTGAAAGGGAATAAACAAGCCACGGTAGATTAAAGCCTGTGGAGTGCTGTTTTTCTGTCACTGTCAGTGTATAGCAGAGAGTCCCATGCTATTTTACTGTTTCTGTCCTTGTAATGTATGCCAGACACCTGTAATTTATGACACAGAGCCATTGCTTCGTGAATTGCACTTCCTTTTAAACTGATGCTGAACTCGTTAGTGGGGGAAATGTGACAGGTTGATAGTGGTTTCTTATCTGTAGGTTAAACATTTTCAGAATAATTCATGGCCAGCAACTGTTAGAACTGTAATGTTTTTATAATTAGAGCTGGAGTGGACTGTTCACTAAGCTTTTGTGCTCCAGCAAACAAGACCCCATCACCATCAGTCTGAAGCTTGTTACCTTCCCATCCATCAGATTACAGGGAGGAAACATTCTGAAACTCAGTCTGCTGAGCTTAAAAGAAATGTCCCAAGCACTGAAACTACCATCTCTCTGGAAAACTAAGGGTGACTCTATTTCCAGCCATCACCATTCAAAAACAACAAGTATAATAACAATGAAGAAATAAGAACATTTACTTAAAAATAGTAACACGTTTTTGGGGTGCAATGTTATTCTTATTTCTGTCCTTGCTACTTTAAATCATTAAGATATGTGCTTTGAAGCTTCTTTATTATCAAGGCCAGATTCTGGATTTCCAGTACCCTGAGAAAAGGCTACAAGTCCTTTGAAATCCCATCATTCAAGGAGATGGAGCTTTAGAAGGCAGACTGTGAGACTTATGACAAAAATCACAAAAGCTCACTCTAAAAAGGTCACAGAACAAATGAGATCTTCTTAATGCAAGTTTAATTGCTTTGTTGAGCTATATCAACTTACATCAACCAAGAATCTAGTTTGATCTCTAATTTCAAGAGTGCACATGGTCCAACAACTGTACAAGTTACCTGTAAATAGGTATTTCTCTGTGTTTCTCAAGAAACAGGGTATACTCAAGTACTCAGTACAAAGGCATAAAAGTGTATTCCAGTTTGTGCAGTCTGCCTTATAGGTCTCTTTATGTCAGGCGAATTGCTTCCCAGGTAGGTTTAACCCAAAATTTCCTTGTTGAAATATGCAAATATTCCAACAGACTATTTTGTCACAATTGAGACCAACCCCAATGACACCAACACTAGTTTCTGACACTTTGTGTCTGTCTGTTCGTTATACAAATTTCTTGTTTATTTTCTTTCACTGGTTTTGTACTTTCATAGGAACCATGGAAAGTTCTGGGGCCATCCCTTCAAAATGAGTGACATATACCTCTAGCTTCTCTGTCATAAAATATGGTATAAGTCCTAATTTGAGCTCATCCACAGCAAGAAATCTGCCTTGTATCTTTACTTGCAACAGATGAGTTGTTTTTTCTTTCCAACTTTGTTGGAAAATAAAAAATTCAGTGTTTTAAAAAAAAGAGGAAAAAATTCACTGTAAATGAATAAATGAGCAAACACACGTGCATTTTTAATAATGCATGAACATTTATTTTAAGAATAATATTCGTGGAAGAGCTATGATTGTTATATGCCTGAAATTCCCAAATGGCAAAATATAATTAAAGTAAGAACTGTTGAACAAATAAACCTGTTAAATACACAATATTACCAGGCAAAATGGCTATGCATTTATCACTTTGCCACTTTAATTACATTGACTGCTGCTCTTCATGCATATATTAATATCTCACTAACATTATGGAGGCCAAGACATAAATTAAAAAGCACTGTCTTAAGGGAAGACTTTTATGCAGGCAGAGTACAGTAGTAACAAGCATTACATACTTTTACAATAAAACTTCACATTGAAACTAATCACTGGTTTTATTTGGATAGTGTTTCTTGCAGTTTTCAGAAACCTCATCTCCCTAAAATAGTAATTAATGAAGTGCTGGCTTGGAAAACCCAGCTAGAGTGGGTTTCAGATGCACGGGTCAAGAGATTCAGCCTGGGATTCTGAAAGTAGCTGAAGTGTAAAACTTACAGAAGATATTCAGCTTATCTTGAGAAAAGAAAGGAAAGGAAAAACTGTATATCATTTCTGTTTTCTGTATAAATAAAGACTACTATTTTAAGATTGTATGGATTATTTCAGGAGGTTCTACATCATCATCGATTGGCTGGATGTGGCTTTGAGTGGGTGTGCTAGCTATTCACAGCAAAAAAAAAGGTCAGGAAATTCATTCCCATGGGATGAACTTTTCTGAACCTGGAAATGAGCAAAGAGACTTGGAAGTGACTTTTGACCATTTGGATGAATGATGCCAAAGCTGCCTTCAGCACACTGTAATTCTATAATGTATGCAGCACTGCCTGTGTTTTGAAACCAAAAGCTGTTAAATACTGTTACAGGGCCTGAGAAACCTCTTGGAATGGGATGTTTGAACAAAATTCAGGAGAAATTCTCACACAACTTGTCACCGTAAGGACCTACTTACAAAGGGGTTATTAAATGTTAATCTCTTGACTAATAGCTGTTAAAGCCGTCTTACAGGCATGAGTAAAACATCTTACACAGGGTTCTAGGCAACTCTGAACAAATTGTCTAAACCTTTACTGTTCCAAAATATCAAGTACTTTAGAAAATTTTGACCACAAAGTCTGTGGATATTTGTCTGAGTTGTGGGTATTCAACAACTTAGTCACATTGTATTTTCTTCCTGCTCCCTGCCTTACCCAGACTACAGGAAAGAAAACACTTCCAGAACGGGAATCAATATTCTTTCCATAGTGCCTCATAGACTAACCTCAGAGCAGAGACAGAATGTAAGTTTTGCTCTGCATAGATATCAATTTCCTCATTGACGCCCAGCATTTTAATGCTGTTTTCTTTTTTTATTCCCAACTGTTAATGGTTTGATCTATCAAACTTTTCTATGGAAGGAGAGCATAGGATTTTTCCCCATGTATTAAATGAAGAGCTAAGGCATATACATGAGTTGAGAGGAGTTCTTAATTTCTCATATGAAAAACCTAAGATCCAATTTTTCATGTCCCTTCACTTGTTGTATCACTCTGTGCATTGACAACTTCAGAAAAGTTGAAATTCAATTGTAAGTACTTAACATACTGCAAAGCTGCCACTGCGTGCCTGAAACTGACACTGCAGAATAGTGGAACAGATGAACGGCTGCCCAAATGTGTGTTTATGTCCATGGATTTCCCAGAATTATGCAGAAATTGTATGCTGTTATGAAGGGTAGAATTGCATTTTGATGGCAAGTATTATGCTGCCTTTGCCAAAAAATCGTGCAATCCCTTCCTCTCACCTTACCTTACCCATTGCACACTGTCCAAATCCTGCCAGCAGAGAGGCACAAATGTTCTAGTAATAGCTTTATTTAATATCTTTCAGTGTTGACTTTTTCCTTGAGTAGGTTTACTCAGTCCTACTGAATGACACTGAAACAAAGTAAGAAAGCTCATGGTCACATGCATAAGCAACACAAACCTGTAAAGGGACCCAAATTCAAATTGCATTGACAAATTGAGGGCTGATATCCCAGGCCTCTTACCACAAGATCATGTAACATGATTTACATCATGTAAATTTAAAAAAAAAAAAAAGAAATAGACAAGAGCATTATGTTAAAAACTAATATATAAAACTGTATCAAATGGAAGCATAATGGGACCACAATCTTTGCCTCTGTCACACTGTCTTCTACTGATTAACCAGAGTAACCAGCAGCATTGGGAAACAGGAGGCTGTTATCTTCAGTAATCTGCCCGTAGCAGGGGATGGAGGACAAAGCTTGACACGATATTTCACAATTACTTGCTTCACAGCCAGAAGTAATGTTGTAATTCATGAACCTTATGTGCTTTTCCAAACCCAAGTGGAAATACAGTTCAAAAGCTTCCGGCTGTTCCATCCCACGGCTCTCCATGTTTCTGTCTCCCAAACATCTATACTATACATAGTCATCCTCATAAACCTGAGTCCAATCTCTGTCCCATCCTTCTTGATTCTTTCCTCCCTCATCCCATGGCCTCAAAGATGCAAGGATAATTGCAGTTAATAAAGAACCTAAGGAAGATTGATTTTCAGTCAAATTTGTAGAAATTGCAATTCTTCAGGCTGAACACCTTGAAAATTTTGGACAAATCTTTACATTTTGCGTGACTCCTCCAAAGTATAGAAGTGTCTCATTTCCTTCTCATCAGGCTTTTTAGATTGAGCCAGTCTACTTTTGTCACTGTAATTTATGAATTTTTTAATGTTTTTCATATAATTTAGTTTGAGCAGTAGTTGTCCACAAGTGAGACATTGGAAAAAAAATAATTTTCTTGGTAAATTTCCTGTGTGGTTTTAACAATGGCATTTTCTTTAGCAAACTATAAAGTTCAAAGAACAAGTTTGTGGGCTTTTGTTGGATTTTTTGGTTTTGGTTTGGTTTGGTTTCTTTTAAATCTAGTTACTGCTTTCGAAATAGATTTTCATTTTCTTATATTTCATATTGTCTTGCCTCAGGAGTGCTCCCACTCAAAGTGGAAAAGGAAGATACTGTACAAGAAACATTACCAAAATCTAATCCTTGGTTCTTGTAGTCCAGTCTTCAAGACATAGCAGTATACACTAGGCCCCTTTAGTCATCCACAATTTACAATAGGTTTGTCTGCAATATAAATTTGGCAAGAATACAGTAAATATTTTGAAAAAAGCAAGAATTTCCAATATGTTGGAATTTGCTATATGTTACTGTAGATTAAACAAAAAAAGTGCTTTCAACTTCGGATCAGTTATTATCTTGTAGAACATTCTGAAAAGTTCCTTCATTTCTGCTAAAATAACAATTCTACTTTCAACAACAACAACATAAATCTAGCATCTCATATGTCAATTAGTGGAAAAGCCAATTTCCAGCTGATATGAACTGAAAACATTCTCATGGACTCCCAGAAAAACTACACCAATTTACATCACTGTGCTTAAGTACAGCCTTGTGGTTTAGAGCAGTAATGATTAATAGAAAATACCTAAAGGTACTCAAAACTAAAATTTAAGGGAAAATTCCCTGGCAGAAATGACACTGTCACAGGACGGCATAGACCACTGGAGTAACAACCATGCTATCAAAACATAGCCAAAGGAACACAGTTTGAAAAGAATTAAAATATCATTATCAATGACATGAAGAAAAAAAAATAAGAACAGCTTAACTACTGCCTGTCAGTGCACCTAGTTCGGCACCCAGCTTAAATAGTATTCAGGCAGCTGCCTGTGTATATACCCAATATTACATGTTAATGTAAAAGTTAAGACTGCCAAGATAGCCCTTTTTTTTCTTGCTCATTCAGATGGAAACACCAGAGACTATGCTAAACTTTTTTGCATGGTGTGTATGTACTATGACTTCAAAATTGAATACCAGGATGTTCAGGGTTACTACATGACTGACAGCTTCTCCATGCTCTACAGCATAGTTGAAAAGGGAATACACCTAGCAGGACTCAGCATATGGTTGAGACTTCAATTTCTTATTAAAAAGACTCTGACCTTTCTCAATGTTAATCTCATCTACATGTCTTCACCTCCCAGTAGCTCAGATTTCCCACTTCTAGAATGAATAAGAAGAGAGCTTGTCTACTTGGATAGAACTGGAAAGGAATTTAATATCCACCTGTCACAAGGAAATCCTTGTTCAACAAATAGGGGAAAGGTACTCAATAGTCTGGATTCTAGCCCTTATTTTATGGTTAAACCATGGGGTAACAATAAGCAGCTCCTTTCAACATTTTCATCTCTGCTCTCCCTCACCCATTTTGCATTGGCTGCTAGAGGGTTTATTGGGAGGACTGTCCCTTATTGTGATGTTGCTTTTGTTTCTTTCCTCATGCCCAGTGCAGAGTCCTTTGGTGGTAACATGGTTTAGAGCATCTGTTGCTGTAATTTGAAGAATTTTTAAATTATTTCATCTAACTGCAAAATAATTGTTTTCTTTAATGCACTGAATACTTCAGACTGTAAACACACAAATCATGAAAGGAATGATAAAGGAAACACAGTGTAAAATTGAAATAGATGTCAACTTGATAGGCTACTGAGGCTCAAGAGGAATTACAGTCTGTCATTCAAAAAGTCAAATACACAGTGGTTAAATACTAGAAAATATTTATGAGACAAACAACAGTATTCAGAGTTCAGATAAAAAGGCTGTTCTAAGACATGACAAAAAATGGCATCTGTTGAAATACTTCTAGCACAGAGAAATCCGAGAGAGCATTCTTTCTTTCTCAGGTATGGCAGTCTCTATCATTTCCCTCAGTAGATGGATTAAAATGATGACAGATGAAGATTCATTGCCAAAGTAAATGAAGGATCACATTTAGATACGTAATTACTTGGGTTTGGGCCATTAAAAAATACCAAAAAAAATTGAAGCTAAACACAGATTCAAATCTCTACACTAATATTAAATTATTCTTTGACATTCAAGCAACTGTCAGAAACTCAAAAGTAGCAGTGCCTTTCCATCAGCAAAGACCACAGTTTTGGAGACAGGATGACTCTTTCCCTTAGTTTTGGCAAATACCTTTTGTACCATAGAGCTTTTGGCTATAACAGGTGCATAAAGTCGTCTTCTTCAAAAAACCCTGTCCAGTGTGTATGCATGCAGGTTTTCCAGACCTTCTGAAAAATGAAATAGGTAAGTCTGCTGCAATGTTGAAGACTTGGCATAAAATCATTACCCTACTGAAATGAATGAGATTTAGTCCACAAATTTCAGTGCGGCTTGGACTTCACGTCTGGATGAGAGAATAACCACTTGATACTTCGTTTGGTCCTAACCATTCCCTCAAGTCAAACAGGACATAATGTATTTCTACAATACTCCTCAAAGCCACTGGTTTTGTTTCAACATGGTGACAGATGCCAGCCATACTGGAAGCATTTCAAACTGACTCCAAGGGAGACATTAACTTGCTGCCCAGAGAATAAACTTTCCTCTTCTGTTTGCTGAGTGCATTAGGGAATGTTTCAGACCTGTTTTGCAGGACAAACTCTTTTGTTTTGGTAATAGGGCTCATGTACATACTTCCAGTGGGAAAACATCTGTTTTACAAATCTGTCCTCCTAGATATAGCTGGATTCAAACTACAGACTTTGGAACCACATCCAAATACTCCCAAAGTTCAGCAGAGTTTGGATCAGTGACTGAACTGAAGTAATTGCAGAAAAATAGGCCAGGTTTGGGATTTAAGCTTCATACATTTTCAGGGACACTGAGACTTTGTCTTAGGACCAGCTCTGCTTCTCAGTTCCGAGCACATTCATTTCATATTGCTTTGGGCAGGCAGGCTGCACCTATGCACAGAGACTTAGTACAAGTGCACTTCAGTCAAAGGAACTGCTCTCATGAAAAACGGTGAGGTTAAAGGTAACTTTCTAATTCCATTTCATTCATCCACCAGAGAAATTTTCAAACTTCTGCCTCAGCGCACACCTTAGACAATACAACATGATCCATAACAAAATCAAGGCTTTTTTCTAAATTATTTTGTAACGGTGTGTTAGCTGGCACCTGAAGGTTGTTAGCTTTGACATACTGTCAATTTTTTTTTTTTTAGTATTGGGCCCATTTTTAAACATAATAATAACTGCGGAAGTAATTATCTTAGTTTTTTGAAAATCTTTAGTTTTGGTTCTGCTCCTTAATGAACTGTCATCTGATAAAAATAGACAACAAAGAATTCAATGAAACCTTGAAAATTTAGACCAAAGAACCTCTGTGAACTTTTAAGGTGAGGGATTAAAGTCTTCTGAAACATCTGCTGCTCAATAGTCTCTATCAGGTCAGAAGTTTCAAATGTAGAATCTACTCCTCATGAACAGGGGAAAGGTACTCTTGTTCCTTATATCCAATTATATATTGTCTTATATCCAATATATAAGTATGTAAGAAAGGGTAGTAAAAAGCCTTCTGAAGCTTCTCATGAATCCTCCTAGATACAATATCTAGATCTATGCTAGTGAAGGAGCCACACCAAAAATCACAGCTTCAGGTACCTAAACAATTCAAAAACCACACCCAGCAAATGGACTGTCCAAGGAAAACAAAACAGCCTAAAACACTGCTCTAAGATAACAAATAGCCATAGCAAATTACAGTCTACACTCACTGAGCTCCCTCATCAATAGTCTTAAGAATTAAATATTTCTTTTAATGCTTATTGGGAGATATATTAATTACCAATAATTAAAATAAAGCAAATTACAACATCAGCTATTCAGTATCTAAATGTAGAACCTGACGTGAGAGAAATCACTAAGAGGGAAGTTCAAAGACTGCTGAAGCTGATGAAGCCATGACTGCACAGATCTGTTTCCAACTGAAGCAGTCTCTGTCCTACTCTCTCCTTCTGGTGATGCCCTTTCACTTCTTCTTGACGCCGGCACAGCTACGTAACTGCATGTTGATCTGGAGAGGGAAAATTCTGATAAGAAATACCTTTTTTTTGCCACATCATTCTTTACTCACAGGCAGTGAGAGCTTAGGAGCAGGTACTGCCTAAAAGGGCACAAAACACAAAACGGCAGCTAAAAACTATTTCTGCAGCTACAGTGAGCTTTGGACTGGGTCTCATCTCCACCAACAAAGGATTTGCCACACAGCTATCATCTCTCTGTCATCTTAAAGGAGAGAGCCCAGCCTGATTTACCTCTGTCAGCAATGAATGATGCTGGCAATGACCAGTATTTTCTATGGCTTTTCCTTCTCAAATGTAATTGCAACTTATATTATTTTCTGGATGACATAAAAATCCAGAAGTGGTGCAAATATTCAGGAAAGCTCATATGCCATACATGAAAGTAATCTGGGAGAGAAAGGCACTTTGTACTTTGCACAAATGAACAGTAAGTACAAAAAGAACAGCTCACCACTGAATGAATGTTTTATCATTCTCCTTGCTGGGAGATACATGCCTGTGAGCAAAAACTCCTGCCATAAAAATGCTGCCGTTATAAGAGAACCAGAGTATTCTCAAAACTGTGCCTGATGCAGAACACAGTTTTCTCTGAGAAGGGTGGGATTCAAATGCCTTGGAGGCAGGCTAGGGGACTACATGGCATGGTGTTTTATGAGAACTACTTTGCTCTGACAAGGAGATTAAAGGAATCTAGGTTTCTTCCAACCTCCGCAGCGGGACTTTGCACCTCAGACTGTGGCACAACGAAGCAAGTTTGCAGAGCAGGTGGTTCACCTCACTCATCATGAGTCCAAGATAGATGGGAAGGGAGGCAGCTCTTGAGAGATCTTTTGCAGCCTGGCAGCAGTTCAATCCATTCCAGTCCTTCATGCAAAGCTCTGGCAGGATCTAAGCACTTCAAAAACTCTCTCCTCTTGCCCTCCCCCAAAAAAGTACATTTTTTTTCTGTGTGGACTTTGACCTGTAACTCAGGAGGGTCTGATAGTTACAACCAGGAGTGAAAGCCCAGTATCACTTTTAGTGGAGTTATTCTGAGCCAGGACTACTGTCACATGCTGTAGAAGAAAGCACAAAGTAAGCACAATTTTAAAGAATCAGCAGTCAGGTAGATTTGTTGGCTTTTTGCCTAGAAGGAAAATTAACATAATGTATTTCTCTTCCCTTGTGATTACGTGGGGCACTGACATCCGAGAGAAACCAAGGGTCAGTAAAAAGTTGATGCACCATCCTCACAAGTGCTTAGAGACAAGACAGGGAAGAGAGGGGTATCCTGAGTATTCTTTTTTTTTTAATTGCTTTCAGACAGAAGTCTCTAAGAATCAGACAGGATGTTATTTATGTAATTTTTTTTTACATCCCAATATCTAACTAACACCCCACTATTGAGAGAAGATTCAATGAATAAAATAGGAAAAGATGCAGGGAAGAAAAGAGCACTCCCTCTGACAATATAAAAGTTCAATTAATGACCTGGGTTTCGTAAGACCTAAAGCATTCAGACCCTCTGGATCTTTTGCAGTCTTAGAAAGGGATCAGTGACCCACTCAGCAAAGTGTCTCTATAAAGAAATGGGGGCCTCTCTCATCATGATTAAAACTAATCAGCATTTGTGCTGGCAACAAAGAAGCTGAGGATTTAATGGACACAGAAAAGAGACAACCTCCCAGCCTAAGGGGTTATACCTCAGCTATACTTAACTGATAGCTGAGGAAAAGGTCTTGTCCTTGTAAGACTTGCTCAACACGTCACACTCAAGAATTATTATGGAAAAACGTAGGAGTTTTTGATCTGCTCTTTAAACATAGAGCATGAAAAGACTTTTCTGTTGGTGACAAAATCCTTCAACTCCATCAGTGTTGGATATTCTATCAGTACTCAAAGTAAAACACTCTGTTCTTTCCCTTTGAAGATTCTCAATTTAAGGCAAATTAGAAAATTATAAAAGCTCTTGTGCCCCAAGTTTAAAAAGCAACATTTCCATACGATGCCGTTCACAATGTATGGGCTCTCTTTACTTATAAGAGAGGAGAAAAAATGGCTCTACCTCAAGCTGCAGGTCCCAAACTGATGATCAAATAGCTTGCCCAAAAAACAGTGTGGCTCATATACAGTGAAAAAAAAAGGCATCTCTTCTTTCATGATCTAGTTTTTATTTGAAAGGCATCAAAATTAATACAATCTTCCATAAATGAAAACACCCTGAAACTTGCAGCTGTTGAAGGAAGCTGGTGTCCCATGAGTTTTGTAACTGAAAATTATGAAAATTCCCAGCAATCACAGGGGAAATTAGAAGTTCCCCAAACCTGCTATTGAAAGTGGTAATCTTGATATTGTCATTGTAGGGTACTTGTTTCTCAGCCACGTCTACAAGTTATGTCTATATTGGGATGTAATGCAGGCCAATAGGAGGTCACAGAAACAGCCAGTGCTGAGAACCAGCATACACAGCATACACAGCATACACATTTCAAGGAGTTTTATCTTGAATACTTACTATTCTTGTTGACTGAGCTCCCATTAGTGATTGAAGGAAGTTGTGTGTGCTCATGGAATATGTATTTAGGTTTAGTTTGATTTGAACAGAATCCAGTTGTGGAGCCTGAGACCTCTATTCAGCAGAAAGTCCAGCACATGATGTACAGGGTACATCCGGAGATTGGCTTCTAGAGAGTGCACTTCAGCCATAAAAAAAGCTCTAATTCATACCCCTCAAAGAAGAAGATGAATAATTTTGAATAGATGAGGAGGAAAAAAAAAAAGGAGAAGTATATCCTGGCTGTGTGGATAGAGAAGTTCACCTTCCCTGCAGTATTTCAGTCCATGCCAAATGAAACCTGGAGGAACACAGTCCTGCTCAGATGGACAAACTCCATGTCTGCAGGAGTAAGGGGAAGGACAGAAGGACAGATTTCACCAATTAACTCAAGTGAATCTGCTCTTATTTTATCACAAATGGTTCTCAAAAGCTAAAAACAACTGTTCGTTTTTCCATATAACTGTTTGTGTTTGTCTTCCCATTGACGGAGGTTGTACATGTTTTCTGGGTGTTTGCCAGGAGCTGTGACAAACAAAGCAAATCACCCTATTTCATCAAGAGTAGGAATAACTTAGTGAATGTTAAAGAATCACACAGACAAATCCAGATGAGGCTAAATATTTGGGCCCAACAAAAAGTTTGCAAAAACTAAGTCAAGACTTTCAGAAACCAAGCATATTCTGACTTTCTTCTTCTGTGACACTGGAAGATGTACAATAAATGATGAATGAAGGACCTATGACTTGATTATGACTCACCTTCTGTCTGACTTGGTCTCCTGAATAATTTTTATTGTAAACTAAAATCTTTGTGGATTACTGTCATTCATTAATTGCCTGGTAATACCAGTTTTGTGGCTGATGTCTGATGCTGATCTGACAAATTAGGGAAGATAGGCTTTTTTTTCCCAGATCATGGATATCTACAGAAATTATGTTTGGACTGTTTTATAAAACCTGAGACCGGTAAAATATAACAAGACAGTCAAGTAACCCAACAACAACTGCAAAAAAAGGTACAGAGACAACTTTAGGCTTCTCATCAGTGTAAGGAAAATTGAACTATGTGGCCTCAAAAGAGGACAAAACTTGTTTCTGGGACACCATCAAATCTTGTTCTTGTGGGGGAAGGCCTTGGGAGGTGGAGTGGGAAAGTATGGCTGTGAAGCTGGATTTTAATTCCATGGGACTGAGGATAAAAGGGGATGAACTAGAAGAGTTATGAAGAGATATGGAAATGTGTATTATATTCTGGCAGGGAATTTCATACTCACCTTATCCTATAAGTCTGCAGGACTTCACTCAATCTGTTTGCCTGTGGTAGCTGGACATGAAGTGACGTGGGATCATGGTTATCTGACCAGTGCATGGTAACGGCCATATTCCACCCACTCCCAGCTCTCACCCGTTCCAGAGCAGAGTCATCTAAAAAGGCATGTCTTTGGGAAAGATTCTGTCAAAAGGAAAATAGTGCTTTTAAGGCTTCAGATAAAGTCAAAATTTTCCAACCCAAATGATTCAGAATGGCAACTTTCTTTTTTTTCTCTTCAAATTAATTTTTTGTTGGCAGTTTCTACATGAAAACAAAAACAAACAAACAAGGAACCCAGAAAAGTAATATTTTTATTTGTAAGGGGGTTTTAAAATATAATTTAATGTGCCATGAAACCCCAAATTCATTGTTTTAAGAATTTTAAATTTAAAAAATAATGTTGATGCTTTTGGTTTTATCCTGTTTTATTATTAAATAAACTTGAGAAACAAAACAAATTGAAAAACCTAACTATCACTGAGTTTTCTTGATTCCTCTGATCAATTTATTATGCTTTTTGTAGAATCACAGAATCATTTAGGTTAGAAAAGGCCTTTGAGATCATCGAGTCCAACCATTAACTCATGCACTTGAGTGCCACGTCTATGCATCTTTTAAAATACCTCCAGGGCTGGGGACTCAACCACTACCCTGGGCAGCCTGGTCCAGTGCTTGACAACCCTGCTGGTGAAGAATTTTTTCCTAAGATTCAACCTAAACCTCCCCCAACTTGTGGCCATTTCCTCTTATCCTGTCTCTTGTCATTTTGCAGAAGAGACCAACCCCCACCTGGCTACACCCTCCTTTCAGACAGTTGTGGAGTGAAAAGGCCTCCCCTGAGCCTCCTTTTCTCCAGGCTAAACAACCCCAGCTCCCTCAGCCGCTCCTCATCAGACTTGTGCTCCTGACCCTTCCCCAGCTTCACTCTCCTTCTCTGGACATGCTCCAGCCCCTCAATCTCCTTCTTGTAGTGAGGGACACAAAACTGGACCCAGGATTCAAGGTGCAGCCTCACCCATGGCCAGGATAGTGGAGCAATCTCTGCCCCAGTTCTGCCGACCACACTATCGTTGATACATTTCTGATTTTTGCATCTTTTCAGGAATTTAATAAAGAGCCTTTCAAGACATTGCTCCACACAGGTCTTAACAATGACCAGAGTGCTTTTTCACTCTGGATGTTCATTCCTTCTGCAGCATCTTATCCAAGTTTGGTTTGCAGTTGGATTTCTAGGATGGGAACACAAACCATGGCCATCTTTAGGGTTCTGAAATTATTGAATTTTTAATGTATCACAAAAATACATTCCAGTTTCTCCCTATTAAAATGCAGAAGTAATTTTATTGGTAATTTGTCCAGAGTCTAGGTTCCACCTTCTGACCCGAGATGTAATTAAAAAAGCAGTTCTGCCCTGTCAGAGGTATGTTTGACTACAAGAACACAGATGCCCTTGGACTTTCATCTTTCCACAGCCACTGTCATGCATGTTGTTTTTGCTGTCACACCCCACAGTTTCACAGACAGACAAAGCCTGTACTACGGGGGGCATGCTACATTTTTTCTTCACGTAAGAATATGCAGAGCCCATAGAGGGAGTGTCAAAGTATCATTCCCTGCTGTGCAAGTGTGACAAACATATAGACAGCTTTCTCAACAAACTGAGTGAGAAAAGCATGTTCAGAATTCACATAAATTGCAGGGCTCTCTTGACCACAGAATTTCATGAGAAGGCCTGCACTTGTAAACTAGGGTGGGCACAGAATTCCATCTCTCTATTACACTACCAGCAAAAATTTCAATGATGAGAGCTACAAATGTTAGAAATACTAATGATAGGTAAGACTTTATGCCAGTGAGCTATTTAATGAGTAAATTTCACATGGTAACAGGGAGGAGAGGGAGGGGTAATCCAGTGCATAGGTTGTTTGGATGGGAGCTCACACCACTGGCCAAATCATGACTGCTCAAACACCTATTGCCAGTAACCACTGGCAACTGCAGCACTGTCAGCTCAGCCTGTTCCAGCTGTAAGACTGTGTAACTCACCTTACAATCTTTCATCAGGGCTTTAACGACTCATAAACCACGTGTCACAATCCTAAACCCTGCTTCATCCTTCTCTCAACTAAGATTTCCTTTGTGACCTTTGATAAGATATTTCATTTTAGCCCTACCGCAGATCCCAATCTACAAAAATGGTGAGCATAATCCTATTTTTTAAGTTCTGTGAAGGGGCAAACCCAACACAGAGCAAAGCACTCAGAAGTCACCATGCTAACATCTGGACAAATCAGGCAGGAAAAGCAGTTAAGCACTAGGCAGCTAAACAAGGTTGATACATGTTTTGTTGCACATTAAACTTTAATTGTTCACGAAGGCAGATGCATTATGAATTTAAAAAAAGAGGTGACAACCTTGTAAGAATTTAAAAATTTGATATCATTTGTGAGTTTACCTCAGAACAAACGCAGAAACAGAGAGGCAGGCACACACCCACATACACACACATCCGTGCATTTATTTGCACGTGCAAGTTCAGGTGCATGTGAAAAGCTCATTTTTATTTGCAGGTGCAAACTTTTTCCAGTATTGAGGCTTGCAACTCAGGAAATTTTGCACATTTCACAAGGGTGGAAAAAAGTTTTTATTTCATGGTAAATATTTCATGAAACAAAGACCAGATGTTTGTCTTAGCTCCTGTTTTTACTCTGCCTTACTTTCCCAGCTGGAGTTATTAATTATACCTTTTATTCTCCTACTGCAGCTCTTAACTCCAAAAGATTAAATGGCTTGATTAGCACTGTTTAGCTTTTCCTAGGTGGTTTATTGAATGTCACATTTAACATTCTGGCACCTCACAGATGAAACTAAATTCTTGCAGCCTTGAAGAAATATGACTATTTTTTTTTTTTACCAGAGAGCAAGAGAAGGGCATTTGTTACATATTTATGAACACATCACATTGGACATTTCTATTTATTCTTTAACACACTCTCACAAACACACAGCCTGTCCTAGGCTGTATATTATTTATAAATGTTGACACATAATACTTTTGGAAATGCCTCTTGGAAATTTTTTTATAAAATAGTGCCTGGGAGGCTTACAGAGATTTGTAGAAACCTTGGAGTCAACAAAATATTCTCACATGATTTTTCTAACTCTTCTACCTGCTTGGAAGCCTATAGAAAAGAATGCAAGTACACAATCCTTTAGCAGATAAGGAACACTCAATTCTTCATCCTGGTGCAGCTTATATGGCTGTACCTGTGCGCTCATGAGACAGAATCAATAATTCACCATGAGAGACCTTTGATGCTGCTCCATTAGTGGCTGGTTAAGATAGTGATAGGATTCGTTCTTTTAAATTGCCTAAGACCTGAATCCTAAAGCTCTCTACTCAACTGAATCTTGAGCCAGTCCTCAGATGATGGCCATCCCAATGTTTGCACTGGACCAGTATCTAAAACCAGAAGGCTGGTGTGGGATTGCTGTGAAATAAAAAGCTGCCTTTTTATTTCACAGGCTGTGAGTTAAAGTGCTTGCAAACAGCTTTCTCTCTTCTCTCTCCCACCCTTAAAGTCTAGGATTAATATGGGTAGCTGCCTAGATAGCTTAAAGTGCTTTCAAAAAATCATCATTTTGATCAATTGAACCCATGTTCTTCAACATCTTTTCAGATTCTAACGTTTTAAGGACATTTTAGAAAATGTTATAACATTTATCTTCATGTATTTTCTACTTCCAAGAAAACACAATGATGATCGATCAGCTACTTATTCTGAAGAGAAACTAGACTATGTAGACTCTGATTGTTAATAGCAGAACACAGTAAGAAGTAAAGGCTGAATGCAGATTTCAGCCTAGGGCAGGACACAGGTCCTACATAACCACTGAAAACAGTTCCTGTGCAGATGGAGCCAATATGAGCTCAGTTTGGCCAATTTTTATAACCATTTCTTTGAATTCTGAGGCAACTGATCTTAAAAAAGCAGATCTTTTATTTCTTCCAATTTGCATTCACATCCACATATAAATGGCCACAGAGGCGGGGCTATATCTGCATCACAACAGAGCACAGGGGTGAGGGCACTGCATGGAGCTTGCCGGCTGGAGGAGCTCAAACTACAAAGCTGGAAGCAGCCAGGTCACACTGAGTAAATTAGACAGAGACCCCCTTTGATTCTTTGCACCATATGCCAAGCATCCTGCATCCTGCACGCTGGGCACGGGGCAATAGCAGCACACCGTGTTCATACACGTGTCAGGAGCTGTGGCCATTGCCACAAGTGCAGAAGCAATTAAGACTTAGAAAAATTTCTAAACCTACAATGATTTTTGTTTGTCACGGATTACCCCTCACCCCACTCCCCTGCTGTGATCTCTCACTCTGCTTGGTTTCCCATTCCACTTACTTCCAAAGTGACCCCCCAAGCCCGAACAAACAAAACCAGATGTGAGACTAAAATGCTATTTTGTGTCACTGCAGCAGCCCTTTGTTTTTCCTCATTTGTTTAGCTCTAGTTTGTTAGAACTTTGGGGCAGAGGCTCTCAATTGCTCTTTGTTTACATCTCATCTGCAAAAGGGCCTCCTCCTTCTTTGCTGGCTCTTGTACTCTACCACAATAAAGATGACTATTAATAATATGACCTTCAGCTAGCTGGAACGTATTCAGCAATTTAAGGCATTGACATTGGAGAAATCCTTATGAATGCCTGAGATCATATAACCCTTCGATTTGTTTTCAGGCCTATCTCCAAACTGTGGTTAAGTAGCTATCATTTCTAACATTTGCATTCCTCTTACCCCATAGTGTGTGTGGGGGATGGTACTATCATAATTATACCACATTCTTCTGGGTTCCATAACGAGCTATTATTTTGCTAATGGAATATTCAAGCAGTCTGCAGTAATTTATCAAATAGTCCCAAGTCCCATTTTCTCTGTGTGAATCTTTTTGTTCACAGGTAAATTGATGTGTGGGGGGTTATCAAGGCTTTTTTGTAATTCAAATTAACCATTCCACCCCCCTCTTGGAAAAAAAGATCGTTAGACACAGAATGTTATTTTTTTTCTAATGATGTTTAGAATTAGAATTGTGCAGGCTTCCTGTGAGTGGCAATTTCTGCATTTTAATTCATTCTTACAGTGTTTTTCCATTTTAACGCCTAATTTTGAAAATTTGCCTAAACTAAAGGGGAGCAGAATGTAATTCCATTTCTCCTTACAACTATTGTCTGCTCCACTGTCAGATTAAACTGCCAACAGTGTAGAGTGCCATTGAATTGGAGATGAGAGGGAAAAAAACACCACCCTCTCCATTTATTTTACTTCGAGTAAAAAAAAGGCAAACCCCCAAATCTGGACCTGTTCTTAGACCACACCAAAAACACACACACACACACACACACACACTCTCATGTCTCTTCCGCAGTGTATTTCTCTGTATAAGAGGAAGAGGGAAGGGGTGTGCACACCTTCACACTCCTGCATGCACACATGCACACGTGTATGCAGAGTAGCAGGGGGAACTGGTACCTAATAAAAGAACGGTATGTGCAAATGATTTCTATGAATGACAAGATTTCTTGTCTTCTCAAAAACTGTCTCTGCCACAGTCCTTCACCTATATCCTAACTACACTTAGGAAATTAATGGCTGGCAATATCAAGTGAAGAGTTTTGGCACAGAATGACAGAATGGCTGTGGTGAGAAGAGAACTCTGGAGACCATCTAGTCCAAGTCCTTGTTTTGATCAAGATCACAGATGACACAAAACTAGGAGAAGTGGTCAGTGCAGCTGATGGTTGTCAGCAAGAGCAGGTTGCTCAGGATTTTGGCTGGTTTTGAATATCCTCATGGATGAAGACTGCACAACCTTTCTGGGAAAATGTTTGAATATCCTTGCTGTTAAAAAAAAAAGTGTGCTTTTTTATGTTCAAACGGAATTTTCTTTACCTCAGTTTGTGCCCATTGCCCCTCTTCCTGCCACTGTGCATCACTATGAAAATTCATTCCAGTCAGGTATTTACACACAAAGATCTCTCAGAGCCTTCCCACCTCTGGGCTGAACAGTCCCAGCTGTCTCAGCCTCTCCTCCTATGTCAGATGCTCCAAAGCCTTAATGATCTTTGTGGCATTTTGCTGGACCCTCTGCAGTGTGCCCACTTGCACTGGGGAGCTCAGATCCGGACCCAGCAGTCCAGTCACATCTCATCAGGGCAAACTAGAGGGAAAGGGTCACCTCATTTTATATGCTGACAATGCTCTTCCCAATGCACTCTAGGACATGGCTTTCTTTGCTGCAGGAGCACACTGCCAACTGATGCCAACTTAGTGCCTTCCAAGATCCCCGGGGTCTTTTTTGCCAGGCTATTTTACAGTAGTTTGGCCCCAGCCTAGCCTGGTGCATGGATAGGACCTGGCATTTCACTTTCTTGAACTTCAGGAGGTTCCTGTCACTCGTTTCTCTAGCCTGTTATGTCCCTGTGGATGGCAGCACAACCATCAGCTGTATCAGCCACTTCTCCCATTTTTTGTCATCTGCAGTCTTGCTGAACGCATGTTCTGTCTCATCATCCAGCTGACTAATGAAGATACGAAATACTAGCTGCAGGACTGATTTCTGGGATACAACATAGTGACTGGCCTCCTGCTGAGCTGTTTGTGTCGCTGATCACAAAACACTGAGCCCATCAATTCAACCAATTTTTACCCTACCTCAGAGTCCACATCCTTCATTTTCCTCACCTCATAGTCCATACTTCCTTCATTTTCTATGAAGGTGCAAGGGGAAGCAGTATTGAGTGCTACATAGGAAATTAAAAGAAAAAAAAATCATATGGAGAGGTTATTGCCTTCATCTGCCTCTATAAATGTTCTGTCCTTCTCATCTTCTTAGATCCTGTTTTTACCACAAGTATGATAAGTGGTGTCACATGGCTTTTCTAGGGATCTGCCTCTATAAAGTACATTACAAGGAGAGGTCTTTGCTTTTTCAACCCACAGGGTTAATTTTCCTTTGGAATGCCATATGCTGCCATGAGTTTGCATTCCACTAAATACAATAACCTGTTTACTCCCTCTCTTATAGAAACAGCTCCCACTCATTTATTGTGGGGTGGAAGCAGAACCAGCTAACAAGCAGTTTCGAGATCAATCCATGGGACATGAAAACAGAAAATCTACCAACCATAAGGTTTTTAATCTCTGACTCATTATTTTGGGCCAAAATTTTATCCTGTAGACAAACATTCCTCCAGTGAAGGTTTATATTAAAACTGAGACGTTACTGGGGGAAGAGGGAGAGGTACAGTTTTGTTTGTGACTAACTGGTCTTTTCTAATGAGAACTACTCTGTCACAAAGAATTTTTGATTTTTCCCAGTAGGTTATCTTTCTGTAGCCTTAGTTCAGGCAGATACTGAGCCAGGTATCATCTGAATGTGCTAATCTGGTATAGTATGTTTATTCAATGCACTGATCATTTCTTAAGTGCTCTGCTTATTGAAATATGTAAAAATCAGAATAATGAAAGAACTTGAACTTCAGTTATCACCCAACCAGTCTCTCCAGCCTTCAGTTCATACCTCCAGAATAAATTGGTTTCCTCCCTTACCTGTTGGATAATCAGTGCACACAGGGCAGCATGAGCTCCTCACAGCTGTGCACAGTGCTGACTTCTGGTCTTCCATCCCAAGAACTCACATCAAATCCTGCAAACCTCCAACGTATGCCTGCCTACTGCAAAGCCTGTCATGGGAAGGGCCTTATAGATGGGATATTGTGACAATATAGCATGAAAACAAATGAGTCAGGTATTCATTTTATCCAAATGACACAAACAGTACTGGCAGAGACAGCTGGGGAGGTGGGCAGGAATTTGCAGCTGCACTAGGAATTCCTACCAGAAGAAGTGTAGCCAACATGTAATGTGGAAATTTTAACCCTGAAGCAATGTTCTGCTATAAACAGCAAATCTCTTGCTACTCTCTGCATGCAGGCATTTTTTTAATTTCCATTTTAGAATGTATGTCAGATCTTGCTCTATTGTGACACATTCCCTTTGAACTGCATCACCCCCAGTTTATAAATACGTCATCTGAAGTGGTGAAATGCTGGGGGATGTTCTATTGCCACATTCACTGGACACAAATACTCTGAAGCTGAGCGTCACTAGCCACATTAGTAGTTGAAGAAAGTTGTGCAATATAAACATTTGGTTGGTAAATAAATAAGGCATAAATGTCTTAGAATGTTGCCTGCTGCCCATAGCAGCTTAGGGTAAATGTAAGCGTTCTATGTTTCCAATAGATTTGTGACATTATGATTAAACCAGAATTCACTTGTTTGCTTAACTCATCTTCTACAGTGAAGGTTGCCATCATTGAAAACCTGTAGTCCTTGCTTAAGACAAAAATCTGTAAATATAGTTGAAGGTTATCCTCTGGATTTTTGTTTACTTCTTTGGAAGTGTGAGGTTTGGTACGTGTTTTTCTGGAGCAGGGAGGTGAAGCAATGAAACAAAGTTAAAGGTCTATACTATACTTTGAAACTGTATAGAAAAACAGAGGTATGCTTTGTGCACCACAGTAACAATTTTATGAATACAGTAAGTATTTTCCACTGTTTTAAAAAGCTACACAAGCAATTATCTACACTATACACTAAAAAGCTATGTTTAATTTGTGATTCCTCCAGATGAAGACAGAATTACATCACATATTTTGCTGGCAAAGATCAGTTGGTCAAAGGTTTCTTGTTTTCATACCAACAAAACAAAACTGTACCAAAAAAAAGTTTATAAGAAGATATGCTATTAAAAGCATGCTTTGGCTAACACAGCTACATATACTCAGGGGAGTCCTGGGGAAGCTTGAATAAGTCTTGGCAGTGCTGCAATTTTGCCTGTGTAAAAGCACTGCAATCGTGAAGGCATTTGCCATCATAACATACTGGTATATCTATTCAGACTTAGAACAGATTTGTCCTGAAATGGAACTAAACACAAATGCACCTTAGCAAGACAGGAAGATATTAGACACATACAGAAGACATTTGGTGATTCATGGATGTGCATAATCTACCACAGCACTTACCAGGGATGGTCTTTGCAGCATGGAAAATGATGCAAACTCATTTTGCAAGAGGCTGATGAGCAAGACAGAAGAGAACAACGGTTGCCACACTACCAAGTAAAACTGAAACAGAGCAGCCTGCCTAGGCTGAACTGAGCATCCCAGTGCTAATCCTGTGAGCCAGTCCAGCATTTATTCATAGTGTGACAAAATGGAACAAGGGGTTGAGGGGTGGGGAGGGGAGAGAGATAAGGGAAGATGATAACTGCATCAGCAATGCAATTCTTTTTGATCCTTATTCATGATACTGCAAGGGGCAACACATTATGTGTACCCTCATGATACTGCTGTTCCATCTGACTAGGACCCTGCTTTTCTGCCTATTTGATCAGTTCACATTGTCCAGAGAGGAATCGTACCAATTATGCTTCAATCCTAAGATGTCAATGGGCACATATGCACACACTGAGGAAGACTGGCCCAACATTAAAGGCATTGCTCCTCGGGGACCAGGACTACAGTTCCTGCTTTGCCACTGAATTCTGATCTCACTCATTACCTAGGTGTGGGTGAACACAGGGGGAATAAAATTTATCCTCCTCTACCAAGGCAAGGAAAAGAAGAGTAAAAGTTGTCAGCTGCTCATACATACAGATAGGTTAAACTGTTAAAGACACACTGCCAACTTAGTGTGTAATCAATCACATTTCAGTCATCGACATTTGGGGCCAGACCCAATACTCTGCACTTCTGCCATGGTTGACACAATGTCATTCTGATCTCACTTGTCTCATTCTGCCACAGAATGTATTAGCATTGCTTTTACTATAACAACACATTTTTCTGAGGCAAATAGAGTTCTGCTTTGCAGAAGCATCTCATATACAAAATGAAATCAATCTCACAGGAGGACTGGATGCTCCACTGCAACGCTCTGTCTTCACCAAACATTTTTCTGCAATTACATGTCCAAAAGAATTTTCCAAAATAACACTTCCACTTTCCTCTTCAATGGAATTAGAAGCCTTCCTGCCTTTTTTCCCCAAGATTTTCCTAGTTCGGCATATTCATTCCAGAGTTACTCTTTCTGTCTTCCATGCTGATGTAAAGTGATTTCATTAGTTCATGTGAAAAGGAAGGCTGAAACTGCTTGTCCTGCTAATACCACTGTTTAGTCACAAAATTTTTGAGGATCCACTTCATCTTTTCAAACCAATCCATGGTAAAATATGGCCAGAAAGTCTTCCTTTTCTGAGGACCAAAATGAATAGAGACCCTAAAAACTGAAAACATAGTTCATTTTACAATAATTCAGGAGCCTTCATGATTAAGAGACCACACAGTGATACATTTGCTAATTTTTGATCTGCCTCATTGTTCATGAACAAACACAATCAGCTCCCATGACTAGCAGAGGAATCCAAAAGGGAGGTAAATCCTTGCTGAAGAGAGGCACATCACTCCAGTCTTTTAGAGAGGCAGGATCCTGCAACACTCAGAGGCTGCGTCCATGGCCTATTCAAGCAGAAAACAGCTTTCCTGTTTCTTGTGACAGATGTCAGGCCAAGATGAGAATCTTCCCTAAAACCCACCCAGTTTAAACTAGCATTGCCCTGCTCTCATCTCTTACTGTTGCCACTATCTGGTTAATGCAAAACTCGAGTAATAACACATGATATTGAGTAGGATTTAAACATATGCATATAAGCACAGTAACCACAGTTCATGTGGAGGTCTTCCACAAGGTTACTGTCCCCTCAGCAATACTGCGGGACAGTGGAATTTATAGCTAGTCCAAGCACAAAAGTTCACATTGCTCTTTTACATTTGACATCCTAGTAAGCTCAGAAAAGGGAAAACCTACAGCTTACCCTTGATCCTGACAAAGAGCTTACACGAGCCCCACCACTGCAGCTGTTTCAACTGAGAAGTCTTAATTTTGCTGAAAATCCTTTCCTGCCCTCTTGCCTTCAAAATCAATATGTCATAGTGAGTTATTTCATTAAGTGCTCCTCATGCTCTGTACACAGCTCGTCTTTGAGGACAACCTTTAGATATACCTGCTGCCTGCAGTGCTGCTAGTAAAAGGACACCTGGTATTTTGTAATGGGGATATGCCATGTGGGATCTTCATAAATATATATTACAATTTCTCCTGTTACTAAGGAAAGAAAATTGTCTTTTGGTCCTTAGTGAGACATATTTGCTCCCTACCCTCCTTCAGTTCCAGGCTGACCTCTCGCCTACAGACAGGCATGAAGACAACCTTAAGTGACAATGAGACAAATTTCATTTTGTAGTGAACTGCTTTTTCAATTATTTTTCTCCTATCTATTTCTTCTGGCTGACCCAGACCAAGCTGTTACTCTGACAGGGGTCCCTAACCTCCAGATTAAAATATGCAAATTATTATCTTTCCTTCCACTTAGACCAGTGTCAGATACATTGAAACTACAAGAAAATCTTTGATTTGGGTTTATATGAGACAAACATAGTTACTTATTTTTGTCATCTTCTTTAATAACATATGCCTAGTTTAACATGATGAAATCAATGTTCAAGTATAATATAGATCACAGGGCACTTTATGTTCTCTGAGGCAGATGCTGCTAAAAAAAAATCAAACAACTTCTGAAAATCTCTAACACCCCCTATTTTCTACCGTACGTTGCCTACCCTCAAATTAGTATTAAATAAGTTATACTAAAACAATGGAAAGAAAAGCACATGCAACTCATCAGCTTTTGAACTTCTTATAGATAATTCATGCTGAAGTCTTTAGACTGATATTAATAATAATTGGCTTAAAATTGTACAAATAAATTATTTCCAAAATGCATGGATATATTCCAGTTTTCAATCACTGTAAAGCTAAATTTGGCTGGTATTTTTAAACTACAGAATTATACTACACAAAGAATGGCTCCGTGCAAGGATTTTCCTTTCTAATTCCTCTTGGGTTTTAACTAGTTCTAAAAGACCTGTTCAGTAGTATCACCATTAATAATGATTATATAACAAATATCTCCAAGTACACAGAGATGTACACATACAAAATGTTGAAGGAGAACTGTATATGGTTAAAACAAGCTCTTTCCAGATTTTTCAGGGAAGTTTGGAAACATGTAGCGAAAAAAAAAAAAACAACCAAACTATTTTAAGAGTATTTTCATAAGCATGAATCCCTTTCTGTCCCAGGTACTGTTACATTATAACATAATAGCTGAAAATCTGGAATTTCATAAATGCAGTCTCCTTCACCAAGTCCTACATAATTGATATAATTTTATCAACATGTGACATGAAAGGCACACTGATTGAAACAAAATGCATGTGTTAGTAGGGACCTGAGCAAGAGAAAATATAGGTTGCTAGAAATCAGGGTAATCTTCCCAAACTTCCCCAAATACCTGGGGAATGCTACATTTTAAAAAAGGCCCACTTCTAGGCTGTTACACCTTGGCAGTCCCTAGCTAATATAATTGTCATATTAAATATATGAGTACCTCCACAGGATTTACTCATATTTAATTTCACCCACTTGTACATCTACAAATGGAGAAGTTTCTGAAATTTTGTAATGTGGTAATTTTGGCAAGTTGTCATTAAAAGTTTCTAACCTTGCCCTAACACATTGTAAAGATCATTTCAAGCAGCTGGGGTACAGCATGTCAAAAAATTGTTTCTCCTGAAAACTGCATGTTACCACTATTTCAGCTGTGATATGAGCCTGCACTGACAGTCTCCAAAGCAATGATAAATAAAACTGCTGCCATGATACATTACAAGCTCATTCAGTTAAACTCTGAGTGTGCCCATTGTATGAGCTTTTTCATTCAATTACTAATGTATTGGTGTTAGAATTATTAGAATTATTAGAATTATTGCAGAAGGTGCAATAATTGCTTAAACCACAAGTTTTAGTTACTTGCAATTGTACAACACAAAGTTCATAGAAGCAGTGCGTGTTTAGCTTGGAAAAGACCTTTAAGGACATCAAGTCCAACCATTAACCCAGCAATGTCCAACATCAAACCACGTACCTCAGTGCCACATGCACACATCTTTAAAATACCTCCAGGGATGATCACTCAACCACTACCCTGGGCAGCCTGGTCCAGTGCTTGACAACCCTGCTGGTTGTCATAAAAAAACCAATTCCCACTCCTGTGAGGTGAAGCAAGTTGTTTTATTTGGATCACAGGAGTTTTCCAGGGATCCCGAAAGAAAATAGAAAGAAAAAGTTNCTAATTAACTGTTAACTTTTTATTGAACTATCTTGTCTCTGGTCCTTCCGATGGGGCTTCTCCCAAGTCCTTGAAGATGCAAAAAGCCACTTCAGTATTTCATTTATAACATGGTGAAGAGTTTTTTTCTAAAATCCAACCTAAACTTTCCCCGGCTCAATTTGTGGCCACTTCCTCCTATCCTGTCACTTGTCATTTTGCAGAAGACATAGACCTCCATGTCACCACACCCTCCTTTCATGCAGTTGTGGAGTGATAAGGTCCCACTTAAGCCTCCTTTTTCCCAGGCTAAACACCCCCAGTTCCCTCAACCACTCCTCATCGGACATGTGCTCCAGACCCTTCACCAGCTCCATTGCCCTTCTCTGGACACACTCCAGCACCTCAGTGTCTTTCTCCAAGTGAGGAACCCAAAACTGGGTTGGAGATGTGGCCTCATGAGTTCCAAGTACAGGGAGATGATGACTGCCCTGGTCCTGCTGGCCACACTATTGCTGATCCAGGCCAGGATGCCATTGGCCTTCTTGGCCACCTGGGCACACACACTGGCTCATATTCAGCCACTGCTAACCAGCACCCCCAGGTCCTTTACTGCTGGGCAGATTTCCAGCCACTCTTTCCCAGCCTGTGGCAATGCAGGTGGTTGTCACCCAAATGCAGGACCCAACATTTGGCCTTGTTGAACATCATACTATTGGCATTTGTCCTTTGATCCAGTCTGTCCAGATCCTTCTGTTTCCCTAGTTTAGGAATCCTCCCTATGCACTGCCCTAAAGCACTCCACCATGGATGACATTGGTACTGGAGTCATTCACCTCAGTTACTCAGTTGTCTAACACAAAAAGAGATTCCTGTGATTTCAGTGGGTTTGGACATGAGTTAAGTTACAGCCCAGTAATTACGCCTCTAGGAAAGGATTCAGGTCTCCGTGATGGACTCTCTGCAACCATAACTACATCACATGGAGCTACATACACAAAACTTACATTTGTCAAGAAAACCCCAACAGAACCCAAATCTGGTACTCAAGCACAAATAAGCTTTCCCTTGGAAATGCGGCTGAACGCTTGAGAGGCTGCAGGCTTTTGCGCTGTAGCCACCAAAGTAAATCACATCACTTTGTGTGTGCCCACAGGCCAATCTAGCCAAGCTGCAAATCTTGCAATCCATCTCCTCCCCATGCCTGAGATTTCACAAATTAGTCTCATGCCATGCCTGCGTTTATGTACAAACAAGCATTTTAATTTGTAATTCTTGTTTTTGTCGAGATAAAACCAACTGCTTGGTCATTGTTAGAGCTAAAAAAGTAAATCAGGGGTTCAAATTCACAGAAACAATTTGAGTAATTCAGTTTCAAACATAAAATCCCAGCTTTATCAACACAAGGGTCTTTGCCTCATCCACAAGATAATGTCTAAATCTGAAAAAAACCAAACACATCTATCCTCAGAGATTCTTTCTGGCTTAAGCAGCCTCTCCCTTCTGCCATCTCTAAATGTAAAATATACTCACTCTTCACTGTACAAAGAATCTCAGTGTCTGAATTGCCATATCTATTTGTGAACAGGTTATCCCAAGTCTTTAACCACTTTGGATGTCGCTCCCTGAAACACTCCAGCATGCCCACAAGCTACATCCCTATGTGTAACAAATACCTTCAATTTCATGCTACAAAACATTTCAGTAACTGGCAGCAACAAAGCCCTCCCAGCTTTTCCAGAACCTTTGAACAGAAAAAAAATTACACACAAAAATAACAATGATGTCATGAGACCCTGCAATGCCCAAAAGAGAACAAAATGCTGTGTAACTCTGCAGGGAACTCTCCCCAGACAGGGTGTGCACAACCCAGTCCATGCCACCTAACTCTGGTATTTATTGAGGAGCTTGATCACAATCTCAGTGATCTTCCTTGTTCTCCTTCCCTTCAATCCTTGCTCTCTCCCCCATGACCTTTCTGGGGAGGCTGACATTCCTTCTGTGAGCGATTCAAGTCAGGTAACACCAGTTCTTTCTACAGCATGGGCAGCTGCTCAGCTGAACCAATCCAGGACCCAGAAATTTAATGTATCTTAGCAGTTAGTCAACATATTGTGAGAATTATTAATTAAAACCGTGAAGGATCACAGTCACACTGGTAAGGTAAAGGAAAAAGATTTAGGCTTCTGTTACCAATCCCTCAGCCTTCTACTTCATACAAATAATACTGCCTGCGATTTCTTATTAACTGTACTCTATTTAAAATCCTTTCTTAAAGTCTGGAAAACCAATTTTAGAAAAAATTTCAATTTGAACTTGGTTACAATTTACTTGCTAGATTCATCTTGCAAACTTTTAATGGCTATATTAATTAGACATCATTAATAGCTCCAATATCAGACATGAATTTCTGTTGTCTCTTAAACCAAATATGATTAACTTCAGTCATCCTCAAGGGCATAATTTTGCAAAAATTAGCAAGCACAAGAGTATCAGCTATTATAGTATTAAAAGTGTCATTTTGTTTATGATTTCATGTGCAGGTCTAGACCAGCCTAAAAAGCACCTGGATTCTCATATATTTTACACCAATATCCTGTGGGATTGATGACAGAAATCAAATGGAAAATGACAAATTTTCAGTCACATTGTCCATTATTCTAAAGTAAGTTCAGAAATCCAGAAAGAGAAGTATCTCACCTCAAATGGACCTTTTTAAAACATAACAGTGTGCCTTGAAATACTCCTAATAAGTCCTATCAATGATGCTGAAATCTCTACTACAAAGGTGTATGAAGTACACAGTCTTCATTCTGCAGAAAGCCATTTTAAAAAATGTCATTAAATGTTTCCTTTCATTCCTAAAATTTCAGCCATTTAATTAGCCTTTAATACTTAAAATTTCATCAAGATCCTGTAAAACAGAAAAGAACATTGTTCCTAGCTCTTTTGCTAGATTTTTGTTTCTCTGCTTCATTGAATCTCTCTTGCTATTACTGCAGCAGCTGACAAACTAAGTGTGTGCTGTGCCCAGCAGGAAAGCCCTCGAGCAAGCCAGCGTTTCTCAGGCACCCAGCAGCTACCCCGCTGCACGAAGTTCAGCAATACCCATCTCTCACCCTCTCCAAATGCTACCAAACAGCCTCATTGCTCCTGTCTGCTCTCGACATACTTGTCAGCTTCTAGAGGTTCTCCATGATCTAGTTCAGGTTCTGTACACAGTTCCCTGAGACTTCCATGATAAGCATAGCATAATCACAGATGCCGGTTGTTTGGAGTTTTTGGACATTCTGTGGAGTTTTGGACATTCTGTGCCCAGTTCTTCTTTTGCTTGTCCTGACAGAGCCACTTTACTTTTGAGGAAGTTAAGTAATTTATGGAAAGCAGGTCAGCAAAGTAAACACTCCCAGTGGATGAGGCTATTATGGAGGCTGGTACTCGTTCAAAGGATGGTAAGTCACCTTTTTGCTTTTCCTGCCAGTGCATTCCCCATGATACAGAGGGTGCCATCTCTTTCACACACAGAGATTATTCTGTTCATGACATTGCATTAAACCCCACGTAATCAGAATTAGAGCTAAATATTCAGGCCCATCTGAGAGAGTAGCCACAATGCCATGCATCTTCTCAGTTGTTTACACTCCTGTCTGCTCCTTCCATATGACCTAGCAGTCCCCAGTGCTCAATCAAATAAAGGTGAACACGACAAAGCGTTCAGTACTCCCCATCTGCACAGGACAGATGATGAATCAAACTTCTGTCACACAACCACTCCCAAAGGGACAAGTCACAGAGTGATCAATTGGTGCTTCATCAAATGAACCTCTCGTCCTCCCAGCTCCAATTCTTCTGATTGTTTTCCATTAAATATCAAAGAACTGTTGACCTCAACTTTTAAACTTCAACTTTCAGCATCGATCAACAGTAAATAATGGATAGGTCTTTGACAATATATTTCCATGCTATATCAATTTTTCTTCAGCTGGTGTATCAAGTCACAAGGATGCAACTTTGTCCCCAGAGACCACAGAGGTCTTTGAAGTTCCTTTAAACTGAGAGCAATCCAGAACTTTATAGACACAAATCATCTTCTGATTGGTAGGGACATCAGACAGTTGCCAGACAACGTCTGGGACCATTTATACAATTTTAGGCAAGCCACTGCACAGCTCTCAAGCTTTCAGAGAATTAATTAATTCCGGATAATATCGTTAGCTTAGAGCTGAGAAAGAAAACATCATATTTTTTGAGTGTGTTATGATTTCCCAGGGTATCAGGAAATCAGTGGGCAAGAAACTAAAGCTAATTTTGAATGAAGCAACATGTAAAGCAAATGCCTATATAAAATAAGTTAGTGAAGAACTAGTGCAGCTATTTAAATATTTAAGCCTGGGAATCAACTGTGATAAGAATGGGGAGAAAGAGATATCTACAATTTTCTATGTTAAAACTTCTTTTGTTGTAGGTATTTCTCATATTGCACAGCTTCATCTAGTGACATCCAGCTGTTTCATCACTTTAAAAAGAAATAACACATCTTCAAAATCAAGTCCCTTCCCTGATGAGCTCAGTAACACAAGAGAGTGGGGGATACTTCCTTGCCTTTTCTCACATTGCAGAGCTTCACATTTTTAGCAAGTTCTCATTTTCTAAGAAACAAAAAACCAGCCTCTTTGGCAGCCTACCTTCCTTGTATGAACTTTATTTTCAGCAGGCAAATGTCCATGCAGACAGAATTCCCTAATTTCTTATGCTAATACTGAACCTCTACAAGCAGACAACAAGGAGCTTTTTTTGTATCAGTTACATTTTGGGGAAACATAGCCTCATTTCATACACCAGGGCCTCAGGCTTGCTTATATTAGCTTACATCGTGGAGGAATTTGGCCTAGTAATTCCCAGTGTTGGCTCATCATTGCTAAACTATAAATGGATATCTTCTGTTTGGCTGGGTGCCCAGGCAGCTTTCTTTTAATTCTTTTAAATTCTTAATCCCACTTAAACAACATGTTCTTAATAGAAACAAGTGGTGGTTTCCACACAGTAACTAAAGTCACTAAATAAAGCACAGCTACCACCGATTACCTCCTCTCCCGCATGACTCACCAAAATGCTGGGGACTAAGGGCTATCTGACAGTTCTGTTTCTGATGCTGATACTCCTGCTTTTCCCAGTGAGCTCATCAGCTCTCTCCCTCAGACAGTCCATAAGAAAGCTGTATTCTGCATCACCCTTCTTGGTGCAATGACCTTGGGTCGGCCTCAACTCACCATATCAATCCCACCACCAAACGTACCCCAACCCATTTATGAATCTGGAGCACCTTGGTGCCTTCCAGATGCCTTCCTCAATATTCAGTTTTCCTCTCCACAGACTCATAGAATTGTGGAATCATAGAATGATTTGGGTCAGAAGGGACTGATGCCTTGTTGGGACTACCTAGACCACCTAGTTTCAATCCCCCCCACCCATGGCAGGGACACCTTCCACTAGACCAGGTTGCTCAAAGCCCCATTCAAATGTCCTACACTGCTCACGTACCTTATGTATAGGTCTTATTCTTCTTTTTATGGCTACAAAGAGTCCTGTTTTCATGACAACTTTATCCCCACAGATATACCCATTCTGTCTGCCATGCTTCCATTAAAAACTATCCCAAATCTGGTGCAACTAAAATTGTTTTGTACTGGAAAAAAAACCAAGCAGTGCATCAGACAAAGCAAGGAAGGAACACAGAAGAAGGGTAGTGGATAAGTATAAATATCAAAAAGGCTGAACAATACTTGATGAGAGAAGTCAAACATATACCTATTATAAAAGAAATACAGTCCTCTTGTCAAAAATATACTTCCTTTCAGCTTGTTCTTTCACTAATAAAACACATAAATACATAATGGCATTGCTGAGCAATAAAAAAACCCAAACTGCTCTTATCCGTATACTTTGTAGGCCATAAAATGGGGGCCCAGGTTTCCCAATCTGTTTTAAGACTTCCTAAGGTATTTCAGACATGGAGGAACAGAACACATGTATCAGAAACTTTGATTCTTCTCCACAATACAGCTTATAGCCACATTTGTTACAATACCCTAACTGGTTTACAACTAAAAATATTTTTTGTACACTTAAACAACTTGGTAAGTCTTGATCACAGCTGCACTGATGAATTTTTGTGGCTACTGCTAGCAAGTACCCCAACTATAATTCAGGAGAGCCTGATTTGGGACATTAATCTTCAGAAAGAACAACCCATCTTTAAATTCATTAATAAGCTCCATTTACTTCCATGGTTAAAGGATGGTATAAATATATATACCTGAATGATTTCTTTAGTTAGGGCCTTGTTTTCTTTAGGGACAGATCCTGAACCATTCCCATGCCTCCACTTTGTTTCTTATTTTCTCACAGCTGTAAATGTGAAGGACATCCAGGTCTTCTGGACAAGCACTGCTGGTGTCACCTGGGACAGACTGCATGGCCACAACAGAGAATATGGAAGGTTCACTTCACTGGGGAACTGCAATAGCACTGATGTAGGGGTACAGCCCAAATTTTATCTCCTCATTAAACAGATTGTCAGAAGCTGATCCCCAAACCATAGAAACGCTTTTAAACCCTGAATGTTTTTAACATGGAGTCTTCTTCCAGTTCCAACACAGTATCCACTCATTCCCTTCATTTTTGCAGTAGTTATTGCCTGTTGAACATTTTAAGTTGTTTTAAATAATGCAGCTACTTATCTATTTGCCTGCAAAAAATAATAAAGAAAATCTTACAGAGATATGGCTAGCTCTAAAGGTCACGTTAAAACTGGGAGAGAATACAAAGAGACTGAGACTTTTAACAGAATGTGGGAGAATATGTGTACATGAAGGCTGCAAATATTTCAGTTGAGTGGATTTTATTTTGCATTCTATCTGGTTTCACTTATATGATAATTGAAGGGAAATTGTGATAGAAAATAGAGCACTTTCCCATGCTGTGTCTAAAGCTTTTTTAATGATTAAATGTCATCATATCTCAAGTGTACCAAAAATACTGGTGAAAGTCATCTTAATTTTTAAAAACAAATATGCATGAGAACTGGTTGTAGCTAGACATAGTTTTGGATTAGAGCAGGTCTGTCACTAGAGTAAGTTTTATTGTGATTTACCCAGGAGAGTTCGTACTAGGTTCTTCAGGAAAAAATAAAGACAAAAATATTTTTAAGTCTTCTACTAAAAGATTTTTAATTTTTCTTTTTGGCTGAAACACCTCCTCTGTGTGGAAGACTCGCCTCATCACTTGTTATTGTCACAAGTGAAAATATCTCTAGGGACATAAATATATCTCCTGAGAACAAGAACCAATCTCTGCTCTCACTCCAACAGCTGTACCTTTCTTTTATAAGTGAAAACAGAGTTGGCCCTTAATAAGAAATGAAGGCAAAGCAAAAAAATTCAGAGAAAAGCAAGCGGCTAAGGGCAGCACAAAAGGGGAAAATGTGCCACAGAAATACTTGCCTCACTTGTTCTCCAGCTGACGTTGCCTACTCAGGAAGTTTCTCCCATTCCTACTGACTTAACTGTGGGTGGATTAGGAACCTATCCCCATATATTGAAATACTTCATTCCACTCCCATATAATGCACTAGCCAGTTGTCAGGTGTATTTATCAGTGCACATATTTATACCTCATTTAAATATCCAGTCCTAACCAAAGCAGGCAGCTTTAATTGCTCAGTTTCCATGTATTTTACTGTGGCATTTCAATGTTCCTTTTAATTTGGTTCTGGATATTTCTGTTGCCTCAGTTTCCTTGCAAAGTGGGACAAATTTTTTTAAACAGCAAGTCCTCAATAAAATAATAAAATCAGACTTTTGTACTCACACTGATCACAACAAAGACCTAGTCTGTTGAGTAATTAAGAGGTTGCTATTTTATTATTGCATTTCATTAATTTTAGAACTCAATCGTGATACTTCACAGGAGATTCTGTTCTGTTAGCACATGCATTCAGACACTGTTTTATAAATTTCCACTGAGCTTGGATTTCAGAGGTCTCTATTCCCACCAAAGAATTCTCACAAGATTCCTATTATCTCATTTTTCCTTTTTTTTTGGCCTTGCACTTTGACCCTGGCATTCTCAAAGACACTTTGTTTTTTACATTAGGCTTCTACCACAGACTGGTTTTCTAAACAATAAAATAGAGTAACTTGCAGTCCATACTTGTCCAGAGTCCGAGAGACAGGCTCCACAAGCCAAATATATACAGTGGGAAAGTATAATTTAAAATGTTCCAGACTAAACATTTTAAAATCAGACAAAATAAATATTTCAAAGTACTAACCTGAAAACTATTGCTGGAGCTTGATGTTGTTACTGCTGTAGCTCCTTGTTAAAAGATCATGAACTTTTAATGCTTTCAGGCATCCTACAGATAGCACAAGCAGTATACATTGGCTCACAAATTATTTGCTGTCCTTCAGCATAACCTACAATATCCAATGCTTTACCTTTGAAATTAGGAGATTCTGTAGTTAATAGAAAGCCTCCCTTTACTAGGATCACTTGTTTACTTTGCTACGTGTGCTATTTTGAACAAGAATTTCTAGCTATATGAAATAAGAATGCCAGGCTCAGGATAGTAGTAATAAGAAGAATTATTACTGATATCATTCTGTGCATTTCACCACTCAAAGATCCAACCCATCAAAACGCAGGTGCAAGGAGTTAGCTGAAGTAAGAACTTACAGCAGGACAGGTTCACCCTCTACAATAAGATATTGCTGTTTCTCCCAGGTACTGGATTTCCCAAACCTCTAGGCTTCTGCCTTCTGGACAGGCTCTCACTAGGCTCAGAAAGAAATATATATATTATCAAAATACATATGGCATCTGCTGTATTCATCATACTTTCTCTCCAGAGGTTTGAGTTTTTTGGTTGGTGGTTTTGGATCTTTTTGGGGTTTTTTGGTGGTTTTTTTTGGGTTTTTTTTGTTTTTTTTTTTTTTTTTTTTTGTTGGTGATGTTTTTTAGTTTGGAGAGGGTTTTTGGGGGGGTGTTTGGGGGTTTTTTTGGGTTGGGTTGGGTTTTTTTGGAGAGGTTGCTTTTTTTCATTGTTGTTTTTTTGGGGGAGTGTTTCGGTTTTGGGGAGTTTTTTGTGCATTTTTGGTTTAGTTTTTTGGGGGGGGTGGAAGGATGCAAGCTATATGATTGAACTTCAGCTCTACAGGCCACCTAATAATTATCATCCCTCAACCTTCAGCATGAACATATGACTACGTCCTATGCAGAAATACTCATGATATTAAACAGCAAAGCATTTACAGATTTTCTAGGGCCTGTACCCCAAGAAAATCACCTGCCTGAGCATTAAAACCAATAGTGTAGATAAGGAAATATCAAAGCTGAATTTATTATTCTAACCAGAAAAATTAGATTTCTTTTTTAAAAAGAAAAATAAAAAAGTCTTGCTGCTCATGAGCCCAAGAAAAGCTGTGACAAAAATATCTTGCAATTACACTACTGTAGCTCTCAGTTTCAGATTATTTCATTTTTCAGCAGGATGTGTGTCATGGTCTCTGTGTCACATAGAAGTAAACTGAGATGTCACACAAGCTATTACTAGAGCCTTCAGAAGGATCTGAAGGAGTCGAACTTCTCTCCTCTGACCAATGGGACCATCCCTAGTCTGGCACTTTGCTTCCCAAGTTGCTTTATCCAGCTTACAGTGGGAGAAAACATTCTGAAACAAGTGGATCATTAAAACATATAATACTATTATCAGTGAGAAACAAGCATTGCACACTACTACTATCATCATTATTATCCTTTCCAAAATCAAAGACTGAGCAAAGTACTTCTCCATCAGTAAGGCATGAAATCTTGGATTCTTTTCTACCTTTACTCAGAGATTCTGTTACCAGAGGGTTTATGCACAAAAGCACCACTTACCTTTTTACAGCTGAATCTGATAACCCCGCTCAGGTAAGATTCCAAGAGTAGAAAAAAATTTGCACCTTGCATCTACTACTATGGTTGACACATTTCTAAGAAGGAAATAAGGAGCAAGTGTTGGCTCTGAGTTAAGACTCAGAGGCAGGAGAGCAGGTCACAAACATGAGAACATTGCATGCTGAAGCTAGTAATGTTTTGTAAATTTCAATTAAGTGTTGTTGAACACCAAGCATCCAGCACAATTTGGAGTGGTAAGCCCAAGAAGCTACGACACAGAGGGAGACAAAAACTGTCCACTTCTATGAGAAAAGTTAGCTATTTTCCAGTATTTAATTAGGTATTAATAGGGACCAGGTCATAAAGCAAAATGAGTAACACAAATTATGGAATTATCTATAATCCAATAGAAAATAACATAAGATACTTTGTAACTCATTGCTAGGTGCAAGTGAATGCTATACAATCTATGCATGTCACTGTATGTACTTTATTATTTGCAGAGTACAAAAGTATTCATTAATGTGACCATATACAACACAGTTGTTGAGAGCCACTAGAGAAAACATTTGCACTACCCTCATGTTTCCTGTTTTCTGGATCAAGATTGGCATTAACAGATGACATAAATTTCCAGGCTCTGTAACAAAGCAATTAGTTGATATGTGACCTATGTGACTATGCATAGTAAGGAAGACTTTAAGAGCGACAAATGAAGTCTTTTTCAGCTGTCAGAAGCAAGCAACAACCTGGCTCACAACTCCTCTTAGAGTAGATAGTTACTAGTGTCTTTTTCCAGAACAAGTCCCGGTGTGGACACTTTTTCCGGAATAAGAATATAAGAGGACTAATACAACCCACACTCTCACCCCCGAGAAAACAAAATAATACCTAATACCTAATCCTAATACCTCTTTGCGGCATTTATTTCACAGCAGCTATTTTGTAGATTCCCACTGTAGTGGTGTGACCCCAGCTGGATGCCAGGTGCCCACAAAAATAGCTCTGTCACTCCCCTCCTCAGCTGGACAGGAGAGAGCAAATAGAATGAAAGGCTCATGGGTTGAGATCAGAATGGTGAGAGATCACTTACCAGTTACCATCATGGGCAAAACAGACTCAGTTTGGGGAAAGTAATTTAGTTTATTACCAATCAAAATCAGAGTAGAATAATGAGAAGTAAAGCAAATTGTAAAAATCCCATCAGAAATTTTCTAACAAGCCCAAATATTCCTGGTATGAGCAGCACTTACTATATGTCTTTCTCAAAAGCAGAAGGTATCATTTAAATTACATATTGTAAATAGCTGACAAGAAGAAACATGCTAGATGGACTTGTCCATAGTTTTATGAGAAAATTACAAAAGTGGTTTTCCACTGTGCTGCCAAAAGCAAATTTGCCATACACACACCAAGTCAGCTACTGATGGACTTGAAACACATCCAGTACTGCACTGGAAAGTCTTAGACTTAAGTCACAAAACTCTGGAAGGCAAAGACATACAGCAATTGCTGCTAAGGGAAATGCCACCTACTCTACAACTTAACACAACACCACGCACCTGGTCTGGTGAAGTATTTTATCTGAATTGCCCTATATATCGAGGACAGTAGAGAATATATGCATGCCATAGAACCAGTCAACACCAAGTCACTTCCACTCACGCTAAATCCAGAGCCTGAACTCCTTGAGGAGTCACTGCAGGAACACTGGTGCTGATTAGGCATGACAAAGGAATAAAACAGATACACTTGAGAACACTGCACAATGCTCCCATACTCATGCTGGTCAGCCTGTACAGCTGCTGTGCAATACTAAAAAATATGGTGGTCCAGATCTGCACTAAAGAAAAGATCTTAACCTTATGCTCAGTCAAATGTAATGCAGCCACTATCAGGCAAATCAATCTGCCTCCACAGTGGAGGACTCAGGTAGAGGGAGCTTAACTCAAGAGCAAATGATATTTACGTTTAAAAGAACCTATTTCAGCTACCAAGGCAGAGAGTGGAAACAAGACTTACATTTGAAATATAATGCATTTCCACTTCTCACATGAATAAAATCACACAGGACCAACCATACCTGGCATATAAACTCCTGGAAGTTCCTTCTTCCACCTTTCTAAAATATTTACAGTGTCAGGGTGCTAATACGCATTTTGTACATTCACTCTCCAAAAGGTCTGGATTTTCAGCCTGAGACCTTTTCTTTTTTTCTCTAGGAAAACCGCATATTAAGAATAAATTTCACAATTAATCTCTCAAAGACAAATTATTTATAATATTTTAAAAGTGAAGGGTAATCCTCCTATACCTTTAGATTCCATGGTATACAGGGACATACCTGAAGGATTAATATGACCATATAATTCCAGATGAGGTAGTAAAATTCCATTTGCTTTAAGAAGGGACTGTGTGTCAGTTTTCCACGTTCTTCTAATGAATATTTCATATGGGTTTTAATGCAATGCAAGAGCAGAGCTTAATGTAGGTAGGTGTAATGGATATAGGATAGCGCATTACTGATGAAAAGCCAAGTAGATGTGGCCAACGGGAAGAAACAGTGCCCCTGTGGAACTTAAACAGCTCCAGGAAAATTAACAGTTCAGCAAGCTTTACTAAGTACTGTGAAATTCTCTCCTGAGTTGTTACTGTTGAAATATGTTTCCATGTTCTTCATCAGCCATTTCACTTTGTTGACTGAATGAGATGTTTTGCAGTCCTGAATAAAAAAGAAAAGAAAATCTAACACACGTTGTCTATAGTTTCACTGCATTTATGAAGGATTCTGGATCATCTCATCAAAAAAGAACACAGAGACCACTCAATTCTACACAGGATAAAATTATTACAGATTTTCAATTAAGGGGCTAAAGATATTTCATACCTTTTTCATAACTAATCAATTGCAGTTCAGGGACATTTCCTTTGGTTTGCAAAGCATTCTCTGCATCTGCTCTGCAAATCCTTTATTAATTTGAATCTAGGGAAGGGCAGAACTCAAAAGTACCCATCACTGCATGGAAGATGCACTAATCTAGCTGATGTTTCATGTTGTCTGTTCAACATCAAGCAGCTGAACGAAGGATGTTGGTTGTCCTTTGTCACCACAGCTGCCTAGGTGTACATTTACTGATGAGAGTATTGAGGCTGAAAAGACAGAGACTAGAAAACAACATTTCATGCAACACACTAGGTATTCCAAGACTAAATATCAGTTTGATGTGGAGGGCGTTTCATTTTTTTGTCATCTTTGAAGTATGGCCAGTTTCCCTCTAATTGCTAAGAATAAACTATGTTGCAATTACAGTGAAAGCCCTCAGGCTTTTGTCATCTACAAATGTGTTTGAAGTTTCCCAGAATCCAGATGATATTTTGTCCTCCTATTTTGTTTTATTTTAATCTGATTAGGGAAAAAAAAAAAAAAGCAGCTGTTTCACCTCATGCTTTTAAGACTGCTCAAAAATCTTGCTCATAGTATACATGAGTTTGCACTAAGAAACACAAGGACAACTCAAAGTCCAAACTATACCTCATGGAGATGGAATAGACTGTTTCTCTAAACCATTTGCTACAGCTCACAGTCTAGAAGACTGAAAGGGATGAATAGGGGTCCTCCTTTCACAAAGCACATAGAACTGACCTCAGCTGCTCTCCTATGAATAATGGGAGCTCCTGCAGTGAGGTGATAGCAAAGGTAGCAATATAGCACTTTGTAGCTCCCAGTCTTGAGCAAGGCAGGGAAGGAAAAAAATAATTCAGCCCCCAAGACAATTTGCTGGTCTGATGTTTTTTTCTCTTTTTCATAGTGCCAGCATAGTTACAGTAATGTCCCCTAAACATAAGACTCGAGTAATCAGCAATCTTCAGAGCATTAGAAAAAAAATTAGGAAGGGAAACAAATAGTTCCCTTCAATAAATTGGCAACCTAAATGATTCATTATGCACAGCTTCTATGAAGACAGTTGCTGTGTCGGTTCTGGGGGTGCTC
>VZTH01003243.1:517147-570529 GCA_013397815.1 Aleadryas rufinucha | reverse complement strand
TCTCATATCGCCACCAGCGACACACCAGAGCTATAGAATAATGTAGATCAATAACAGTGCAGAAATCAAAAGTGGAGGACAGCACTTTTACAGTTTGGTTTGGTTTGTTACAGTCATTTTATATTAAAGCCACTGAATTAGAAAAGAAGCAAGTGGCTATTTTAAGAACCTTTTCCAACTGCTAAAGATGTGGGTGAGTTTTACAAAAACAAGGAAGTTTTCCACATACAAGCACCCAACTTTTTATATACTTTTGCTGAACTACAGCATAGCAGTGTACCACGATAGTCTTTCACAGACCTCTCTCCTCCTGAGGTTCCTAGGAAGGTTCCCAGGCACAGTTCCATAACAGTGTGCGACTTTATGCACAAAATTAGGCATCTGTTAATTAATGTGGGATTGCCTTTATCACAAAAGGTTACCAGGAATTTCCTAACAAGATAAAATCAAGGTGAAACAGCACAAAAAACTAACTGAGATTAACTGAGTATATCAAGAAACAAATATGCTGATTGAGACAGCTTGTGCTCCAACAGAGATAGACTTATTTTGTTTCCTGCAGAAATAAGATTACCATCAATCAGCCACAAAACACAAGCCTGCATTGACAATCTGCCTTAATTTTCCTCAGTGTAACCTTCTGCACATTATCATTTTCAGCTTAAAATTACGTGAACCGAAGAGGCCCCAAATGCAGGCACCCTCCCGAACACTTTTATCAGAGAGAACAGGTTAGAGGTTAAAATAATTCTAGCAACTTTAGTCTTCATTCAGATGCTCAGAGAAAATTTTTAATCCACTCCCACTTTTCCTAAAGAGAAATAGGTTATTGCATGCAGGAACTTTTCCCCCAATTTTCATGCACGTTAAGTAAAAGCTAATGTTCCCCATTTAAAATTCTGCATAGCAGAACACAAACTCCAAAAAGTCTACAGTCTAATCAAAAAGAGAATATTATTTTCAGAGGAATACCTCAAAAGGATATTCAGAACTAACCAGAACTCATGGCTTTTCAAAGTCCTTGGCCAAAAGAGACAGTTTCTGTATATTTTATATAGATACAAAAAGGAAAGGGAATTCTAATGTAAGAAGAGAGTCTGCTGAGAGGAAGGGACAGGTTGTTCTCAGCAGGCTGGAATATGAACAAACTCACAGGAAAGCTTTGAACCTTACCTCGTAATTGGTGTTGATATAAGAAGAGTGACTGTGTGCAAGAAAGGAAGATGATGCCCCCATCCCTGAGGCATGCACTTCAAACCTGATTGAGAGAAATTCCTCCCTTGGTACAATCACTTCTATTTCAGTGAAACTCCAGCATAACGAGCATTTTATATGCAGTGCAGAGGGACCAGAATACTAATTTCTAAATGGAGAATGATAAATATCTTCCTCTATTTAGGCTTGTGGCTATGATAGGGAAGGCAGGCATGGATGGAACTCCAAATAGAAATGCCTCTGCAGAGATGAAGGCGTTCCATATCCAGTAAAGACACAGTTCTTAACAACAAATAAATCCCAAACAACAAATTTTTATGGTACCAGAACATTCATTCACAGAAAGATCTTTTAAAAGTCATCACGTTTGATTTTACTTTTGGATAGTTAAAAAGTTATTATATCCCCAAAGGCAGAACATATTTGAATAATAAACTCCTTAATACAACAAGATGATTATGTATAAATATTTGCCTATCACAACAGTGTGCTTGAACTATTGCATCTTGAAAATTGTATTAGCTATCCACATATGTCAAACTGGAAGTGAGATTAATATAAGCAAGTGTCTCATTAACTTCCCTTCCTGCATTGGGAAAATGAGCCATGAACAAATTTCAGAAGTTATGAGGGTTAATTTGGATAAGCAGTCAAAGTGTTGATGTTTGCCTGATTTGTCTTTTGAGTCTGAACCATAAACCTCATAAGCCTGAAACTCTACTGAATTTAGCAAGGTTTTCCTGATTTTTTATCTCAGACAGAAATGAATGAGAGTTCATTGCATTCTTGCGCCTCAGGCAGGGGACGTACAGGTCTTGCAAGTCTGGATTTTTTGCTTAAGGTGTTTTTTATCAGCAGAAGAAGTCACTTCTCTGCCTTGCCAGTGTTCAGAACAGAAATTCACATTTTTAGTGAGCCTTTTTTTAATTTTTAGAATGGTGGTATCATGAATGATATCTCCTTTGCCTGACTATTTTGAAAGCCACAATCAAGTGACAGACAAGGAAGAACTGTTAGCCTCATCTTTTGGATGTTATATAATGACTGTTCCCCATTCTCTCAAGAAGTTAATCTTACACACCTCGGGTTATTCACAGACATAAGTTTCTCGTCCTTCTCTCCACCTACTCAGGCATGTTGACCATGAGACATGTTGGTAATTCTAGTGTGAGCATGCCAGCCTTGCTTTCATCTAGTGTGGGGGGGTCACAAGATGGTTGGGAAAGCACTGTAGGAACCAATCCCTTCATTTTGAGGAGAGAAAAGATGACTTTTAGCTCTGATCCTGAGAGAGGGAAGAAGGAAGACCTTCCTTTTGGAACGTGGTAGAGGGAGGGATGATGGCAACAGCAGGAAACAAAATGATGAATGCAAAATTCACTAGAGACAGGACTGCAGCACAGTTAAAACATACTGGGGACAATGGACAACAGTTCAGGAACTGTCTGTGCTTTCGGACTGTGAAACCAGACTTGTCTGACCCCCCTCAGTGTTCCAGCAATAATAGTAACTTTTCTCTGTGTTTGTTCCCAGGGACGTTCAAGACTGTTTCCATCAAACTGTGTATGATCCTTGTAGACCATGAACAGTTCTGAACTGAAATACACTACTAAAATCACCACTGACAATTTAAAGACACCCAAGTTTTATCAGCTGAAGTAAAAAGAAATCTGTCCAGCTAAGTCTGTAAGGTTATGTTCGTGCTAAAATTGATTGCAAACTTACAGACTATTAAAGAAAACAGGATTATCTTCAAGATACTATTTTTTCCTGAGAAGGAGCTCTTCACCATACAGCCACATCTACTGGCAAAGGAAAACTGGGAAGCAGTTACTTCTGATTGATTTACCTGAACTTTAAATAAGTAATAACAGATTCTCACAAAATGAGCTTTGCATCTGTCATTCACTTCTACCCTGGTAGCACCCTCACCTCTGTTCTAGGTTTGGTAACTTTTTTGAACATGATACAAAATGTATTTGACAGAAACCACTACTTTTATTTAAAGCCAACAGGAGTCCATCCACTTCATGCCCATAGACACAAGGATTGTTAGCACATAAGTGACAGAGCAAATAAAATTATCCTATAAAATTCAGTCTTAAATGGATGGTAATTATTTAAGATGTCCCAGGGCACTTTGTGGGCAATAAGCAAAAAATGAAAATATCATTGCTTCCTAAGGCATATATTTAAATTACAGTATCTTGTCTTAAAACAAATAAACTAACCAATCAACCATCCAGAGAACAAATCTGCTGAAGGCAAATACAGATTCCTCTGCCTTCCTATCAGAATGACAGTAAGCCTTAAATTAAGAAGGTTCATCTCTTTTTGAGTGGAATTTAGTGTTTTCCTACCAGGTTGTACATATAAGCTTGCACTTGAATGAACATACACTTTTCATCTTCATGATGAGTTATGCAGTAAGAAAAGACAGATCTTGCATATGTCTTTCCTTAAGAAAATTTTGTATTTACATGAATCTGTTCATGGCTTAAGCCATTTCTTTCTGATGTCTTCAGTTAAACAGTCCTGTTGNCACATCTACTGGCAAAGGAAAACTGGGAAGCAGTTACTTCTGATTGATTTACCTGAACTTTAAATAAGTAATAACAGATTCTCACAAAATGAGCTTTGCATCTGTCATTCACTTCTACCCTGGTAGCACCCTCACCTCTGTTCTAGGTTTGGTAACTTTTTTGAACATGATACAAAATGTATTTGACAGAAACCACTACTTTTATTTAAAGCCAACAGGAGTCCATCCACTTCATGCCCATAGACACAAGGATTGTTAGCACATAAGTGACAGAGCAAATAAAATTATCCTATAAAATTCAGTCTTAAATGGATGGTAATTATTTAAGATGTCCCAGGGCACTTTGTGGGCAATAAGCAAAAAATGAAAATATCATTGCTTCCTAAGGCATATATTTAAATTACAGTATCTTGTCTTAAAACAAATAAACTAACCAATCAACCATCCAGAGAACAAATCTGCTGAAGGCAAATACAGATTCCTCTGCCTTCCTATCAGAATGACAGTAAGCCTTAAATTAAGAAGGTTCATCTCTTTTTGAGTGGAATTTAGTGTTTTCCTACCAGGTTGTACATATAAGCTTGCACTTGAATGAACATACACTTTTCATCTTCATGATGAGTTATGCAGTAAGAAAAGACAGATCTTGCATATGTCTTTCCTTAAGAAAATTTTGTATTTACATGAATCTGTTCATGGCTTAAGCCATTTCTTTCTGATGTCTTCAGTTAAACAGTCCTGTTGTCTCTTCATTCCTTTTGCAAATTAGGCTGTCACTAGGTCATGCCTTGATGTTTAGTTATTTTTAGCCTTTCCATTACACCTGGAGATGTTTGCAGCTAAAGTGCTGCCATCTGGAGTTGTTAATGGCATGCTGGTGGAAGTGTAATCACTGCATGACTTTGTTCTGCACTTCCCCAGGGTGCAGAAAAATGTGATACACATTTAATTTATGTTAGTTTGGGCTTACAGCTGCTCATCATCAAATGTTATAATATATACAATTTGGTGTTCTCCTTCAATATCTTGCCATCAAAAATTACCTTTGACATATCAACAGTTCCTACCATCACCAAAATACACTTGTACACACTAAAAATAGCTTTAGATGAAACCTGTTTAATTTTTCTAGGAATTACAAACATAGGAGCCTTAGAAATCAAGATGCGATTATATTCATCTTAGTAAGAGGTTCTTCTCTTGTTTGTATTGCCACTGATTCTGGGATTGCAATTTATCTCTGCTTGTCACTCACTTTAAGCTGCAAAAAGGAGATTTTATCTGCATTATCTGATTTGTCTCTACGTGATAGTGGAGAATGATGTATTTTTGTCTTAGCTATGGCAATTTATAAACCAAGAACCTAAATTTTACCTTCCAGCAGGGGCTGTTTAGGCTTGGGAAAGGACATTATCATGTAGGTGCTTTGCTGTTTCATTTGTTGTTGTTTGGGTTTGTTTTTTTTTTTAATTACAGCATTTTACCAAGGAACAATCAAAATCACACTTGTATTCAAAGCAAATTGAGTCTTTTTTTCCATATTAACAAGTTATTCTGACTCAAAGGAGACTTGGCCTCCTAACTGAAAAAAAATGAAGTCTGAATTACAGAAGAGGAAACAAAAAGGGCTTTAACAGGCATGTAACTTTATAATTCATAGAAGATGAAACAACACATGAAGCATGGAAGCTGTTGTACAGAAGACCTATACTTTGAGGTGCTGAGCAGCATTATCAGTCACACCTCTTGGCATTGCTCACATGTATTCTGCCTAAGCTTCTCACTCGGGGAAAAAAAATCATTGGTTTTCACGTAGGGGCTTGACTTAATTCCACAGACTGTACTCCACTAAAGAATGTACCCCTAGTTGGGCTCCATCCTCACAAGCTCTCTTCTTGGTCATCAAGCACCTCAAAATGCAAGTCAAGCCAGAGACAAGACTCGCTCACTCTCACTCCTATGTAGGAGGTCTGCAGTGGCTCTTCTCTCATGACAGTCTTGCAAAAAGAGTCCAGAGGTGCAAGGATTTGCCTGAGTGTAAATAAATATAAGGTATGGGGAAAGCTGATGTTTCACAGAATGGAAGGAGCCTTCTCATCCCAGAGAGGGAGCAGGAGGCTTTTTCTGAGTCAACACACACACAGATCCTCTCTCACATTAGTGTTGCCCAAGGAGGGGGCACAACAGTATCCCTGGTGAAGCTGGGGCCTCCCTTTTAATGCCACAGAGGCATCCAACTCTCAGTGAAGCTCAGTCTCTACACTTAGGAAAGTATATGCAATTGAGAAGCACCATGGTATAAAGGCAGCACTGAAGAGAAATCCCAATGCTTCAGTCTCAGGGCAAACAATAGAAAACTAGGCTGAAATTAGACAGTTTTGAAAAGCAGGGCATGTTGTTAGGCAGCCAAGCTGGAAAATTTCTACTACTGTCTTTTATACTAAAAGTGTATGTTTGACAAATAACAATTTGAGAATTTTACTTCATGTATAACTTACGTGTTTGAGTCACCCCTTCTCCAAAAATTCAGACCTCACATAAAACTCTAAATATCAGCCAATCTGAGGAACTGATAGTGGACATGTGTGGATGAAGGGGTATGCAAATTCTATTAGATACTATGTTGACGCAGTTGCAAATCTCCATATTGCATTACAGCAAAAAGACTATAATTTGTCATGGTCACACAAAACGAATTTGGAAAGCTGTCTTGGCAGTATTTTCCCTAAACAAACTTCTAGTATCTCTCAAATAAGCTCTATATTTTCCATATTTGCCCAAATGCACTGAAGTTTTGTTTCTAGCTCTATGTTCCTTACACTTTTTTTTTAAAATCACATCCTATATACAAGTAAGATGAGAATACACTTGAAGAAAACAGAAAAAAACTTTTTTTTTTTTTTTAAACACAGATTGCTTCATTCCAACTGGTGGAAGGGAGGATAAAGGCTGCTCTGCAGATCTGGTTGTCCATTGAGATGAAGGTGTTGAAAATGCAAGTAAAAATGTGTTAATGTTAACATTAATATTCTGCCAAGAGATAAACTTGACTTTTGTATTAGAGGATCTTACACCAGGAGAATGCCTGGAATGGACACGTGGAGGGAACCTTTATATTCGGTTCAATATTTACATACCATAGTTAAAAAAAAGGAAAAAAAAAAGGTAAGAAAATAAAAAAAAAGAGAAGAGAAATTTGGAGGCTGTTCCTGTTACTAAAGTAGCAAGTTCTAAGGCAATGGAAAGAAGCATCTCTGGCTGAACTTCATTTTCCACATTTGCAAAACACACACCTGTAAGTCTACTATCTTTGGACCACAGCTGCTATGCTTTGCACTCCAGGCTTAGCTGAAAGAAAAGAAATGAAATGCTGCTTTCTGGGAAAAAAAGCAGGTACAGCATCTTAACAGGACACGCCAGGGTAAGAGGATTGTGTTATATGACCGGTGACAAATTTTGGCTTTATAAGTTCAACATGAAAACTTCTGGTTTGTTTTTACTGTATTCTTAGGTTTGTATTGTTGAAGGAGGGGAACACATGGGATTCCCTTCTAGGCACAATTTCGGGCCAGCTGTAAAATTTGTCGTAGGTGAATTGTCAGCAGGATTATTCTCCAGTATGATCATATTGTTCACATCAACATGAGGGCAGTGTGAACACTGTGGTTTTATTAAAGTTTCTTAAAAAGATATTTTTTAATCTAAGTGCAAGAAGGCAATATAAGATGCCAATTTCCTACTACTATTCCTTAAAAAACCAGGGAAAAATTTTTATATGTCAGGTGGAAACAATGACCTTGTGAGAACTATTTACTAATATAAGAAGCCATCAGAGGATAGAATATTCATAATAAATGGGAACTTAATTAGATATCTGGCAGTGCTTAAGCAACTAATTTATTTAAAAAAAAAAAAAAAGCCAGATCAACTAGGGTCACCTCTCCAGTGAAATGAGGAAAGTCATAGCAATGTTTTCCTTAATGTGTATTCAAAACTTAAGTCTTTAAGTATCATTTCACTTTAAAAGAATGTTTTGACAGAGGAAAGGATTTCCTTTTGGGCTAATTTACATCAAGATTTCAACTATGGTTGATTCTAAAGGAAATAAAGGAATGTCTCCAAAAATAGTCTGCAGAAAAGAAAAAGCTAAATTGTCAAAAATACTTTTTAAACTTCCTTAAAAAAAAGAAGACTAATATATCTCAGGGTATGGAGTGCAGGTATCCAGATACTGTCAGAGACAACATCTTTTAGGAACATCCAGGGCATCCTCATGCAAGGCACAGCAGGTTCCAGGCAGGAATGAAGGAGTGAATTTGAGCCTGGAAAAGGCTGGGGAGAGGGCAAGTGTTTTAATCTTGTATTTGTTTCTCATTACCCAAATCTGCTTTAATTGTCAATAGATCAAATTAATTTCTCTCAAGTGAAGTCAGTTTTGGCTGTGGTAACTGGTGAGCAATCTTCCTGTCTTTATATCCACCCAGGAGCTTTTAAATCTAATTTCCTACCCCTGTCCTGTTGAGCAGGGGAGGGAGGGAGTGGCTGGGGGGCATCCAGGTGCTGCCCAAGACATTACAACCCACCACACTCAGGGTGGAGGAGCCAAAGAACACCTCCCAGCTCCCATCCTATCACACCTAACCACAGGTATGTCTTGTCCCATTAATGCAGGCTGAGGTAACAACAAGCAACAAAAGCCACTCCTACGGCTGGACACCTCCAAGGGAAGCAAATTCCACTTTATTGTCAAGAAACAGTTACTTTTTAGTTCTGCAACATGAGTACAACTGATAAGACGAACTTTTTTAAACCACACAGAGGTCAGTACAGCAGAAGTTAAAATTCAATGCTTGTTTTAACAAAGTTAGTGAGATACAGAAAAAAAATCATTCTTATGATACAATAGAAGCAGCCTTTTCTACAAATAACTATAATTTGAAATTCTATAAAGCACCAAATGGGGAACACGAAGCCTTCTACTTCCAGGCATGTCAGCTAACCTTAGTAAATAGACAAAAGGGTACAATTTCATCTGGGTCTAAGATATGTGTACGTGCTACTACTGCATAGTAGCAAATTAAAAATAAAAGTACTTCAAAAACCTTTGCAACCCACAATCCTTTTGAGTTACTTTATATACCTTGGGGGAGCCCTAAGCTTTAACAGCAGAAGGACATCCAAATTGATTGAAACATGAGCAGAAACTGTGCAAGGTCAGCAAGGCAAGGTGGAAGGTAGATCTCTTAATTATTAGGGGAAAAAATGTATTTTCTTCAGGAGAGGTTCCGTTTATATCTTGGTTATTTTATTCCAGTCCTTGCACTCTTCTTCACCTGAAACCATGTTTTTATTACTCTTTTTCAGGCTGCTTAATCCAATTTACTCTTGAAATAATTTCTATTTATTGCTAATGCATATGGTTTGCTACAGTCTTCCCTTATTTGAACTCAAATGCTTCACTTCAGTGCCTTGTCTACAACTTTCCAAGTCTACTTGTCAACTTCATGGTATGTGACCTCACTTTTTGAAGCAACTAGTCTTAAACCACGGAGAGGTATCAATCTATAGCATTGCTTCAGTATATTTCATCCCACTGTGAGATGCCCTCTTAGCCTCAATTTATCTATGCTGTCTAATATACTACAGACCTGTAGCTAGGTCTGTCTAATCTGTCTTCATAACTCATATCCTCACAGTCCTAAGCACTTAGACAATTCTTCGCTGCAGCCTCTTCAATCTTGACAGCAGGTTTTTCAATATGGGAAAGAATTTGCTCACAGAATTTAGAAGCTGGGTGAAACTCAAATTACATTATTATAGATTTTATAATAAACTACGGACTCATTGGAAATAGTTTGAATGACTCCTTTTTTTACATATTGTTACAAAATTTAATAAAGATGAAACTATTAGAGTTCAGTTGATAGTATCTTTCAAACACTTAAAGGAAAGTAAGGAACTTGTAATTACTGCAAAAAAATATTTCTTCAGTAAGAACAATCAACTTTTCAAGTAGATTTTATGCTAAGGAGTATCCATTTGGGAATTTGCTCAAAAAAATCTTGCAAAATATATATATATATGGCAGTATGAAACTCTTAGAAAATTGATTAATTTATATTTCCAAAGACAGTAATGTCAGTTTTCCCACACATTTATAATCACTGCAGTATTTCATACAATTGTATACTTATAAGGACATGGGAATGTTCAGGTTTTGTTTGTGGGGATCAAACAGCTCCAAAAGCACACTTTGCATCTCAAAATGCAGCACAACACTGAACTGGTATTGATATGGCATTCACCCTGTGGGGGGATCCAGTGAGGCACAATCCCATATGCAGGGATCCAGGGTCTAACTGCTCTAAAGGAATCCAGCAGCACTCGCTTTGGAGTCATTAACAGAAACACCTGCCCTACCAGATTCATCTTGGAAGATTTCTGGAGACTGGGAAGCCTGAGTTGTGAGTAAGGTGAAGATATTTTATCTTGCATTCTTTAACTAGTAGCTCTTTTGCATCGAGAGAGAATCAACAAAACCAGACCCCTCCATCCTTCCATCACCAAAGAAATGCTTCCACTCAACTGGAAAAAAACTCCAACACCATCCCCTTGTAATACCTATTTCCAGCATTGCTTTCAGCCATTTTTGCACATACCATTACACACACAAAAAAAGGTGATCACTTTTCAAAGATTCACGTGCAAGAAAATAATGCAGAATGCTTAAGTAAAACAGAAGACCCAAACTTGCATTTTACAGGTCACAAAAATATTTTGTGGGAAAAATCTGCTGTCAACCTCCTTTGGAACTTTGCGCTCTGTTACACTGAGACAGGAAAAAATCTTGGAATTACTGCAAAATGCAGTAACTGCAAAACAAGTTTAGAAAAGTGCATCATTAAAATAAAGTATTTTTAATATTTAATCATATTTCATCACTGCTTTAGTTATTCTTTTATAGAAGCTCCCAGAAGAACAGGATTGGAACCGATTCCTTGACTGGATTCCCAACAAAGTCAAAAAGATAACCAGAAAGGGATTAGTTTATGGAGGAAAATCACAAACAGAAAGAAACAGAGCGGGGAAGATTTGGAACCTTGGTTGCATGCATAAAACTGATGTTACCTGAGGCACCACTGGACAGCCCAATATATCACAAAAATCTTACATCTATTTCAGACAGTGGGCTATTATTCCTACAGATAAGAACACTGTCTTGCCTGCGCTTTGCAACCTTGTGCATGTTCGTTTCAGTGACAATGAAATTGCATGTAATCTCTTCTGATTACACCAAAATTGCTAGGATTTGCAAAGAACACATTTAAATTTATACATCCAAAAAGTAAATCAAGCTTATAATTTTGGCAACATAACTTGTGTCGATCTGACATCAGACCATTCTGACTGAAAGGCTTAAGTCTGACTGAAAGGTTTAAGGAGGCTATTTTCAGATTCATCAATAAAAGACAGTTTCCCAAGGAATGGTGATATTTATGTGGAGGGAGAAAATCAGTTCTGCCTGCATAGATAGGAATGTTCACTCTTTATCTGCAAATGTGACATTTTCTACTATGCATTTTGAAATAAAGGTTGTTCAGCAGTGTCAGAATTCCATAGCCATGATGTGTTGCTTGAACATAACTAAGCAAGGGACCCAGTGCATCCAGTCACAGCTTCATTGAACTACAGCAGTACAATACAGCAATAATTACCAGACAGCTCAGAAAGAGACCTAAATAGGTAACTACTGTCGTCATAGAAAGGGATGGAGATACTGAAAAGATTACAGTGGCAAATCTACTACTTGCATTTTTAGCATAAAGCAATCTTTCAATGCTGAATTATCACCCAAGAAAATGAAGAACTGTCTTTCTTCCATTTTGCATAAAGTCTGCTTCTGCAACACCTCCTTTTGACTTCAGAGGTGATTCACTAGGATTTCCAGACCTGGATGGTTAAACAATCCAAACCATCCCTTGGGTTTGGGGTTTTTTTCATTAAGTACTATTAAACAAAACACTAATTTAATTAATTTTCTTGGGAGATAAAAAATCAAATAGCAATCAGAATACCTTTAATTCCCTCTTTGCTGATCCCTGGTGTTAAATGAAATGAGAGAATGGCTTTTGTTTCCGATATTACTACAGCACAGCAGTTTCTTTGTGTGTTTCTTTTGTTTCTTGGTTTTACACAGGTTTTGAACACTTGGTTTGGCAGCTTTATTCAAACAAAAATCCAGATCTAACTCTTGCAGTGATGGGAGGAGAAGGGGATTCTAGGATTCAAATAGAAATAAAAACTCTCATGGAAGACAGGAAGAATTGTACTCCTAGTTTCCCACAAAACTGTTAAATTTATGTCTTCTCACCATCAGGACACCCTTTTAAATTCCTACCCATTAACAAAAAGGTGAGGTCAGTGGCAGTAAGTGAAAACAACTAATATCCAGCTAGAGAGAATCAAACAAACAGAGCCAGAAATCAATATGCAGGGTCTTGGATGACAGCAAAATAACTGTATGTGTCTCCTGAGGTTTCTAGTTTAAATTCTCTGTCAACGTATCACATGCAAAGTCCTGCAACAGCAGACTTCACTAGTCTCCCTGTCCTCTCCAGCACTAAGAATCAAACCCCACTAGCAGTAACATGGTTGTCCTCACATTCAGAAGGCCTCACATGTTAGTCTATACTCACTGGAGTCTATACCCACAGGCATGGAACAGTTCCCTTCCTTCTTCTCTGGTCTAAGTTTTATCTGTAGGGGAGACAAGGGCCATGCACTGGGACTCTGTCCCTCTGTTTCCTCTTCCACAATACTAATTTAGAGGCAAGTGAGGGCCAGAGTGGAAGCAAGGCATGAGACAGGTACTGTCATAGATTTGAGTTGTTCCTCCAGCTCAGCAGGACACGAGAGCAGCAGTTTGACAGTGTACTTCCATTATGTTTGCTCTCCCCTGCTTCCCCGCTCAGAGGGGGAAGTTCAGTCCAATCCTTTCTGGCTCTGAAGAATTTTGTTTTATCAGAGTGGATTTGCTGCTTCAGCCACATCAATGACAGAGACCTCTAAAAGAAAAAGACTCCATTCTCTAATATCTTCTGCACCTTCACTGTCATGCTCAAACTTGAAGCTTGAGCTTTTCTTTATAGTCAATCCACTTGTTAGCAAGATCTTAATCACCACACATGATTAAGATCTGGGCTTAGATTTCATCCCAAAACTAGAACAGCAAGAGCAAAAAAGCATCCCCATACTAATGCTACTCTTATATTCCGTGGTCTGGATCGTCTTCTTATCCTAGAATAACACAATTTAGTGTTCTTCATCACAAAAGAAAGAAGGAAAGAAATGAATGAAACAATTCTACTAGCTTCTTAACCTTCAATGCAGTTTAAGCACTGCCTGCTTTGCAAGTTACTGCATAGTCTGATCTTTAACACATAAAACTTTAAAACTTACATATTGCAACTTTTTTGTTTGTTTTTTATTTATTTTAAACTTTGTTCTTTCAGTGTTCTTTTTTGCCGTCTTTCTTTCTGCTGTCCCTTTTTTCCTTTCCAACATAATCTTTTAAATAGTCTAGCAATTTTTTCTGATACTTATTGTGTATCTGTGTTGTCTACAACAAAGACCCACAAATGTACTTCCCATAGAAATAAGTGGGCAAAGGCATATAAATCCCTTCATGACTGTGGCCCCCGAGGCTTAGTGGATCCACCTACAAACTGGGTTTTGAACATACTTTTTAATTTAAGTGACAGTCTTGTCCCCAGAGCCTATCATCTGATTAGGTAAAACAGCAGGAGGATAAGGTAAGGTTTATTCCCATTAGCAGATGAGAATAGAGGCACAGTTTCATTATCTAAGGTGATCCCAAAAGTCTGTCTTAGAAGCACAAGTAAAGGTCGTTTCTTCACACACGGCATCCAAGCAAGGTCTGACCTCCATATAAGATGTTTTTCTCCTTAGTTGCAGTAATTACTACTCTTTAGCTCAGGTTTTGTTTATCTAAATATGCACAGTGAACAAGTCATTCTGATTGCATGAGTCAACTTACAACCACTTCTAAGCTGGACCAATGCATGCAAATATGGAGCAAGGAGGGGACACCAGTCCTTCTCCTGGACATGGCCTCTTTCTCTGTAGTGGGCCACACAAGGTCAGCAGGACAAATATCCACTGTGCATGGGAACATGACTTTGATGCCCATGCCTGGAACTGTTAATTACAGTTCACATGTCCAGCAGATGTTTATGAGCTCCATCAAATTGTTCCAGAAGTCCTGCATGAAGGAGTCATAAGCTGGCATTTTCTGCCTTAGTGGCTGAAAAGGTTGTAAAGGATCCTCCTAGCATGACAATTTCAAGCTGAAACTGTGGTTCCTGGAAGCTCTTACCACTTCTTTGGTTCCTCTTTACTGCCTCTCTTTGCACAGAAGACTTTGCAAGTATCACTATCCCATATCTGGATAATGAAATTAATGAGAGCTGAGCTCCAGAAAGTTCTTTATTAGGCATTTTTGTAATGAACTGTAATAAGTACTATGCCTACTGTGACCTACAACTGCCATTTCTTTGTGAGCCAGGCTCTGAAAAGATGTGTCACCTGGCCAATACTGTGGCAGTAGAAATACCTGGAATATAGTTATATATGACAATTCTCTTTCCAACATAAATTATCTTTGTTCTATTATACTTATTTACAATATAGTTTTGCCACTGAATCTGAATTGGGAGCATTTCAGTTACAGTGTATCAGTATTCTTACAGTAGTGTAGTGTAGCATGAAAAACAATTCTGGAAGCATTAATTAATTCTAAACAATCAGCTAGGAACCTTTCTTCTTCAGCACACAAGCAAATTCCCAATGACAGAACAGTGCAACCAGCATATTTATGTAAGGATTACTTCCTCCCAGAAGATGTAAAATGTGGTTTTGACCAGACAAGAGTGTTATTGTTCTGCAGTATACACAGAATCTTATTAACCTGGCTGAGAAGATAAAAGGAATGGCAATAGCGCAGTTAGTGAATTTTAATAGAAAGTATATATATAAACTGACTCTTGTTAAAATGAAGAAAAAGGGAGAGATTTTTTTTTTTACCCTGATGAGACAGAAGACAATTAGAGGAGTCATTCCAAAAGAAGATACAATTTTATCAACTGAGTGTTGCATTTTGGGCTCTTGATAGACCTTTGCTTCCTTTCTGATTTTGCCCTATACACAGTGAACGAGCTGATGACCGATTGAAATGAGACAATAAGCATCAGGAACCTCAGTACTGCACAGTCATTTTGTCCTCCCTACTGAGACCACAACCTCCGTCCCTATGTCAGCAGCTTCCTCAGAGCCCATTTAAAAAATGCTCTTAACAGAGAGGTGTTTCTTGTTTCTCCTCTATGCTTTTCTGCTCTTCCTTAAACAGTTTTTGTCTGATCTTGGTTGAACAGGACTGTTCTGCTGAAGGTAAGAGAAGTCAAAGCCCACATACATTGACATGACTCAGTCTCAGAGTATATACAGAAAACAAAGAGGGGGAGCAATTGCTATCACTGAGAGATAACACATTTTAAAAAAAGCCTTACAAGGAGCTCAGCATCAGCATATTACTATTTGGGAAGAGAGGGCAAGAAACACCATCTTTCAGGTCATACTTCTGAGAAAGATTCTGTGCTCAGTTCATCAATAACACGTGGCTCCAAAGCAAATCAAATATTGCTTCATTTTCAGCCTCACTTCATATTTTGTCACTTTTTGCTGATGTGAGCATTCACTTTAGTCCCTTTGCATTTACATGTAGTTAAATGTGCAGTGCTGATGTAAACCTCTCACGTTCTTTTGTCCCTTCAGATTGCACTCAGCTCCTTTTGTTCTTGTCGTGCCATCCTTTTAAGAGTTTATGATTCACAGGATGTTCCTCCTACAACCTTCCAGGCAACTCTTTTCCTATGAAATATTTACACAACCTGACTGAACATGGGAACAATCATGGCAGCACTTTCACCAGTTTCTCTGATTCATTACTGGGGATAATCATCTAATTTTACTTCCATTAAAAAGCAGGTATTACCTATAAGCAACTGACTTCAAATAGCAAAAATTCTAATAGATTTGGGTTAACTTACACAGAAGAGTATGTACCCGTAGCACATCAGTAATCAAATGAGGATTTACAGTAATTTAAGTTATGTTTTATAGCAGAAATTTCATTTGCATTTGTTACAATTCTTAATCAGGTCTCTGTTGTAGTTAGGGGGAGGGGAGGATCCCGAAGCAAGCGTAGCCGAGAGGCGACCGAGAGAAGACTCGGACACCCTGCTGGGTAATCACAAGCTCCCTTTATTCGTTCTCCCTCTCACATTTATACACTAGTTAACAAGCTCATGCATATTGCCAAATGTTAGCTCCTCATTCGTTGTTGGTGCCGGTGAGAACTTTACATTTGCGGTGTGGGAATCTGACCTTGAGCTTAACGGTGTAAGCAGTTTTTAACTCCTCAGTTCCTCCTTATCAGCCTGATTCTGCAAGATTCAAGGACTTCATGTTTTCTATTCCTCGGGCCTGCAGTCAGTCCCGAATATGTGTCTCTACAGGTCTCAGAAATACAAACTCAATCCCAGCCTTTTGAATCTTCAGGTTAATGAGCTCCAACCTGAAATAAGGAGAACTTGCTGATCAGTGAAAGACATCCCAACAACAGAAAAGCCTGGCCTTGAAAACTATTCATGCCACATCAGGAGGTGTTACATGCTCTATATTTATAACAAACACAATGCCAAGTTGCTGAAGCAGTAAGAGAGTAGAAGTGTTTCAATTGTAGTAAAAGGTTGGGCAGGCCAAGGTAACCAATACTCAAAACAACACTCTCCAAAAGGGGTTCAAGCACCTCTCGGGTTTATTTTTTATTTCACAAAAATATTAAATGAAGTTTCCTGGAGAGTAAACAAAAGTTTCAAGCCTTGAGAACGCAAGAGGATGCCTGTTTATTACTAGTGCTCTGTGAACTGGAGCAAGCACTCTTAGATCTGCAGTGCACTGGCTCTGCTACACTTTTTGGGACAGGGCAAGTTCTGAGCAGAAAGGAGGGCTGGAGAAAGGGAGTGGTGATCTGTTTCTGGGAGACCATAAAGAAACACACCCTGAAACAGCAATTTGTGGCCATATTACTCCTACTCTGTTGTCACACAGCAATCACACAATAATTAAATGAAAAATATGCGCCAAACGGATTAAATCAGGATTACCTGTTTTCTTATAATGAGGAGATCATTTCTTACTTCTGGTCACAAACAAAGAAAATACAAAGAAGTAAAGCCACATTAGATGCCTTACATCAAAATCTCTTGAGGAGGCATAGAGAGAGAAAACTGTCATCTGAGGTAAGTGAGATCTAAACTAAGACAGACCCTTGGAGGGGGGTATAGAACCACCCACCAATGATGCTGAGCCTTTCTTCAGAGATGAAAAATGAAAATCCACCCACTCCTGCCTTGGGCTCATGATTACCATGAGCATCATGATAGTAGAAAGCAGTGATAAAAAATGGTGACTTGGACTAGAACAAACAAGGACAACTAATGCGCTACCGAGGCCTGAGACTGCAGAGTGATCAGAGAGTCTCTGCCTTCCATGGTCAGGCACTTTTCTCAGCAAGGTGTAAATAGCCTTAAGACACAAAAAAAGAACAGCTTTTGGGAAACTTGAATTTTCATCAGAGAGTCAGGAGATGTAATATTAATGTCAACAAGCAACAAAAAATAAGATGGGACTGAGCACCTTCTTGAGCAGGGGTGAAGAGATGGTCCAATAACCCCTTGAGGAGCACCCTGGGGCCATCATCACACCAGCTTCCCAGAGAAAAGGGAATGAGTTGGACAATTCACTCCAAATCCTCACACTGGTAGGTAGTCACTAAACAACCCTCCCTACAGTTACAACACACCCTAATATCAGAAGGGCACAGTTCTGGCCTGGATCTGGGTCATGAGGAACTTCGATGCCATCCTGTAGCTGTAAGCTGAAGTGCTTGTCAAAGAGTTCACTGCATCTGCAGCATCCATTCATATTAGCTGGTCTTTCGGCTAAAGAACATAGAAAAAGAGGCCAAAGGACAATTTGTGAACTACATAGATATACCTCCAAATGAAGGAGACTGATGTCTTGTGCAGTCTGATGGCTGCTACGTTGTAACTTGTCCTTTTACAGTACATTCTATCTTTACAATTAGCAGTGGCTCTGAGGGGTTTTCTGTTGATTTTTCTTATTTGCTTGTTTTGGAGAAGGGTAAATTGCAATTTCATAGACTGGTGAGAAGTCATTTTGCTATGTATTACTGTAAGTAAAGAGTCTGTACAAAAATGAAACCAACAAAAAAAAATGCTACTTAAAGATACCTTCTTAAAGTAATGAAGTTGAGAAGCTGCTGCAGTTACCAGTTGACAGATATGTAACTCTGGAAAAGAGTTAATTAATATAGTCAAATAGCTGTGCCTTCTGTTCCTTATTATATCTTGTTGTGGACAACACTTCTAGGAATATCTCATTTCCTTTGTCATCCAAGCTGAAGGGGGAAAATGAGCTCTGATTTAAGATCCTATTTCCCAACATCTACTTCACAAGCTAGCTACTATACTTAATCAACAATGAGGCTATAAATATGCACACCTTGTTATTTCAATGTTTCACTTGATGAAACATAAGAGGCCACTAGTGGACAGCTAGAATAAGAATGAAGAATTACTGCAGTAGCTCCTAGATGACCTGATATAATGCAAACTTGATGGTAGAGTCAAAACTGGGGGGAGGGCAATATTTCACTCTGCCAGGTTTCACTGACATAGACACCATATCAGGGCTATTATCCATGATGGAAATTTAGATATGTTGCAATTTATTTGGAAAAGACAGGCTGTTTAATAAGGAAACAAAAGAAAGGATAGGTTGAAACAGCAGAGTCCACCACTTGTGAGTAGGTGGACTATCCCAGAAAAGAATAGCTGATAGACTTTTACGAAAGATGCAACACCACTTTTCCTTGGCCAGGTGTGATGTATTCCAATCTGAAGGGACCTTTTACACCTGAAATATTAATGAGAGGCATCTGAAAACAGAAAATGAGACCTGGCTGCACACAGGTGAAAATGTTATGAGAAATATGCCACCTATGGGTAAGATTTATAGAGAAGGATATATTGAAGAGAAGGGAGTATATATATAAGGAGATATACAATGAGTATGTTACAAAAGTATTCGCAGGTGACAATCCATTTTCTACAGGAAATAAGGATGGATTGAGTTTAAGTTAATGTCCAGATCATCTCTTCAACATGTTAGGGCATCAACACTCAGCACCGTTGCTATAGCAAAAGAAAGGGTGAAAACAAAATAAAGAGAGACAAAAAGATCAGTGAAAATGATCCACTTCCTCCCACACATGCCTTTATTACAGAATTTTGCTTCCAAATGAGGCTGCCCTTCTGTACACATTCACATGAATTGAGGAGACAGAGTTTCAAGGGACAGAGCAAATAATGAGGCTCTATGAAAACGACTTGCAGAGCCTTACAGTTTTGGAATTTCTTCTATGAAAAAACAGCAACTGCTTAGAAAGCCCCACCTCTAACAGGGAAACATCAGGTTCAGTGAAGTGTTTTCTCCCCAGATAATACATTCTTTTCTTGTGAACCAAAAGGAAGAGAGAAAAAGATTTCACAGTAGCCAGTCACAAAGGGATGTGATTCAGAATAAGGGCTGGAACACAGATCTCTCCAAACACTCCCAAATGTTCTGGCCACTGAGTTTCTGGCAATTCACTTCTGATCCATGCTGGGAAGAAAATACACTCTGAACTATTACAAAAGTTTAGGCTATTTCAAATCACAGGAGCTATCATCTAGCAAACCTTAATCTCCAGTCCCAGAGACACAGCAAAAGGATCAAAGCGAAACCAACATCCACTGTTGGCTATGTAGCTTCACGTCATATATTTGCAACACTTGCATGGACATTCTCTAGAAAATCAGCAGTAACCCCTTTGGAAATCAATTCTTCTCTCTTTGTACCACAAAAGAGCACAACACATTTTAATCCATTTTCAGTGTATGAAAATCTTTCCCTGTTGGGATTTAAAAGAGAAATTAATCCCAAAACAGTGATTCCAGTACGATTCACAACCCTCCCATAAACTCCTCAGCACTGTTTCAGGACTAATTGACAATGCAGTTACTTTGTTGGTGATATAAAAAGAACTCTACTGCAGTATTTCTTCAGTGTCTTATGACTTAAGTGCAGCAGGTATTTGCTGAAGCAAATAAAACTATCCAGTAAATCCTCTGTAACATTCTGGGGTAGGGAAAAAAGGTAATATTTTCAGAAGGCTGCTACTGTAGAGTTGTTTTCATGACCCACCTGGGAAAAAAAGGCCATAGCTAAACTGAGTAAGACAACTTCACTTAGTTTCCCTGCAATAAAGATGAAATCATCACTGGGCAGCAATACACTGATTTTTAAACTCAGTACATGGAAAGGATATTTTGAGGGGCATGTATTTTTTTCCTTTCATACTGATCAATAAGTCAAGCACTCCATCATCAGAGTTCATGATCGTAAATGTAAAGTGATTTAAACCCCAGAATTCACAAGAAGTCACAGGAAATTTTGCTTTCTTACCATTACATTTTTAATAGATTGGCAGCTTAGCAGAGCCTCAGTGCTGAATTGCAAACATCAGATTTAAAAATTCCTGCCTGTGCAGCACAGAACTATGATGCAAAGAAGCTGGGCAGGGGCTGCTATGCAGTGATCTGGTATCTGGGCCAGTACCTAGTTCATCTGCAGATTTTTGTGTCTATTAAGATTAATAAATATTTAAAAGCTCCACCACCAGCTCCAATGGCAAAGAAGACAGAGATATGATGTTCTGATCTGTTTTCCTATTTAGACAGTCTTGAATAATTCCATGGCAGTCGCAGCCAACTGCACTGATATTCCCAGTCACTGAATTAGCAGATAATGTCCTCTCTGGTGATCAGTACCAGAAGATGTATAACACTGCATGGGTACCCCTATGGAGCAAAAGGCTCAAACACTGGGTTTAATGGATGCAGTAGTCTTGCCTTCAATGGGATCACGATATCCTTAAATAACTATTTTTTTAAACTTAGACATGTAGAGTCCTGTAAATGTGTGTTGTAGTGAACCTGCCCTTATTACATTTCAGTAAGAAACCTTCATATTTGTTGCACTTCTTTTGATGTTTAAGACAGAAGCAAAAAGGAGTCACTTTATCACTCCATGGTGATACCTAATTCAGGTCTGTTTGCATCCTGCTGAGATCATCCCACACCCTTGCAGACAGGATGCAGTTAACTATTAGAATCTGCCAGAGTGAATCAGCAGGATCTATACAACTTCTCACTGCAGACTTCCATGTGTTGCAAATCAAGGAAGGCAAGAGAAAAATGCCTGGTTATATCCCTGATTCAGACAAAGCCTAAGTTACTAAAAAGAAGCTGGGTTATTTTTTGGGAGAGAAAAAAATCAAACAAAAATAACCAACCAAGCAAAACAAAAACAAACAGGGTAATTAGCATATGCCAGAAATGGCACAAGTATATTGTTTCCTTCCAATAAATCACAGAGACACCATGAAAGCCCAGTAACAGCAAGCATTGCAAAACTGCTACGTTATATAGTTGTTTTTTCTCTCAAGTACACAATTACTATTAATAATAATTTAATTGAGTGTAAATAAAAGAAATAAAATTAAATAAAAGAATTGATTTTTAGTTAGGAATAAACATCTTTTCTATAATGCCTTTGGAAGACTGGGATTTTTGGTTGGTTGGTTTGTGTGTTTTTCCAGTGGAATTTTTATAAGCACACAACTAAAGATGACTCAGATTTTTAATGAAGAGAATTGGGATAAATATTTGCGATAAGACAGAAGGGACAAGTCTACTGCAGAGTCCCACAGTTTTAAAAAAATGCTAAAGCTGAAGCTTGTTGAACTGTGGATGCTGTATTAGCAGGCAGAGGCTGGGAATACTAATCACAGAAAACTTACAATAAATCTGAGAGATAAACAACAGGGTCAGGGACTGAAAATTTCTGGCAGATAAGCTTTGTGCCAGAAATGTTTTAAAGATGGTAAAAAATACTGCAAAACTGCCATGAAATAATGGAAGAGGGCACCACTTTCTTCTCTGAGAAATCTGTTCTCATTTGGGCGTGAATCACCGCATACTTGAATGTGAGACCCTCTTCTCCCAAGCTGTAAATTATACAAGTACAGTATCATTCCCACCAGCAGCAACAGCTGCCAACAAGTCCTTCATTAAATTGATTCCTATCCTGTTCATAACAGCAAAAGGTGCCAACATGTTGAACGCACATACACCCTTAATCGGTAAAAAGGAGAAGCTGTTGCACATGCATGAGCTTTTCCCTATTATTTACTTTTAAAAGAATATCCCCACCATCTTGTTGGAAAATCAGAGCAGAATGGCAAGGAACTAATGGGGAAGATTTAGTGCATCTGAATGGTTTGAAAATAGAAAGGTGATGTCAATTACACTGGCAGTGAAAACCAAGGCAATTAAATCACTTTGGTAAACAAAATTATTACAATTTTCTGCACAGAGTCACTACATTGAAAACAAATGAGAAAAGTTTAGATTTGTAATCAACAGAGAAAAAGAAATTATATAACTGTATTAGCTTTAACTTAATTCTGTTGTTGGATAGATGAGACGTGCTAGTACAAGATACCTGAATTATTAATTTGGATAATTTCAAAAAAAAAGCATGTAAATGTATCACTAATCAAGAAGAGTGCATTACTTTTTTGCATAATTTCAAGGTAATGGGCAGGAAAATATGAACTACAGGCTTTCCTCTTAGAAACCTGTGGGGAAAAAACCAAATAATGTAAGGATGAGAACTGTTGGATGATTTCATAATTAAAGCTGGAGTCCTAAAGTCTTTACTATGAAAATGCATGATTTTTTTAAAGGACCAATAAGTTGTTTCTCCAGCCCCTACTGCAAGAAACCTGCACTTTTGTCTGCAGTTCCCAAGCTTCAGCTTCCAGGTGTCCATTCCCGGTGTATCTACTTATCATGGTTTAACCCCAGCCAGCAGCCAAGCCCCATGCAGCCGCTGGCTCACTCCCCCACCAGCGGGGTCAGGCAGACAGTTGGAAGGGTAAAAGTGAGGAAACTCGTGGGTTTGCGATAAAGACAGTTTAATAGGGAAAGCAAAAGCCATGCACACAAGCAAAGCAAAACCAGGAATTAATTCACTGCTTCCCATGGTTGGGCAGGTGTTCAGCCATCTCCAGGAGAGCAGGGCCTCATTACAGGTAATCATGACTTGAGAAGACAAACACCATCACTCTAAACATTCCTCCTTCTTCTACTTCCCCTTATACTGAGCATGATTTCACATGGTCTGGAATATCCCTTTGAACAGTTGGGGTCACCTGTCCCAGCTGTGTCTCCTCCCAACCTCTCACACACTCCCAGCCCCCTCGCCAGCACTGCCATATGAAAAGCAGAAAAGGCCTTGGCTCTGTGCAAGAACTGCTCATCAGTAACAAAAATATCTCTGTATTATCAACCCTGTGTTCAGCACAAATCCAATACACAGCCCCATACCAGCCACTGTGAAGAAAATTAACTCTACCCCAGCCAAAAGCAGCTCACTCCTAAATTCATCAGACTTCTGCTGTGAGACAGCTTCTTGCAACACAGGCACTATGTCTACTTTTAAATGTCCTCTGCGGTGAACTGGATTTCTTTTTTCACTCTCTTGCAAGAAAGACTATTATGAAGTGTCAGAAAACAGCCTTGTATTTGCATTCTGAACTCTTCCCAGCTAGCCAACATACTTTTATGTAAGTATGTGGACAACACAAGTGCACTGAGTATCCTGGCACTACTTTCATGAATGCCAAAAGAGTAATAGCATGGCTATATTTTCATTCAATATGCAGCCCACTGACATTTGCTAGGACCTCACTTGTCATTTCCAGCACCACCCTGTAATGGGAGCTCAGTTCAGGCTCGCAGACATGCACCTCCTGGGGCCCTGAGCCATTGCCCCACATCTGCCCGGACAGGCCAGGCAAGCAAGTGCTGCTCACTGTTGGCTGCCCCCCTTCTCTGGCTGTGGTTCACATGTCATTCTGGAAAGCCCACCTTCTCCCATGATAACCCTGATACTTCTGAATTACTCTTCTGCCTTTACTTTACACTTCATTAACCTCTTGTTCTCTGAAATTTCGTCAGCAATTATTTTGTTCAACACTGGTGAAAATTAAAAAAACCCCAACATTTTCAGAGAAGGATGTGGGCTTCTTCACCCCACTTTCTTGATTTCCCACTCTTGCTAAGGACAAGCACAGCCATTTCAAACAGAGCATGTGAACTTGCTCATTGAAACATCTTAATTATTACATTTTAATTCATTTTATATATGGTATATTGATTTCCCTTGGCAGTAATTATTTTTCTAATCAGAATGTTTCTCTGCCAAAAGCCAGTTGTTTTACTCGAGTTTGTGACAACAGTGTTGCCTTTATCTCACAGATTTGTAATTTAATTAACATTGATACCAAAGAAATAAATGAACTGTTTATTATAAAACCATGTTGAATAGCACTCATAAGAATGAAGGGATTATGGCTTATATTGATTGTTATCATTCTTTTCATGATTTGTTGAGAACTGATAAAAGGACGGCCAATTTAAACCTACCTAGCACAGCCTGTTAATTTATAAACATACAGTGAGAACATTTCTATTGCGTCCCCCATATCTCATGTAACACTCCCAGAGATGCTGAACTCAAGTGGTTTGGAGAACTCCTCAGCCAGTTCTTTCAGCACTCCTGGCTGCACTGCAAGATTGCAGTGTTCAATGGGAGCAGCGGCTGCTCACCAACAATGCTGCTCACATACACCGCCACATTTCTAGGCACTTGCTCTTCCCTCTGGATTCTGACATTTGAATTTGTGCATTTGCTGACTAGGTGAAGGAATGAAAGAACAGTACAACACTTCTGTTCTTATGAGGAAACAAAAGGCAACATATTTCAATTTTTTCCAGTGGAACCTAATTGCCAAAATTTAAATCAATAAACATTGTCTTTCTTTTCTTGAAAATACTTGAAGAGTAGTGAGTAGCTTTGAAAAGAGAAAACAAACAACAAACAAACAAACCCAACAAAAATGCAACAAAGAAGCCCAAAGCCAAGAGGACAAACACAAGAGGAGAGAGCAAGTAGCACAGGAGAAGACAGGTCAGTAACTGGTAGCAGCTGGGCAGTCCGCAGGGAAATCCTGTGATTGAATCACAGCTACTGACCTCCCAGCCAGGGCTGAAGCACACAGCAAGGCAGGGCATCCTCTGGGAAACAGAAGCCTTTGCTGTGCTGCCAGCCTGAAACCTTTCTGATCGCTCTGTTAGTCCTCTCCAGCAGCTCTGTACAGATCCATATTTCACCCTCACAGAGGAGTGTAACACTTGTCCAAAAACTTTCCAAGGATAACAAGCACATACTTACTCCCATGAGCACAAAAATCCCACTGAAGACTAAATGCAATAAATATGCCTACTCTAATCTTGGGATTATGGAACCCAGCCAAGAAGTGGAATTCCCATCAGCACTGATGAAAGACACGAACTTTACAGTATGAGCAGGACATGTGGTGAGTGGACACCACATAAATTACAATATTCACCAGCAAAGGTCAAAGAAACCAAAAGTCTAGTAAGAAACAAGGAAATAAATGACCAGAGTATCTTCACTGAATCAACAGAAACTCAGGCTCTCAGTGTGCTAATGTGTTATAGTACACCATTTTAAGGAACTGGACTGATTACTATCTCTCTAGATTGAGAGAATAGTAACTAACACCTGAGAATGCTAACATAACTTTTAGAAGAAGGTTTCAAAATACTCCAAACAAAAAAATAGAGAGATAATGGTCCAAATCTAAAGTCTAAAACTGAATCATAGCACATGGGCATTACATTGCTGTGATCTAAATGCATGATCTTTTCTAAAATTCATGTCAAAGTAATACATGCATAGACAGAGAGCTAACCATAGCTCTCGATGTACAAACAGAAACACATAGCCTATTTTGACAGAAGGATTTGGCTAAGTCTGAGATGTCCCAGAGTAGAAGCCAGCAGCCTGTGCAATGTAGGTATCACATGCTTTCATCTGACTGCTGCCTTGAAAATGATAGGACCACACAGCTTCACTATCCAGAATATTATCAGACCTTTATTCAGATTAAAGCAGAGTACTACATTTGCCAGACCTCAAGGTAGCAAGAAAATAACTATCCATGCCCAAAATATTTAAATGCCAGTATGGACTCTCAGTCAGGTGACTTATTACTGATCACCCCACTTCTTCCAAGTTCTAGGAACACAAACATGTTCCTTGTGCCCCATGGGTTTTGAGTCAGTTATATGGTAATATAACTGTTATAACAGTTATATGGTAAATAAATGTTCTTAGCTGAGGATCCAGTCCCAGTTCCTACCAAATAATGACCCAGACTGCTGTGGCAACACAAGAGAAAGAAAGCTCCCTCTTGAGTCCAGAGGAGGACCACCAAGATGATTGGAGGGATGGAGCACCTCTCCTGTGAGGAAGGGCTGAGAGAATTGGGATCGGTCAGCTTGGAGAAGAGAAGGCTTTGGTGTGACTTAATTGCAGCCTTCCAGTACCTGAAGGGAGCCTACAAGAAAGACTGAGAGGGACTTTTCACAAGGGTATACAGTGACACGACAAGGGGGAATGGCTTCAAACTGAAAGACAGAAGGTTTAGATTGGATACTAGAAGGAATGATTTACTGTGAAGGTGGGGAGGCACTGGCACAGGTTGCCCAAAGAAGCTGTCGATGCCCCATCTCTGGAGGTGTTCAAGGCCAGGCTGGATGGAGCTCTGAGGAACCTGGTCTAGTGAAAGATGTCCCTGTCCATGGCACAGAGGCTGGAATTAGATAATACCCTTACAACCCAAACCATTCTATGATTCTGTGATTCTCTTCATGTCCTCACAATAACAGTCTGGTGTTTCAAAACTTCACACGTCAGTCATGCACACAACAGGACCTTTACCATAATGTGTGTGGCTTCACCTGCATGCCACACACCATCAAAACAGAGCAGTGAGGCTGAAGCTCTGAACAAGAACACTGGGGGATGAATCTATTGAGGGAGAGGTGAAGACAAAAAATATCTCCCTGCATTGCTAAGAACCTAATTCTGCCATCTGATCAGTGTTCCTCTCAGTGTTCCCTGAAAACAAGCAGGCTTCACTTGATTTCAAGAGGATCACCTAAAATGTCTTTGCATCCCAAAACAAGAATTATTTTCTCTGCTGGAAGTAGGAAAAGGGCTGACTAACACACCACATTTTACCCAGTTCAAGCCTCCAAAGGAATTTTGCACGGCCACCTGCATGAGCACCGAGGGGAGTCCTGTGCTTGTCTCATCAGCCATGAAATCCTGAGCTGAACAAAGCAAGGTCAAACATTTTCTGTACAGACACTGATGTCACCTTTTCACAAGAATCACTCTTGACACTTTTTTTTTTCTGTTGTTCTCCCTTATAATGATGCCATATTTCAACTATTACAAGGAAAAAGAACAGCCTGTAGGCTAGAACAGAACTACAGTGGAATGGCAACCTGAGACACCGGAGATGGGTGTGCATATACTAAAATAAGCCGTTCTCCTCCCAGTCAGCTGGCACTGAGGAGAGCACAGTCCCTAGGAATGATGTCCTGTTTTACATCACATGTAACCTCTGCATCCAAAACCAAGGCAGGAGTGGTTCAAAAGCTTGTGGGTGTGTTTTGGATCAGCACCATGCCAAAATCAACAGCAGCACTGCAAAAAGGTGGCAGAGAAGGCAAAAATGCAAATTTGCAGTCAAGCAGGAGGGATAGGTGGGATTCTAGTTAGTTATTCTACCTTGTGAGTGACTGCATCTGCACATGAATGAGATGATGAAAACTGAAAGTTCAGTGAAGGTACCATTATAAGAGAGGAATAACAGAAAACTAGCCTTAGCTTGCATTCCCCAGTATCATTCTTACAGTTTTCATACTAGACAGAAATGTTTTCTTCTTTTTATTCTCAACACCTTAACACTGGACTGAATGAACTTGCAGACACGTACAGACTAGTGCACACATGATTAATAACAGATTTGAACCTGCAATTATCTTCATTAGTGCTTGTTTTATGTAGTGTGGATGTTTTTCTCACAAATTGTTCCCTTTGCATCTTCCAAGCGATCAAGTGCTATAAAAACAGCTTTGAAAAACTACAGTAGTTTACACTTTATTCTTCCAATAAATACTCCTGTCAATATTGGTTAATACTGAATAGTTAATACTACATCATTTTAAGAGCTATTGTGGAAATTACTGAGCGTAGAGAAAAAACCGAAAACTTCAACTTCTCATTGTTTCCAGCTGCAGATGTTATTGGTTCCTATTATCTCATTGGAGGACTTCAAAAACAGCTTGTAGTTGCATGTATGTTTTCTTACTCTACAAAACACTGAGTGAATTATCTACTGTATTACACTAAAGATATTGTCTCCAGAATATTCAGAGGGTGTTTTCCTGTTGTACAGACATTATTGTGTACAAACATTTGTGAATTAATTTCATGGTGAAACACAGAAACAGGAGAAAAAGAGTTATGATCTGTTTATCTGTAAGGTAATTGTCTGCAGACAGACGGTTTGCAGCAGACCATATTTTTCCTTTTAATCCATAGGTCAGATCTCAGGTCTAGTATTCTGCTCCCTTCTAAAAAAACCCACAGATTATCAAGGGTACAGTGCATTTCCAAGGGCTCTACAGAAGTGCATCCAGTGAAATATTTCTGGGTCAGGGAGGGAACCAGGACGGCAGCATAAGTAAGCAAAACCCAGTCTTCCTCCTAAAGCTATGTGCAGTTCAGCACAGAATCTTTGCTGTGATTTTCTTCCACGTACACTAGAGTGAGAAGGAATTAGCCCTTGTGTGGCAAAACCATACAAGAGGAAGTAATCTGATATCTGTTCATACTCTATTTTCATATTTTCATGTTTACTATGGTAATTCATTGTGTTTTGTAAGCCTACCACCAAATGATGAATTTTTATTGCATTTAAGCTTCAGGATAAATATAGCACCTACCATACCTAATTATTACAGCCTATGCTCATTACCACAGGAAGCTACATTCCAAAGTTGTTTAGGGTAGACAACTCCCCCAGTCCCAGGTCCTTCCTCATTAAGCCACAATTAGTATGATAAATGGGGGTGGTTATTTGGTTAGAGGCAATAATGGTACTGCTTGCTCATCAAAAAATGGGGAGAAATAATTAAATATTACAAGAAATGGCTTAATAATTAATAATAATACCTCAGTCACCTGCAAATAAAGCAGAACTCCATCCAGGTGTTCATTACAGGCTGCAGTTCAAAGCCAACATGGCCTTAACCTCAGAATATCTGCATTAATGTGGTAGGCAGAAGGATGAAATCGTGCTTGTCCTTGACAGAAGTGCTGCAAGGTGCTTGAGACAGAGTGTGTACAGTCAAGCTGAAGCTGGAGTTGGTAATCATTTTGGCTAAAGCAGCTGCAGCCTGAGGAGCCTGTAAGTGCATCCTTGGTGGCTCCCTAATTCATAAGTACCATCTAGGCCAGCATCTCCCCATCCAAAAAGTGACCTAAAGAGCACTTGAGCATCGAATCTTTTAATATACATTGAATTAAGGGAGAGTGTTCTGAGGCACATGGTCAGTACTAGGTTAAATGAAAAAGGATTCCATTTTCTGACACTTAGTTACAAACACAGCATTACATAAGCTCATTTAATTGCACTCTTCACCTCTTTAACATCCACAGCCTTCTGTCTCAAGCCATCTCTCCTCAGGAAACACCTCCAGCTGACTGAAACTGCCTTCCGATAATTAAGCTCAGTATCCTCTTTTCTCCCAGGGGTACACAAGACCATGTCCGTGTCATAGAAATCAAATGCAACAGGGCTCAGCAGCACCTCGAGAGGGTCACCTAATTCGCCTTTCGTCCCAAAGGCAGGATCAACTTCTTCTAAATTGTTCTTGACAGAAGTTCATTTAATCTGCTCTTAAATCCTCCAGCGGCTCCACAGCCTCCCTCAGCAATCCAGGCTGTGATCAGCCTCCTTTACCACCAGAAAACTCCAAATGCTCAAGGTACATTTCCTTTACTGTAATTTAGCTCATCACTTCTTATACCAGTCTGTCACAGGTACAACTGCACCAAGTCAGAGAATTTTACTTGACTTAATTTACTGCCAACCAACACAAATATACAATCACTGGTTCACAGCGAAGGGGAAAAAAAAACAAACAGAAATCACTGTGCAAAAACCTACTTAAATTCCTGTCCTTCCCCTTTCTGCTCTCAAGTACTCTTACTTTTGCCTTTTTTTAACCTCAGCGCACCAAAATTCCTCCAGTGAGGTACGGTTGCATGGGAGGCTGAAGCAGTCCAACTCATTCTAACATTCTATGGTTAAGGTTTCCTGCCATGTTCCTTAGTTTCCCTTTCCCAGTGTGGGTTGCCCATGAACCCCCATCTCTCAGCGATGTCCCATCATGGGTCAACCATGCCCACAGTCCCCCTGTTGTGTCCTTTCCCCAGGCATGTTCAAGCATGCAGGTCTGTTGACTTCTCCAAGCAAACTGGTGCCCACAGGCAGACACAACATTCCCTCTGGAGCCCCACGGAGCCCCTTGCAAGCAGCAGCCACACGCTTTTCATGTGAGTCAGGGGCAGTTCAGGGAGGAGGGGCTGGCAGCAGTTCAGTGGTGGTCAGCTTCCTCCAGCCTGAGGGCCCTCATCTCTAGGCTCTTAAGACAGATGGTGGTCAATACCTGCAGACAGGTCCCTGGTTCTGGCCTTTTGTCTTTTTTACCCTCTGTTCCCAGTGCTGCTTCTAGAACAAGTAAAGCATGGTACTGGTCTCAGGCTGCACAGGGAGGTATCCCTGCCGTGACTTTTGCACAGGTATCCCTGGGGGGTAGCTACATCCAGCTCATCTCCATCCCTGAGAGAGCCCTGATCTGCTCAGCTGCTCAGAACTGCTCTTCTTATCAGCTCCGTTACTTTTGAAGTCAGGCTTTCTTCCTTCCTATTTCAGTTTCATTGCTCCGCTGTTGAAAGGTACTACACATGCGCTTAAGTACTTTCCTTTGCTTAATCAAAGCCTGTGTACTTGTATGCAAACATACTAATTGCAGGCAAAATTGCTCTTATGTAAGCCACTACCTGATGTTTTTCATGGAGTTGGAAATGAACAACAAAGACCTTTGCGCCCATTAAACATTTTAGGAAAAGCTTTTAACTTTAGGTGAGGAAATGTGTCATGGGGAATTTGAGTGCATTATCATCAATATCATCAGAAGAGAAGAATAATTTATTCCTGACAGTTGTCTTTTACAGCATGTCATTAGAATGATCCCTTTATAGCTTCCATTCATATACATGACATCTTAAGTCATACCAATCTATCTTCCTCAGCAGATAAAAGACTATAATCTTTCTAATATCTCATTTTTTTCATTTGAAAGCCTGAGTCAAAAATCATTTCACAAGCATTAATAAGTCCAGCCTATCCATTTCCTGGAATCCTCAAGCACTTTCTAGAGCCATCTCTTCTTCCTTCCTTTCTGCCCCCACCCCAAATTTTAAAGGAAAATTAAGTACAAGAATGCAAGACACTTCCCGAATGAAGGACTAAGTGAAACAGAGCATTTTTACCAACCCAGATGACTGATAAACATATGATTTTGTCATCAAGAAGCCTGTCTGACCAGATGGAATATACACCTCATCTGTTTGGTTTGCAATGCCACACCCTACAAAAATAGTCTCTGAGTTGGAGAAGACTAACAGCACATTTGAGGACAGCTGTCTCTCTGAGATGCTTGGAACAGACAACAAACCAGTTGGGATTTGGTGACCAGTCTAGCAGAGGCTCTTTGCTCTGGTGCTATGTAAAATTCTCATAAGAGTTAATATCTGACCTCAAGTTCTCCTCGGTCCTATCTTAGACCTCTATGGTTCATTTGCTCATATCTCTCACTAGACATAAATATCTCTCACTAGAGAGACAAATATGCACACCCCACATGGTGCTTTCCTCACTTAAAGCAGTCAGGGAAACTGAGGTAACTTCCACACATATATACATCTCCATAACCTGGAACCATTATCCTGCAGCTGACCAGCTTGTTCTAAATTCAACTCCTTTTACATTTTTGTGGTAAATCTCAGTTAACAAATGTGCTTCCTTTCCTCTGCAAGTAAACATTTTTTCACACTTGGGTTCTTGACACAACTCTTACTGGTTCATCATTTCACACCTGCCTTCTTCAAGGGCTGTAACAGTAAAACTTTCCATTCCATATACTGCATTTAGATGGGTAAGGCCCAATCTAACATCCACTGACAACAATGGTGTGGTATTAAATCAGACTCGCAGGATGTGTTCCCGTCATACAAAGAAGGGAACAGGGTACCTGTATTCAGTCTATGGAAAGACTTCATGCACTCACTCACAAGGTGCTTCTTTACATATCCTAAGGCTCATATACCCAGTCTCATGTTAATTGTTTGCATTGCTGGCCCTCAATGTCAGCATGCTGTCACTGAAGAAACATATTATTATGCTAGGGCTTTTAGCACAAAGATTACTTATCAATGGAAGACAAAAAAAAATCAGGAGTACCCATTCAAGATCTTGTAATATAATTAGCACAGAATAATAGATAAGAGTTTTAATGCAGAAATCACCTCCTTGATTGTGGAGGGAAACATTAACAGTTTTCTGCTGCAATATTAAAGAACTGAACTTTATTCCTCAGTAGCTGAAGGTATGTCTTCATAGCCAAGTTAGTACCACCCAGAAAAGAGACAAAGAACTAAAACCTGTACATTTCTGTAAAGGCAAACCATCAGATTGGTAGCTTGTTTGGTGATGGATAATGGAATGCACATTTATTTCTTGCTACCCCATGCTCCAATAGGAAAATGGCAGTGCAAGCCACAATCCTCTCAGTCAGAACATACAAACAATAAAATATATGCAGAATTCACCTCACTGGGTCTAGTACATGGCATTGAATCTGAAGTTGCAGTCATCCCAAAAGCAATCCTCTCCCTGAATTCACAGGGAAGTCTTCTCCCTGTATTTTGTTCATACAGAAGTCAGATTTTCTAGTAGGCTATCATATAAATTTCTGAAGTCCATGGTCAAGTGAGTTCCATTTTAACTATTTAATATTAGGTAGAATCTTTGGAGTTATATGGAAGCGAGGAGATTTTCTCCTAATTTTTAATGCTTGCACTTAATAATGTTGCATACTTGGAAATGTCCGTTTTTCATGCTGGATACACATAAGGGAGTGAGGCTGATAAATAGAACCAGCAGGTACAGGATTCTGGATAACTGGAAGTTACCCAACACGTAATAATTATGGATTTCTATCAAAATACACAATAAAAGATTGAGAGCTCATCACAAGCAGACATTTTCACTTGTTGCTCACATCAGTAGCAAGTAAATCCATCTGTTTGATCAAATCTTTGTCCAAGTAATGCACAGAGTACAGTTTGCTGCTACAGTTGAAGTATGTCCGAAAAGGTAAAAATACAGTCCTTTGAGTACCCAAAGACCCTGGGTATTTATAAATTTTTACATGAAGATCTTTCCCGTTACCATCCCTATTTTAGCCAAATTCCACTTTGAGTAGATACGTTTTCCAGTCTGCACACTCTCTAGGTTTAATGAGATGCTTGGATCGGGACTCAGCTAGTAATTGAAACACAGGATTGTGGGTGTGGCAGGTGCTCCTGCTGTACTCAGTGACCTCTACAGAGGGAGTCAGCTCACTGCCCCTTGAGCTTCTACTCTGCAGAGGCCTGAATCACTCCTGGCCTACCAATCGACCCTGTTGCCTTTATTCTGGCCATGCCAACCTGAATTTAAATATCTTCCTTCTTAATCTGGAACTAAATCTCGCTATACATGGCCAAGCAAATTCTCTGCCTTCCTTTCTAAAACCCAGCAAACAATGATGCTGACATTCAACTTCTGCACGAACACCCACACATTTCCAAATTTCAGTTTGAAGTGAAATAAAAACAAATAAAAAAGCCTTTTTTTTCCCAATGTTACAGAACCACAGAATCAGAGAATTGTTGAGGTAGGAAGGGACCTCTTGGGGTTATCTTGTCCAACCTTCTCTGCTCAAGCAGGGCCACACGGGGCTGGCTGCCAAGGAACTTGTCCAGATGACTTTAGATTATCTCCAAGGATACACGGATGGAGACTCAACAACCTTCCTGAGCAATCTGTGCCAGTGTTTGGTCACCCTCATGATGAAAAACTTATTTCCTGTGGTTCCACATGCTATCTGAAGTAGGGTACTTTTAATGGGAACTTTTAATGACAACGTGATTCCTTGACCATGTATTGGCGAGCAGAACACTGCCATTTGTGGATGAAGATTAAGAACTACTGATTGGTACTGCACCGCTGCTCTTGCCCCTTGTGACTTGCAGAATAAAGCTGACTGTACTCATCAATATCCTCACACTGTGAAGAAATGATCTCCATAGATCTTTATAAATCTATTAAGGGAATTGAGCAAACCACAGGAAAGACTAATGTCTGTAGCATAAAAGCAGAACTGGCTTATGCAACCAACTTCATGTGTATTTTAGTACTATTTCTTTTAAGCATAGCAGCCAATAGATTAAGTCTGAATTTGAAAGGTCATTTAACAAAAGTAGGAAAGAAATGCTATCTTCTAATATTCATATTTTTACATAGAAAAAAATTTGATTTTTCAAGATCAAGCTGCTTTCTCCATCTTCTTGCCTGTGGTAGATGAGCATAGCTATATTCACTTCAGTAAGACTCACCAGATGGTAATAGTGTAAAATAACCTGTGTTTTTAAGCTGTGTAGTTTTCAAATCATATATATATATATATGTATGTATGTTTTAATTCTAATACATGCTAAGAAGAAAGAAGACCATTAATTAAAAAAACAAAAAAAAAAAACCCCACCCCAAATCAACCTACAACCATTCAGAGGGTTGACAGAGTGCCTTAAAATGCCTGCTAAGGCAACTTAGATATTCAAATAGCCATACCTGCTCCTGGTGTTTAGCATGTACCAAAACAACTATTCTGGGCAGCCTCAGTTACTCACATTTTGATTGTTTAAGGCCTTTGGCTTTTCCCAAGCTATGTTGATTAGTTTGCAGGGAGAGGGACAGCACAGGCAACATGGCTTCCATTCGATGTACCATTTCACAAAATCCTTACAGTAATCAATGAAAAACATGCCAGAAAAGGAGATGCTGCAATAAATGTTGTACTGCATTGCAAAGAAAAGCTAACTTCCTACAGCAAAGATGCTGTATGTCATGCAAAGGTACCATGCAAAGATGCATGTACATTTATCTCTCTGGTGAAAAAAGACTTATCTCCAGTGAGAGAAGGATACACTTGAAAGCTGCAGTCATATTTCTCAGCCAAAACAACACTAGGGTACATCTTCAACAGTTTTCATGCTCTTATGTTGTTATTATTAAGTGACTGACGATGGCCTTATCACATACACCAAGAAAACAAGATGTTTTGCCAGCACATTTCTAATTTGATGGATCGTGACTTTTATCTCCCAGCAAGGATTCGATCTTTGCATGTCCTTTTTTATGGCTACTATTTAAGGCACTGAGCCATGGCAGTATCTCACATGAACCATTCCTAGAATACAAAAAATAGTTTAAAAATGCAAGAGAGGGTACATTTTTGCAGTAACTGGGGAGTGTGGCCGAGGGGTACATGACTCATGACACTAACGATGACTGAACCTCACAACACACTTCCCTCGTACTTGACTCTCAGTTTTCCTTTAGCACTCACAGTAGTTCAGTGCCACACTTGAAATTTAGCTGGTTTTGCCAGTGTGTCATCTTCATATACTGTTGTAAGTATACAAAGAAGAGTAAATGACAGCCACCTTTACTTTCTGATCCCCCTACTCTCCAGTCCCCCTTCACACAACATATGGAGGAAAGGAATGAACACGCAGAGCTCTTGTGACCAGAAGTTACAGATTTCCTGGGAGGGTGAAGTGGGCCACATTATCTTCCAAACATTCTGTGGACAAGTAGGCAGCAATGTTTTACACAGTGCCTGCATACCTAAAGCAGCAAGTAACTTCAGCCAAGTACATACTCACCTAATCCCCTGCTGTTCCTCACAAGAGCTTGTCAAACCCTGCTCACTTCTTGCAAAAACTCAGGTGAGGAAAGAGCCAGCAGCATTTCTGCGTTGGTCTCAGCAATTTAGTATTTAAGTGGAATCAAATCACTTAAGAGAGAAACAAAGCCAGAAGTCTTGCCAAGGCAGCAGCTCCTGTGCCCTGTGTGTCAGTGCCATCCGAATTCACAAGTAGAAAGCTATTATTCTACCATCCCAGAACACTACCCACGTCAAAGAATAGTGCATGATAACAGCATTAGAACAGATTAATTCAGTGAGATCAAAGCTTAGCAGTTTCTAACATTGGATGGTTCATGATGAATGGTCCATGATGACTGAACAGGCAAAGCATTTAAGAAGCCACACAAGTGCAGAATTATCTTTCCCTCCTCTACCACTGGGGACTCCATGATTTCCTGAGGTGGGCCTATGGGTATTTCTTTTATTTTTGTAATGTTTTTTAAGCTACTTAGGTTTTTGGTTTACAGAACATCCTGACAAAGACTTCCAAACTCAGTTTTGAAAAGTCACTGACAGATCACCCATTAATGAAAGCCAGCAAGCAAAAATCAAGGAATGCCTGAGCAAGCCACAAGTAGTTTTTTCCTTGGTCTTTGCAAAGACTTTCAAAGGACTGGGTCTCTGAATTTCCTCCTCTACTTTTCAGACTTGAAAATAGCAATATCAATGAGCTTCCCTCAGAGGATGCGAATTTTGGTATCTGTCAACCTCACTCACAGGGATTTGGAGGGAAGTGCCGCCATAATTGCATCCTATCTGGATGTACTATGATGCCCTCTGGTCCTACTATGTCAGGAAGCAGCAAGAGGGAGCTGTTCCATGAGGAAGAGGAAGCTGCGAGCCAAGCAGAGTGACAAAGCTGGCAAAGACAATGGTATCAGCAGCAGGAGCCCAGTCTCACCACACTGTGTGAGGTAAGATCCCAGAATCATACAATATTTTGAGTTGCAATGGATCTTTTAAAAATCAAGTCCAGCCCACCTGCAAACTGATCATGAATATTTCCATGGATGAAGAATCTCTGGGCAATCTGTTTGAGTGTTTTGTCACTCTCATTATAAAAAACTTCTTCCTTATATCTAATCTAAATCAACCATCCTTCATTTTAAAACCATTACCCCAGTCCTATCAGCAAGTGCCCATGTAAAATGTTCCTCTCCTTCTTTTTTTAATGAATTCCCTTTAAGTACTGGAAGGCTGCTATAAGGTCCCCCCCACATCCTCCAGGCCGAACAATCCTAAATAAGTCATAAAACATCAGGCCTGAGGTCAAGAAATCAGTCTGCAAGTCAGGGCCAGGATGTAGTGTGTGGACAGGCACAAGCAACAGGCTGCAACTGTGGAGTGTCCCAAGCAGGAACCAATCTCATTCCCAAGCAGCTGTGGGAAGCCTCTGCCATGGGAAGCCTTCTTTCAGCTTTTGGTCAAAAAAAGCCTTAAGGCAAAAAAGGTTTTTCAAATAACTCTTTCTGACCAGAGACGTGGCCTTGAGTGCAGAAGGCCAAACTCCTAGGAGGGGTGTGGAATTGCGTTCCAGGCTCTGCCACTGCTATTCCAGAGGCAAGAGGGGCTTTCCCTGCTTTCTGCACTGCTCCATACAATGCAGTTGCTTCTGTGGAAAATGCTTTACAGGCTGGATGACTGACATGACTTCCATGCTTAAGTCTCTCCTCTCTGGCGTGGCCCTTCATTTACTCTTTAAAAAAGCTATTGAGCGAATTTCAATTTAGATTACTTGAAATAACAAGATTTTAAAAGCAGTTCAAGTAGAGGAAATCACTGTTGGAAGGCCATAGCTGAACCACCAATTTCATCTTTAAAATGGATTTATATCCCATCCTCTCAAAACTCCTATTAAAAAAAAAGCTTCAACCCACAGGAGCTGACATCAGGTCAACAGGATAATATATTCTTAAGCATCACATTGATGGTACGAGTGTTTTTTCAGTGACAGTTTAGCCAATGAAAAATTCCCCTGTTCAAGTGTTGCTATAATTCAAACTCTAACTGCAAGTTACACAAATACCTCAATACTTCTCATCACTTAGAATAGTACTTTGTGAATTAGGGGCAGGTAATTTCAAGACAAAATATGTGCATCAAAGCTACCTTAAGGAACTGGTACAGGCAATAATGACCTCAAAATGACTACTCACAGGATTAAATACTGTATACAGGAGCCAGCAATTTTAACCTCATTAACTGTAGAGTAACCTCAGTTCACTAACTCAATTACTTAAATAATTTGCACAATCATTATTCCTTAATTACTAGCACAACTTTAATAGCAAAGGTGTAAAACTGTGGAGACATCATCATTAAAAAATAAAGTTGCTAGAGAATATTTACTAGGTTCTCCTCCAGTGCTTTAAATTCATTCTGCCTGAAAATGGAGCTCGGAAGAACACTGACTATTAAAGCTATGTTCCTTCCAAATTTGTCTGTTCCTTTGGAAGAATTTGAGATGCAATCTGTGAAAATGGAGAGAGACTTAACAAACTCTGGATCTGATATAGGGAGGTCAGCTTCATGATGTTTTTTTTGTTGGCAGTCTTGCATACAAATTTAAGAAGGATGAGAATGGGCTCTCGATCAGTTTTTCACTTTGATTGATGTGGGTGGTATAGTGGTGGTGTTTGATCATTTAAGAAAGCTGTAGAAAAGTTTGTAGACAAATAAGTGAGCTGTCTTGAACCTGACACCCATTGAAAAAATCAGAGGTGGGAGAAAATATTATCCCGAAAAGAAGGAGACAAGACAGCAATAGAGACACCTGCAAGTTGTCAGGGTAAGGATCACTGCGGAACTACCATCTTAGTAACTAGTTCATTGTGCATGGAAAAACAAAGGGATAGAGGAGGAAGTTCCACGACATCTCTTGGAAAACTAGCAGGGAATGGAAGGGGAGAGGGAAGGAAAATTGATTTCTCTGAGGGATGCACTGAAGAAGCAATTAATCACAGAGCAAAGAAGAAAAGCAGTACCACAGTCACAGCTGAAAGCAGCAGAGGAGTCAAACTTTGACTCATAGTGCTGACTTCTTTCCTCATAGTGCTGAAGGAAACTGCCCTGTCATGTAACTGGAAGTCAGATGCCGATTTTGAGCTTAGGTGCATAAGGAGGCCTTGGGAATGTTTTTAATAGAGCAGACTGAGACACAGAATTTGCTTCAGTTTTAGTGCAAAACCAAAGTTTGTGTGAATTGGTTCATTATAGTACTTTCATGTTGTTTTTTCCCCTGCTTTCTACAGCTGTGCAAAGCATGACAGTAAGAAAACTGTCCCCATTAGATCTATTCATTCCACAACAATAATACATACAGTACAACAACAGAATATGAATGAGCCACAAAATAATGAACTTATAATATCTACGGAGGCAAGAAGTCCATTTTTTTAACCTGCTGAGAAACAGACTACAGAAGCATTTAACCAATTATCTGTATACTCTACCCTTTTCTCAGCATATCTGGAAGCACAGGCTCTCTTCCCTGACACCTCAGGAGAGAAGCTGCCAAGCATGACTCTGCCTCTGTGCTGCAGCTACACCCACTCCTGTACTCTGTGGCAGCATCAGCGAGCAGCGGTCTCCCTTGTCTTCCTGTGAAGTGAGTGAATGTCCACCAGTCCTAGAACTGAGAATCCCAGACACATTGCTGCCAGTGACTAACCCAGCCTCCATCACCGTGAAATCTGGAGGGAACACAATGAATTCCTCCATAAGGCATATCCACCTTTATTGATTGTGGGGTCTCTTCTTACCACAATGCACTTAAGAAACTGTCATTGTTTCACACCGGATATGTGCACATGTATGCAATTTTTATGAACCACCTTCCTTTCTAGAGATGAAAGTTATCTGCCTCTGGTGTCTTTCTCTCTTGGGTTTTGGATCCTTAGTGACATTCCCATACAGGAGCTCTGTTTATCTCCTTCTAAGTGCCAGACTGGATTGATTTCCTTTCCTTAGCAAATTCCAGTCACTCCCTCCAGAATGATTTCCAAATCTTCCTGTGATCTCTCTCTGGCAGTTGGCTGGCAGTCCAGGTCCTTCTGGAACCTGACATCACACTAAGGTCACTTTCTTAAGTGTAGGTTTGTGACTAAGTTGTGACAAAAGGGGAAACCATTTTACTTTCTGCTTTCCCCCTTTACTTAACAACATGCTATATATATAGAGATTTCTGTCTCTATACCAGCTCCTGAAATGTTTTAGTGCTCTTTCACATTTAGCAGTGCTATAAAATAGCAGCATTTCAGCTGAGTGGTTTAGCAGTATTTCTATTACTTCCAGTGCCTGATCCAGCTATTCTAAAGTTAGTTCGTGGATCTCGACATTTGCCTCTGCCTGCCTTTAGACTATAGGCTTCTCAGTGCCTGCTGCGTTTGCACTGTCCTGACCAAAGATCCTCCCTCGCCCACTGCAACTGTCCTAAGACCCAGCAGTAATGTCTGCAACAAAACTAAATGTGGCCTTTTTCCTGTGTCACACAGAGGTGTCAGGCTTGGAAATGTTTGTTATACTGTCCTAGGAGAGAAATTTAATGTGTCTAGCTACTCTTAAATTTTGCAGGGTTGATTTTGAAATCCAGGGAGGCATATGCCCAACACAGCATCAAACAGATGCAACAACCACTGCTCCAAATTCTGGCTTCACTTCATCTCATTACAAAAAGCAGCTCATGTCCTGCTGTGGAGGAGGTGCAGGATTATGCAGGAGGTCAGACTCCATCATTCTGCTGATCACTTCTGTCCTTTACTGTCTAAAAATAAGTTTTCAAAGCCCTTCTTAGGTCTAATGGAGGCTTCATAAGAAATCCTTGAACTGAGATCCATTTCTGGATTCATGCAAACATCTGAATGGATCCATTTGCAAGCCAAGGCTCTGATCCAGCAGAGAGATACATTCTTATTCCCTCTACTAGCAGTTTTAAAAATTCTAAATGTTGATGCTCCATTCTGCACTTTCTGCAATTTCTTTTAAGTGACTTGCACAAAGGACAGTTGGCTAATATTCAGCACTCAGCTTTGTACAGGAGCTGGTGGTCATAAAAAGTGCAAAGCAATATTCCAGCAAATTTCCTTGTACTCCTGCACTTCAGTGGGGTTATTTGCTGTTGCTCATGAACATTTGATTTGCAGCAGCAGAACAGGTGATATTACCAGTTTCTTCTTACATCCTCAAGCTAGTAATTCATTGTACAATAGGAAGCCAGTATAAGACAATTGAAAATGGCAAAAAAAAAGTTTTGGGAAATATCTAATTCCTGAAATGACAGAGGTTGGATCAACTTTTCTTTTTTTTCCTAAACAAAAATCACAAAATTCTGTTTTCACACTATTTTTATAGCAGCTGCTGAATATGCTTACAGCAATTTCCACTTAAAAGAATAACCATGATTTTTGTAGACTTGCCCTGTATTAAAATGTTTGGGCCTAGCAATATCTGGTATCTGAGCAATACAACATTACATAAAATTCTTGGATTTTAATAACATTTCTGGATATGGATCAGTTAATAAACTTTGTTTCATCAGCCACCTAACAGATACCCAGCTATGACTTCTTAATGAATGTTTCCCTGAAATGAAATCTGGAACATTTCAAACTACCAGACTGAGGGAAAAAATAATTCTCTGTAAGAAAAATCCTGTTGCAGATTCAGTTCTATATAGCTGAAGCTCACTTTATTTCAATTGGCAGCATTTCCACCTTTGAAAATCTTCTCATATAGCATTGTGGCAGTCTTTTATGTTCACAGTGATTATTTACTGAACAATATGCTAAAATAGGTTGCTGGAAGTGCAAGGCCAACTGTTCCCACGCTGTCCAGCTTCCATAAGTGCTGTATCCCTTCTGGACCTATAGGTTCTGCAGGGTAAGGAAGGCACAGAGCCTTTTCCAGGTGCAGGCTTGAAATGCTTGAACATCAGGACTAAGAGTCTGCACACTTTGAAGTGGTGTTTCACAAAGTCAAGTGGCCAAACTGCAAATGTTAAGCCCTCCCCCTGCTCTGGGGTGCAAAGTGCAGAGCTGCACCTGCAATGGGAACTGCACCTGCAATGGGAGCTGCACCTGCAGTGGAAGCTGCACCTGGTGATGGAAGCTGCACCTGCTAATGGAAGCTGCACCTGGCAATGGGCGCTGCACCTGCAGTGGGAGCCATACAGTCCATGACAGCTGCCTCTTGCTGGCCTCAGCTGCAGGTGTCAGGATCATGAGGCGACCAGCCAGGTATCACCTATGCTCTGTCTGGAAGGTGTGCAACATGCCCTGGAGAAGACTGTGACACCTTGGGCTGCCATGCTTCCATCTTTCTTTTTATGAGAAGGGAAGACTGGAGAGTGGAAACAAGCCCCAGTGCTTGAGCTTACATTACAAACCTGACATGGGGAGATGCCAGCCAGCCCTAGCATGAATCCAAGCTGGACCAGCACAGGCTTGCTTTGTAGTCCTGTTGTACAACCCTGAGCTTAAGGCAATAAATCAGCTTCCTTGTTCCCATCTTAACACTTTTATAGCCCCTGCTACAGACACTGCCTCATAATATTATCACAGAAAAATAATATTTGTGATGATGGTGGAGTTGAATCAGCAGTGAGTGCAACTTAGGCACTGAGCTGATGATGAACAGTGCATCACTGACTGTGGAGAGAGAGCCACAGCTACAGTAATGAAACATTGGGGACGGTGCTTCCTGTGATAAACAATATGCCACTTCCTTGCTGCTTCCTCCAAAGCATTGTATAAGACACTACTGATCAGCTGCATGTAGGTGACATAGCAGTTGCCAAATTGCTAATTTATGGGGGTTTGTCAGGCAAATAGCAACAGTGGCTGTGGAAGAACTATTAATGAATGTGAAAATGGATTTTGCTCCATTGTCCATAATTGTCAGGACACTGTAATACATTGGTAATCAGACAGTTTTAGGCAGTCACACCTTTTTTCCAAAATCATTAATTAGAACAGTTCGGCTAAGCCAATGGTGTACATTTCTCTTGAGTTCATGAACTGACTTTTGACAGAAAAACACACAGACAGGAAAAGGGGAGGAAAAAACCCACAAAGGTGGAACTAAGACATCCCAGCTAGGGACTGCCTTTTTTTTATGGCATAAGTGAAAAGATACCAAAAATGACCTTTTCATGAAACAAATACCTTTCAATCTTGTCAGCTCAGCATGAGTGTGGGTATTTCAGCTGCTGGACTGAACTGCAAAATGTCACAAACATCAAATGCAGGTGTATCCTCTCTGGTATAGACACTGGGGTTGCAGCGTCATTTTTGCAAAAGTAACAAAACAAAACAGAGCTTACTATACCCGCTGAGGAAGGAAGGCAGCACAGGAGAACATCTAGTCCAAGGAAAGATTTTACAACCTCTCTGGGCAACCTGTGCCAGTGTTTGATCAGTCTTTGAGAAAACGTTTAAGTGGAACTTCCTGTATTTCAAATTGTGCCAATTACCTCTTGTCCTGTCACTGGGCACTAGAGTCTGGCTCTGTCCTCTTCATTTCGCTCATCCCAACCCAATCTGGTATTTACACCAATGGGCAAGATCCCCCAAGTCTTCTCTTCTCCAGGCTGTACAGTCCCAGCTCCCTCAGGCCCTCCTTACAGGACAAATGCTCCAGTCCCTTAATCTTCTTTGTGGCCTTTCACTGGGCTGGCTCCAGCACATTCATATCTCTCTTGTGCTGGGGAGCCCAGCACTGAAGCCAGAACTCCAGATAAGTCTCACGAGCACTGAGTGGAGCGGGAGGACCACCACCCTCAGTCTGGTGCCACCCTGCCTGCTGCAGTACATGGGCACAGCCAATCAGGTCCCAGGTGCCAAAAGACAATACAAAACTTGTCAGAGTCATAGAACCATTGAGATTGGAAAAGACTTGTAAGATGATTGAGTCCAACTGCTAATTTTGCACTGCCAAGTCCAACACAAAACCCTCCTCCTTAATGCCCAAGCATTTGTAGAAGTTGGAAACTACTCAGCCAACCAGCTAGGAATGTGAAGGCAACATCAGAAACCTGGTTGGGGGAGAACTTTTTCAAATATTCTGGAGCATTATGCTCAGAGATTTTATTCCTATACTTAATCTACCTAATCTTTTGTCATTTTCAAATAGCACTAGCAAACTTTTACATAAACAAACTACTTGACTATTCAGCTGGAAGCCATGTGTGGAAGCCATTCTCTAGCTCTTCTAATTGTGCAGAGACTACAGCTGTTAAATGTTGACACTTGGGGGTTTTTTGCCTGTTTAAGAGACAATCAATTTATAGAACAATTTCACAAGTCTATGTAGCTTATCTGCACAAGTTTTTTTAGTTTAGCTTTTGGATTGAAACACTTCCAGCACTTCAAACAAGTGTCACATGGCTTTCTGAAGCCTGCTACAGAAATCATAATAAAAGGCCTATTGTAGAAAAAGCATAACTAAACACACAAGGAAGACACGATTCATTGGACTGGGACAATTCAATGTCTTCTGTAGAGAAGTATTTACTTCTTCCTGATTCACCATTACCTGAGCTATTTCTCTAAGCAGCAGCAAAGTGTCAAAAGCAAGAAGAATTTTAACAGCTCAGAATATGAACAACAGACTTATACTGAGATACAGCCAACTGAAGCTGTCATAAGGAAGATGAGATAGACAGGTTTGCTCAGGGATTGAACATTATAAGCAACTCAGTAGTGCTGGCTGCAGACGTGCCTGCGCACACACACACAGAAGAAAGGAAATGAAAGCCCATAAAAATGTATATAAGATATGAGAAACTTTTAGAGATGCAGTGTAGCCTGGCAAGGGGTGTGGAACGATGACCAAAACTAGACTCCTACTCTATTCAGAGAAATGGGATTTTGTAGGTGTTCAAAATAACAGAATTGTAGTAAAGAAAAAGCAGGCTCTGTATTAATTCCTTTTTTGAATGAAAAAGCTTGTAAGACCCTGAATAATGATTAAACCCTCAGGTCAAAGGTACACCTACCTGGACAGGAGAGAAATTGAGACGCTATTCTTGCTGAGTCAAGGTGGAAAGAAGATATTTATTGAACTTAATCAAAAAGTTAACTGAAAGGATTTAAACAAACCTGGCAGAAGAGATAGAGGCTTTACTGCAGGAGTATGGGAAGCATGAGAATGTCTCCAAAGGGCTCAACACCCACAGCTGCAATTTTTGCTGCAGAAAAACATCCAAAGTAAGGTTGAAACCTGGCTTCTGAATTGCTTTTGGTGGTGTTAGGAGGTTTGATCACAGGTTTGCTATTTATAAGAAAGGAGCCAGAGTCAACACATTTCTGGACTAAAATCACTGTAACTATAAAAAGCCATGAAATACCATTTCTAAATATGCATGTTAAGTATCAAGTAGATATTTCATAGTAGATACACAGGAAACGACTTCAACTACTGATCTACACAACAAATTTTTGTTCCAGGCAAAAGGACAAAATCCTTGTTATTTCGCACAAAGTGACCCTAGGAGGATATGAACTAGCTTCATTTTGCTTTGGAAGCCTCTCAATGCCTCATATTTCATGGGTGATGGATAGCTGTCTATATTTCACAGGAAGAGCTGCCATGCAGGAAGGCGCCTTTCAAACAAGAATCACAGAATAGCTGTTTGTGATAATGGTTTACGGTGCACTTGCAGCACGTATGAAATCCCTTCAGAACCCAAGATGATTCTTATAAAAAAGATAAAACCAGAACTGAATTTTGGGGACAATCAGGCAATAATTCCATTGTGAATTGTGACTGGGGAAGGGTCATAAATCAAGCAAAGATCTGCCCAGCAGTGTAACCCACTTGCCAGCAGAGTTATCTGAAACATTCAAGTCTCTGGCAGCAATTTTAACTAATGAATCCACTGTAATTAACTCATTAGCAGTTGTTCCAATGACTTTAGCACTGTGAGCCTCTGAGGCTCCAGAAAGCTAGATATTTTAGAGGCTGTAAATTTTGCTAGAATGTGGCAGATGTTTGCACAAGGCTCTCCTCAGTAAACAGAAGTGAGTTCAACCATCTTCCACTTCTTGGGAGAATGTAACCTTTGTGGCAGCCCTTCCTGGCAGAACACATCCTATGGTGCTTTTCCATGGCTACTCGGGCTACATAGCAAGGCCAGCAATAAACACACATCGTTTTATGATTAACAGTCAGGTCTTTCTTTACTTTTGGGGCTAAAACAAAACCTCCTACAGCTACAGCTCCATTAGGGACTAGAGCAGCTGGCAGTCCTGACTTTGTGCAGCAAAGAACAATAGATGTATAACACACAAAGGTCATTTCTGTGACAGAGTGGGACCTGCTCTAACAAGTTATGAATATGCAATAGAAAATGGAGTTTGACAGCTGTTTTCTGTTCTCCAGGCTGAAGTCCTGCACAATGCACTCTTCCCTTAAGTGGGTCTTGCAAAAGCTACTGAAACCCACCACAGCATCACGCCAAGCCCCATATCAGTCGATGCTGCTCCTTGACCAGGAGTGCATGACCCAAAGGCTTCCCTTGCAAAGCGTCCCAAGCAGGAGCGCCTTATCCAAGTCCATACTGCACAGGTTCAGGCACTGAGTCAGGACAGGCCACTGGGGTGCCAACTATGCAGCCACCAACTGCATCCTCAATTAGATATCACCCAAATTCTCTGTATGTGCCATGTACAAGGCCAGAATGCTGCCTAGACAACACTAATCCCAGTGTGCAAGTGGGACCAGAGGGTCTTTCCAACCTAGGCAGCCCTCAGCAACCCCTGCCCCTTTTCATCAGGGGCACAGCCTTCCAGTAAAAACATACTGCAGGAAAAGAGGGAGAAAAGCCACTCCACACCACAACAGCTATCCACACTTATCTGTTCAGAACCCATTCTTGCCAGTATGCCCCAAGGACAACACATGCAAGTCTTGGCCTTCACTAGGCTGGACTCCTTGAAGATCCCCGTTCCACAGTGGGTGCTCTCCTCCAAGTCCTTCTGGCACACGTGTGTTTTACCACCATCCCTGTCAATTCTGCTTCTACTGGTTATGTCACATTCCTCCTCATGGAGAAGCAGGGAGCCACAGAGACACTGTGCCACGTTTTCCTGTGGGATTGGCTCTGACATGTAAAACAGAGCTAGAAAAGCCTAGCCTGCCCTTGGTTCATATGCCTAGTACAATCCTTTATACTCTAAGGCAGAGGATCTGGACAGACTTGTTGCTTTGAGAATAACAACACATGTTTCAGCACTTAAGTTGTTTCTTGTATCAGATGCTCAATGAAAAATCATCTGCATTTTATTTTTAAATATTGAGAGAAACATTTTATGAACTGTCATTATCTAGTTTGGCAGATAACACATGTAGCTGGGTCACAGTTTCTAGAGTTTCATCACAGTTTGGTGGTAGTTAAGCGTTTTCTAATGAAAGCTAGAATTTGTAGACACTGACAACATACCGGAACTGCAGGGGGTAGAAAAACACAAAACCAGATAATTCTGAAAGACTTCAATGAAGATCATGAGAATATGCAGTCCAGCCAATGCCTGCCCAAGTCTGGGTACAGCAAAAACAAGCACCCTGGGGTGCTGCTCTATTTCTTTTATATCTGGACCCTGCTGACACTAAAAGAGAACTGGGGGAGGAAAGGACAGCTCTGTTATGAAGGCTGGGAGGAACACGACAGCCCAGTCAGGACACACCCGGGGCGCTGGTCTGACTTTGTTTAACTCAGCCTGCAGCCAAACTCCAGCTTGCAGTAGTAATTATACAGCTCCTAGTGCACCAAAAACATGGCTCCTGAAAAGCCAAGAGGAGATGTAAGATCTGTTGGGCCAAGCACCCTCCCAGACCGTGTCCAGGACAGCTGGCAGCTCAGCCACAGACCAAACACTCTTAGAAGAGGCACGCAATCTCCCCTGATCTGCTGGCAGAGCAGCAGCTCTGTGTTGGTGAGCTTGAGCCCTTCAGGAAGATAACCTTCCACCACTCCTGTGGTGTTGGCACTGCCTGACTGGGCAGACAGGACAGATGACACCAGAACAAAGTAAAAAGCAGCAGCAAGTGCCAAGCAAGACAGGACCTCACTTCAGCTCGATCAGAGTGTGCCAGACAGGTGAGAATACAGCCCCTGAAGCAGCGATCTCAAACCTCTGGTGTGGCTGATAGCTGAGGTAGCTGTCCCCACATTTTTAGCTAATTTTCGTATGCAAATAGGATATCATCTTGCATGTTTGAAGAATAACCTTTACTACAGCTACTGATGTCCTCTTCAGCACAGATAGACTGTGCACTTGCCACAATCAACTGATACAAACCTAGTCTTTCTCGGTCTGCTGCATTCCAGTTTTTGGAGGAGGAAAAGACTAAATTTGAAGCTTAATTATTTAAAATAAATTAGTCTCCTCACTTAAGAGTTAGAGATGTGATTTAACAAGTTGGGGACTGACATTTAAAAGTTTAGTGGTGAGTCAGACTGTGCCAAAAGGGTGCAATTGAGAACAGAGTGAAAAGTGAATGTAAACTCTCTGGAGCTTTAATCTTGATTGCAATATTACTGACAAACTCAGCCCAGAACTGACCCAGATTCATCTTGCCTAGCTTTTTAAACATAGATGTGACACCCCATTTAGAAACTGTTGTCCTACACACCATCTGTAGTTTATGGAGAAAAATCAAGACCTCTGGGGGAAATCAGCCTGATCTGAATCCCAGATCTCAACAGCCTGTTAGCAATATTCCCTTCCCTTTTAAAAGAAGTCTCCTGATTGCATCACCCCTTGCATCTGTGAGCTGTAGGAGTCAGGCTGTTCATAAAAATCTGCGTTAGACACCAGAACATCTAGAACTTACCCTCTCTACTCAACTTTCCTCGCTTGCTGTGTTGCCTGCTCTGTCACTCTCCTACAATGACCACCGAGGATTCCTGTGCTTCAGGGGCACGGCCCAGCAGGTGCCATTCTGCACACACAACAGGTACTGCTCACATCCATGCTCCTGCGTTAAAGCATGGAGTTTACACAGCCGTCTGGAACACATCTCCAGGTGATTTTGAGCACCCACAGGCGCAGGACTCCAGATGAAGCCTCATGAGCCTTGTTTAACAGCTGCCAGTTTGAGGTGGCCCCCATGGCCACCAGGGACACCTCTCTGCTGTCCAGCAGGACCCACACTCCTCTTCTGAAAAGCTGCCCCAGCCTATACTGGTATTCGGGGTTATCCTGCTTCAGCTGCTGGTCATTTTGGCCAGACTGCCAGGATGCTTCTCAGTAGTAGCCCTGTCCTCCAGCCTATCAACCTCCCTCATACAGGGAGGGCTCTGCTTCCCTTTACCATCTTTCCAGGCATTTCAAAACGTAAAAACATCCCACCTTTGTTTCCTTTTGCCTCTTTGTGAATCCCCCCATACAAGGGGCATAATTACAAAGTGGAATAAGAAACTATCTGTGACAGATTACCATGAGACTCCATTAATGAAGCTCAGAAAAAGGAATAGAATGGGGAAACTTTCACTGTTCTTGTGTTTTAAGTGCACACAGACAATGCAAGATTCCTATTTGCCTTAAAGGTACATAAATTTTTACTGGCTTTATTTGCTGGAAACAAAGCGTAATGTTCAGTATCACAGCACAATGATAGGGGTCTGTAAGTTGTACAGTCACTGGCTAGATCAATAAAATAAAAATGCAGTTTCAAATCGACCAAATATAAAATAACTTCTCTGAAGGCAAAGAACCAGAACAGTCTACGAAGTTGATGGACCGTTGAAGAAAAAGATTCAAGAGTTCTTTCAGTAAAGTTCTTCAATTTGTCAAGGTGTAATAAACTGGTATTTAAAAATATACATTGTACTATGCTTAGCTTGAAAATCAAGAGAGACCGTACCACTACTATAACTAAATAAATAAATAAATTGATTGTACTATCAAAACACTGTATTCATGCTGCATTTTTTTGAATAGGAAAAGAATATAATTTCCTGTAGTGAACTCAAGGTGAAGAGGGATTAAAGTGATAACATTTAAATGAAGTGCATTTGTTTATATAATCTAAAATAGGTGGGGAATAATGACACAGAAGAAAATATCAAGATGACAGTGCAAGCTATGGAAGATTTTAAGATGCCCTTTCATGCCGAAAAGCAATGCTATAATAGCACTGTCCAGTTCCATGTATCTGTGTTTTCCCTAATTCTTCCCCAACATTCTCAATGTTTATAAGTGGTTACTGTTTCAAAGTGATCAGACTTGCAACACATTTTGTTTTGTATAGGGATACTGCCCAGTTTCAGAATTCCAACAGGAAATTAAGATTCTGCAATCACAGTTTGCATTTAGAGATAAGAAAACATTAGTTGTCCTCATCCTATAAACCAGCTCCCCAGTTAGGGAAGACACACCCTAAGAAGATCTTTTTGTTTCTGTTTTTTCCCCAGAAAAGACAACAGGCTAGTTTTTAAGGCACACCCACATTACATATGGAAAATGTAATTCCAGGTACTTCATTGGTATTGACCACAGCAGGGATTCGAACACAGCTGTCACAGGGCAGTGTCCTAAGTGGAATCATACAGTGCTATTAGGAGCATTTTGCAAATGGTCCATGAGCTGGGAACAGCAGGAGCATATCCACATATTGCACTGATGCTTTGGGAGTTCACAGGGTGAGAAACACAGCAGGGCCGGGAACAGGACACTGGGGTCAGGCTCCAGGTTTTGAGGATAGAACTCCCTAGGAAGAGATTGCTTTCCTTAGAGTAAAGAGAAGAAAGTCACAAGGATACTGGCTGGAAGACACCCCCAGTGGTCACCCAGAGCAACCTCCTGCCCAAAGCACGAGTGCTGCCAGCACCAGCTCAGCTCTGCCATGGCTTTGTCTTGCTCAGTCTTAAATACTCTGACAGGCAAAGAGGGCACCACCCACCCAGAGATAAGGCTTCTCCTTGCATCTAATCTGAGCCCTGCAAGCTTCAGTGCAGCCATTTATCCCTTGCCATATGTTTTGACTCCACCAAGAAGACTTGGGCTCTGTCATCTCTATCCCTGTTCTTTAAATAGCTATACATTGCTCTATACCATACCTGCCCTTCAACTTCTTCACTGATTCCCTCATTCCCTCACTGTAGTTCTTGTTGACCCACTGGACCCTCTTCTGTAGGTAAACAGATGTTACTGCTCCTCTGAGGGATATCCAAACAAATCAGGAAACACTACATTAGGTCACTTCAAGGTTTTTCTCCTTTTCTTTCCCTTCCCTGAACTTTCTTTGCAAAACAAGCGAATTACCACAAATAGTTGCAATGATACAAATTAACCTTATCTGATAAAAATTAACATGACCCAAAAGTTGTTCCATTGATCCATGACAAAATATGGGGTTATCTTCTTTACTTGAGGTGCCTAACAAAGACAAATAAAGAAACAAAGATTTACGCCTAGGCTATTCTTTTTTTCCTAGCTGATAATTGAAAAACGCACCTGAAAAGAGCAATTAATCTTCCTTATCTGAGCTGACTTATCATAAGAGGCATCACCTTCTGGAGTTGTCTGTTCACTTCATTGCCTACAAATGGAGGGTGATAGACTTAGGCTCAGACATCAAGCTTAGTGTAGATGACTCCCATGTTACTAGCAGTGTTTGCTAATAATATGCAAGCTAAACAGACAAGCTAAGTTCCTCTCCTAAATTCAAGCTGGTTTGATAAAGCAAGCAGGAGTAAAAATGTGGTTATGTTTTGATAGAACAAGAAGCAGTTACAAATCTAAATGCAAGGATGGCATTAACGGTGCAATTTGCATCACTCTCCAAAGCTAATGTGCAGCCATTACACTTCCTTTTAGTAGAGTGCAAAATGTACAGTATATATTTAATTCAAATTTGCAGACTCTGTGAAGTTTCACTGCATTCTTACAACAGTGGACACCTTAACTCTGTTCTCTTACTTCATTCATCTCCTCTATGAAATTCCTATACATTATTATAAAAGGAACACATGACATCTCCTAATTTTAGTCTCAATTGCACATTGTTATTTTATATGATTTGTCAATATTACACCCATGAAGTGCAGAAATGTAAGCCCTTCTCTACTAAAAAACCACTCAAAAGCCTAAGCTCTAGTGTTATTCATACCCCTGCAACACCACGGCAGATTTAATTTATCAGCACCAGTGTCTTTTTCAAAGCTGACAGCAAGGAGTAAGAGCATTGTGAGGGGTCATCGCATTTCACAAATGTTTTGGCTGGGAGAGGTAGATCAAAAGGCATTTTGGCAAGGAAAAAGAGAACTCCTAGGAAGAGAAATGTAAGAAAAGTACCTAAGTTAGGAATTTATCCGCCCCCTTGCTCCAGAGTAGAAGCACTGAGGAAGTGAACTGAAACCCTGGCTTGCCCTCGAGCAGCCAGGTGTGATGGACTGGACTAGACCAAGAAAACCAGGAACACACCGAGCAAGGGGGCCGGGAAGGGAAGATGAAGAGTGGAACCTTCACTCCAGTGCAGAAGCAGCCCTTCCTGAAGACACGATGCAGTGTCATCCGAAAGCCTTTATGCAAAAGGTCTGATTTCTAGACAAGGTGTTTTTCAAAGCCCTTCAATCATGCAGATCACTTTTAGATGACTGATATTGCCATTCTGCCAAATAGAAAGAGTTGGGACCAGTGAAAAAACTGAAATCTTAACTACCACGGGTTTTTTCTTCTATAAAATGATTATTTTATATGTATTTATATACAGGAACACCTATGAAACAAATGAGATGGTATAGAATTGCAATTCTATGCTTTTCAACAGAAACACTGTAGTTCTGTCTAAGCCAAAATTATTCAAAAGAGAAACATATTTAACTGATGGAATGAGAAATTCAGTGCGGCAAAGATCTTATTCAGCCTCGATAAAGTCTGAGCAAGAAAGAGAATGAAAGAGAGACAAATTCACATTAGCACTGGCTCTGAAGATACAGAGACAAGCTTGGCGGGGGGAGGGCCAGGGGGAGATGGACATTTAATACCATAGTTTTGGCAAAGACTCATATCCTGTAATTTTAGCTATCAACAGAGCATCCTTCAGAGAGTGGTGCAAAGCACAAATTCAGATTCCTTCCAGTCTGAGAAGCAAAGACAAACTAGACTGCTAACACAGGGATCTGTAATTGTTGACTGGAATTTAAGAGAAGTATTAATTTTCTTCTGGCAAATTGAAATAGATTTATATTTGGCTTACTAAAGGTATTCTGGTACATAATGGTGCAAAAAAAAAAAAAAAAAAAAAAAA
>VZTH01003243.1:481721-517130 GCA_013397815.1 Aleadryas rufinucha | reverse complement strand
AAAAAAAAAAAAAAAAAAAAAATCCAGCAGAGAATTGGTAGCAAAAGCAAAATACCTCAAACTTAAGCCTTGTGCCATACCTTGCAGTCATGACCTTCAGCTCCAGCAGTTTCTGCTTCTCCAGCTCCCTTATCTAACTTTCCATATAACGAGTCCAGCTCACAGAAGGCGAGTTCACTGAGCACATTTTCAGATCAAGAACCTTATTAAAGGAACATAATGTGAGGAAGATAGGACCAGGTGATTGACAGTAATTGTATTGGAAATGGAAAGGCTGCATAGCCCTTTCTGAAATGCAGATTTCTGAGGACTGTGAGAGGTTGAGATCCAATGCTGCACTGGGCCCATTAAACAGCTTTTTAGGCCAGAAGGGCCTTCAGAGTCTCACTTCACAGGCCACAACATTTCACTGTTTAATTCCTTCATTAAAGCAGTAAGAGTTCATTGTGCTGTATCGTATCTAGATTAAAAAGGATTTTCAATGAAAAGAATAATCTATAAAACTCCTAGATAAAGTTATTCCAACAGTTATTTAGCCTTGCTGTAAAAAGTCCTCTTTTTTGTCACCTGGAATAATCTGGTTTTAGAGATTGAGTAGCATCATGCTTTCATTCACTAGATTAAATTGTCATCCTGTATCAAAAAATGTCACTGTGTAGCAACTCTTAAACCACGATAAAATAGCGTGCCAACCTTCTCTTTGTCAAAATAAAAAGACTGTGCTTCTTCACTTCTCCTCGCAGGCAGCATGTCCAAACCTCTGACTGTGCTGGAAGATTTCAGAGGCATTTAAAACACCAGCACCACAACTGGACTCAGACCCCAGCAGCAGCTTCACCAGGACAGAAGTCACATCATATCTTAACTCCTACAGGATATCTCTTCACCAGATACATTCAGGTATCCCTGGTTTCCTTAGTGCCACACTATACACGGCGTGGTTCCAGAGCTCCCTGACAGCACAATGGCTTTGAACCACCAGTCAGAGGTGGCAGCTGTGGAAAACAAGAGCCTGAAACACCTGAGTGAATGCTGTCTTATGAAAGACTATGTTGTGGTGATGCCTAAAGACTTTTGGCTTTTTTCATATATTTGTAGCTTTGTAGATTTTTAATATATAGTTGTATAGTTTCTAGTACTTTTCCTGCCCTTTCTCACATTTTAGAATAATAAGCTAACCCTTTCTAATACATTCCTGAAATTCTGTTTAGTCTTGTTCTCAAGAAGAGAATTTCTGAGAAGGACATCTTGGTTTTCACCAGAATTTGAGAAACATAACAAGATATAGGGCAAAGAGTCCCCTGGACCAACTCTAAGGGGCAGACACAAGGGTGGGTTACTGGGGCAACTGATCTTTTACTGGATGTACCTGCTAGATATACTAATTAACCTTTTAATAATTGCACAAATCCTGTATCACGTGCACATAGCCATATTTGTGCACCTCAAAGCTTTCATTAAAGAACTGCTTTTTATCTTACCCCTCTTAATATCGTTTAGAATCCTAATATCCATCTTAATATCATTTTGTCTTTTGATTCTAGGCAACAGTGGAGTCAGAAATACCTGAACTAGCTTTTAAAAACGTCACTGTGACAGCACGGAGCTCTATACAGCTAAATTTATCTTGTTTCTTGGCAGTCTACAGCATAGACATACTGGGTAAGATTCATCTGGCCAAGTGTAGACATACACATCTGAGCCAGACACCCTTGGCTCCTATATGGACATCTCTGAGAGTAGGTGTTTGAAATAGATTACATGAGTCACCCCTTAAAAGAGTCTACTTTTCTCCATGGATCACACAGGGAACCTAGAATAGCTCAGAGGTAGGCACCTCCAGGCTGTAGTAAAGTTTGCCAAATTGAATCCCACCCACTCCAAGGAGAGAGGATAGACTCTTGAAAAAAACCCATCAGAAAATTTCAGAAGTCCTGGTTTTGCCTTTTTCTTCTTCCCCTTTCCATCAGGCTTTGTATGAAAACACTGAGCATTTGAGGGAAAATTGGAAAGAGTTTTGTCAAACTTTTTCATTCAAAATGAACCTTTCCAAGTACTGTATGATACTTTAGCACTGCTTCACTTCAGACTTGCATGTATTAAGAATTTCAGATTAATTTGCTTTATTTAAAGAATCTCTAATGGAAAGTTACACTTTTCTATATCATTTTCCACCTTGTTTAAAACTATCAGCCTTTTGTCATTTCAACATTTTAGTAGTTTCTTCCCTTTTTTCTGTATGATTTCAGATAAGTCTGGAAAAAGGTGAGTGAACACTTCAGTGTTTGCATTATGACACTAATGTATATCAGGGTGCTGCACCAATTGCAGCTCGGTGATTTTGGAGACTTTTGTGTTTCTCATTTGGTTTTGGCAAGTAACAATATTTATGTGCAATGTGTTGCTTAGGAACTACATAATACTAGATACTGCATGAACTCAGTAATTATTACTGCAGTTGACCTTCATTTCTCTGTAGACATTAATAATTAGAGTACATATTTTCATTAGGACTTGCGGAAAAAAAAAACCCAACAACTTAAAACACTCAAATCCGAATAACAAAGTATTTCTTTCTGCTTAAAACTGTCCAGTCTCATACTGATCAAATGGGAACAGCGTGTAAGTGGTGCTCACAACCTGAGATTCCAAGGGGTCCATGCACCTTCTTAATTTCTTTGATTTACTTTTTGAGAACAAAGTGATCGGGCAGGTTGAGCCCATGGTGCTGGACATAAGATGTAGTTTCAAGATATAGCTCAAGAGATTTCAAATGAGGTCCTCTGCTACTTATTGCTTCAGTAAAAATAGAAGAAATTATTTCCAGCTGAAAAAATTCCTCTTTTTCATTTTTTCTTCCTTTAGATAGAAAAAATTAGTATTTTTTATTAAAAATTGTTATTTTAACCCCTCTTCTGTGCTGTTCTCCTGGGATGCAATAGTTTAAGAGAATCAGGAAGATGTGGCCACAGAAATGCCATTCATTTGCCAGTATCAATTACCCAATGTGCTACTGATCTTAGAAGCTGTGCTAGGTAAATGAGTTGGAAGAGACTCACAAATATAATGTTGCCGTTGTCCTCTCTTTGGTTATTCTGATACATTCATCTTCCATGTGCAAAGTCTTCTCTTACTGGCCTCTCAAGCATGTACATTTGAAAGAAGTAATATTTCTTCCTGTAATACAGCATTATTTCTCTTTTTCCCTGTTTGAAGAAGACAACCAAAGATGTTCTCATTTTAAATGGTGACTGAAAATACAAGAAATTCTCAATATTGCTCTAAAGCAAGTTAAATTAAAGTTTTGCCTTTGAACTAGGATGGAACATTATAGGTCAAATTTTCATTTACTTTGGGGTATATTTAATCTGAAGTTTTGGGTGTTCTTTTGGTCTTTCTCAGCAGCTCTTTTAAGTTTCAGCAATGAAAAAGGTTAGCATGCAAAAGCTGAAAAGTGGAGTATTTCTGAGTACACTAAATGAAATGCACCTTTTACATCGCACCATAAAATTAATTATGCCAGAGAGAAAGCAAACTCGTGTTATACAAGCTCTCCCATGAAAATAATTCAGACCAACAATCAACACAGACATATGAAACAGCATTGTTACAAAGGTTTTCTCCTCAAAATTTATAATGAATGCAAATTTGAATTCCACACTGCAAGATAATGCTGAATGCCCAAAAGATAAATTATGGCAAGGTAGATTTCAAATAGAAGAAACTATGAAGTACTTAAGAAACAAGATTACACAAACAGTGCTACATTATAAGCATCCAGCTTGTGTGGTAGAGTCCATTTTTATTTAGTAACAACATGATGCAGGATCATTTACAGATAAAAGATCAAGAATCCCATTTTTAGACACAAACCAAATAGTTCTTTTAATGAGACATGGATCCTCATGTATTTACATGAGTTAAAAATGACATAAAATCTTATCTAAAGAAACTATTGTTTGACCATGAAGCAGCACTTATATCTTTTACTTGCTAAGTTTACAAACTTTTTATGAGTGGTATCTCAGTTTCCTCAGTCATTCTGTGATTGGTATACAAGCATAGAGCAGTATTTAACTTTTTGATCATGTAACCGCACTTGTTGGCTGACTTGGTTTTTTCTGTTGTGGATAGGACAAATTACATTGCACTGGGCTTTGTTGTGGTACAAGGATTGTGTCATCCCTTTTCATTATTTAACTCTTTTTTTTTTTTCAATAGACTCACACTGTAGCTACATCAATTATAATGAAAATTACTAATTATAGTAGTAATACTCATTATGTTGTGCATATATTAACAGCACTTGATTCCTGGTGTATAGCACACTGGAAATTCAGCTTGATTTTTGTGGCTCTTACTGCATCCCAAAACTGCTCTTTCCCCCAGACAGACAAGGTCTTCATGTTATAGCACCGGTTTGTTTCAGAATTGGCATTAACTGGTACATTTATTTTATAAACGTTGAAACTTAAGCATTTTCTCTTCACCTCCAGATTTTCTCACCCCTTGACACTGGTCAACTCTTCAAAGCACCGCCTGACAAGGGGACAGAACAACAGCCTGAACAGAGGCATCCTGCTGGGAAACAGCAGCACCCCCCTGACATACATCTGCCACAAGTTTCTTCTAGCCCATCATTAAGACCAGTAGTCGTAGACTAAGATTTTTTTAGAAGTTTAATTTGATTTCACACAACAATATTCCAGCTATGGTATTCATTCAACAGGCCTAGTGCCATGATTTAGGAGTGTGCTTTTACGATGTACACAGAAAACATTTTCCCAGCGTGCGAATTCTTTTATGGTTCAACATACAGAAGCAAAAAAAAAAAATTCCTGGATTTATGTTTCCACCTTGGAAAAATGTTCTGTTTCTATCCTGGAAAAAAAAACCCAAACAGCTGGATATTTGTATCTTCTGCAGATTTTCCCCAAAAGATCAAGTTTGAGAGCTTGTTCTGGTGACGCCCAATAGTCTACAGCCCTACGTGCTGTCACACACACTCTGTCTCTCACCAGGCATGGTTCTGCAGCTCAGAGTCCACGGAGAGGGGCAGGCAGGCGACTGGAGAACAGGAGTTGCTTCAAACATTGAAAGAAAGACAACCTAGTAGGACAAGGCATCTAGATGAGCAGAGGAGAGCTCATGTAATGGTCTCTACTCCTCAAAAATGTTTCTTTGTAAAGTCATAGCTTCCCCAAACTACAGCTGTCTGTGTAAGAAAAAAAAAACAAACAAAAAACAACCCTAAACCAAACAAACAAACAAAATAAAAAACAAACTGCAAAATATGTGTATAGTCCTGAATACTCAGTAGCAGCTTTACATGGAATGAATAAATCCCCTAAACAATAAATCAATGGCCATAACGTGAGCACAGATCTGCCTCTCGTGCTACCTGGCGTATATGAATATTATTTCCAAAAAAAAATTCATAAGGATTCACTTCTGTCTCAACAGGGACAAGGCAAAGGAAGGGATGATGGTTTAATGCAAGAAGTTAAGATTGACTGTCCAGAGCAGTCCTGTTATTTACTTGGCTCTCAAGCACACCCAAAGCACACAGCTTTGGTACACACCAGGTAAAGAGAGCTCTGCAGGCTGCTTACTGCTGTAGGGCTGTCCAAGACCTTCACTAAGCTGCAGCATTTGGCATAGCTTTTGCAGCAATACTGCACAATTCCTGTGTGTTTCTCAAAGCCCTTTTCCAAGTCTCTGCGTGATTTAACTGAGAGCCAATATTCTATTTTCACAATATTTTAAGTTAACGGCAAAAAATTCTGGACATATCTTATTACTCTGCTTGTCTTTTCCCCCAGGGCCTTTCTGCCGCCTCTAACAGCTTTCTGATTGCAGCCTCTCCTCGCCCAGCAATGCCTCAAGTTTCATCATCCAAATTACTGTACTTTAAGTCCCCTGCAGTAACTGTGTTTATTTCCAATACCCCAACAGGAAGACCCCCATCAAGATGAGTCATTCTTATTTCCAAGGGTGTTGTGCTGAGGCCGCTCAGAGGAAGATGCCGCAGCAGCTGCTTTGTATTAGCCTACTGGGGGGAAAAAAGCACAAGACCCTGCTTTCAGCTAAATTTCTTTCCAGCAATATAGACATTTTTTCCAGAAATGATGAAAATTACAAACACTTACTCTAACAAAAACCCTGCTGGAAGCACCAGAGTCCTGAAAACCTCTGGAATTGTGCCATGATGTGCGGAAAAGGGAACCGGCTACTTTAAACTTGCTGCCGTCTGGACAGAAAGCGATGCTTTGCTCTGAACTGCTGGGCCTCCGAACTGTTCATTCATGCGTTATTTTTTGGCAGCCTTCACCATTTCCACAGAATCACTGGCAGCAGCCTCACTAGAGAGCAGGTAATTCTGACCCTGCAACTTATCTACCACTATTAATCACAAACAGGTTTTTAGCTGCCTCATAGCAGTGATTATTCAGAGCTGTTTTAGGATAGTGTAACACTGCCATGAAATCTCATACATACAGATTCTCTGAAGATTCAGAATAATCCTTGCTTTCCACTCAAAGGAGCACAAGAAAAACCTTTCAGCATGTTACTGCTGTAGCGCAGATAGAGCCAGCTCCCACAGACCTTCAAACAATGGAACTCCAATTGGGTCAAGATGTAGCAGAAGTCTGAAAAGTTTTGGTTCTAAATCAAAGATGGATTTCCAGCTCTAATTCTGCTATCTTTGAAAAGAATCCTTGCATATTATACACAGGTAGCACAGACTAGTCACTGGACTATAGTATCATTTACTCTTGGGCTCCAGAGACGTAGTTAAAAATAAACAAACGCCTCTGTGTATCAGCATAAGAGCCCCACACTCCCAAAACTTCAAACATCAATGGAAAATTTGTCACAATATCCATGCAGTGCTTAGGTGTGATATGATGTGGCTTTCTGGAACCACTGCAATTTGTCAGTGATATACGAAATGAGGAGTCATGGTCAGTGCACAGAAAGCAAGGCCACCCAACAAGCAGCTGAATTTTCAAAGTGCTGCTTGGACTCTGGTAGGGGCAGTTCTATGAACAGTGGGGACAGCCCAAGGTCAGAGACACACGATAGTTTCAGAGACATGGTGGGGAAACATCTTCTCTTAGAGTCCATCTCACATACATCACTTTGAAAGCCGTCATTTTAATTGCACACATTTGTTACATTTCCTCTTCCTAGCTACTCTTCTTTTCCCAAGTGGAATGAAAGTGGTGCCTGACAGGCTGTTTGGAAGATAAGGGATTTCTTTGTTTTTTGCTCTTAATGTTCTTGCTGAATTTATTTATAGCTTGGCTGGTTATTAGAACTTGTTCCATATGGTAATCTGGCAATGCCAAGGATTTAAAATTAAAAAATAGATTATTTCAGCAAGAATATATATTTTTGTGATTTGGAAATTCACTCGAAAGTATTGGGACACAATTTAACCCAGCTTTGCAGGAGAGAAATGAGGGAGGAAAGTAGCCAGAGGGTAAACAGGAGACTATATGAAAGTAGAAATTTTCTTTCATGTTGTTGGAAAGTGGCCCAAAAGCTCATTGTGTTGAAGCCTATTTCTACAAGAGAAAAGAAGACAGCTTTTCTGGATTAGAGGGTTTTCCAGTCTTCTGCTCCTGAAGGAAATGCAGCTATGAACTCCTGGGAGGAGAGCAAAAAGAAAATAGTCCAGGAAGCAAACAGTTTGGATCCAAACTAAGACAAATTAGATACACACCTGTATAACTAGAACAGAAAATACTAATAAATTACATTGTTTCAGTTTTAAGCACATAGAGAAAAGGCTGTTCTGCAATGCCAAGGGACAATTAGAAATAAGAAATTATATACATTTGGTTACCTTGAAAATTATGCTTTAATGTTTCAAATGGCATAGTAGTACCACAATGCAGGTTTTTGACCCCTGCTTCAAAGATGTCTGGACTAGAGTTGACCAAAAATCTCAGATACACATTTGATGAGGGGGCTTTGACTAGAAAAGAGAATTTCCTGCTTTGTAACTGGTTAGAATAAAGATTTGGTTTGCAGCCTACCTTCAGCATAAATTTATAAAAAAAGGAAACACACAAGCAAAACATAACAAAACAGAAAACAGATTTCCAAGTCCCACATGCTTTTGAACAAGCATGTCACAATTTCCCCAGAGTATTCAGACCAGGATGGCAGCAGCACTGGAAAAATATATTGCACAGGCAGCATCAGTAAGTGAAAATTGTATTTTTATTACCGATAAAGTAAAATGTCTGAACTCACAGAAAAAGTACTTTTCATACATGGACAAATTATTAAAAAAAAACAACTCATTTAAAGTGAAGACAACATTCTCTATTCCTCCAATTCCAACAATGGAGATCTATATGTAGAACAGAAAAGACTGATCAGTACAATCTTTGCCAAATCCTGACCAAAATTGTACAGGATTCAATATTATCACTAGCAGTAAAGTCAATGTGACATTCAAGCAAGACTGATTGCAGCCATAAGGTTTGCTTTTTTGATTTCAGTCTTTTGTAAATCCAAGTAAAAAGACACAGAAATCAGGTGTCCTGCAGATTTTGTTTCTATCTTGGCCAATGTGCAAAACACAGTAGCCAGTAGCATCAGTCAAAAAATACAGGTATTAGTGAACTGATAAGGAAATCAAACTTCGGGTTTCATTTCCTCACCTTGCACTTAAAGGAACAAAGGAGTTTGTTACAAAACAAGTCCTAAGAGGCGTGCTGACACATATTGCTCTCAGTTTCAAGACTTTCAAAAGACATTCAGTTATTGTGTTAGATGGACTTTTGAACAAAGGCCAAGATTTGTGATCTTTTACAGAAGTCTGTGAGAGCTGGTTGGCTTATGGGGTCCAGGAAGAAAACAAAACTGTTCCAGGGAAGGGGGCCTGACACACAGAGATGGGACATCATCTGGCTTGATTATTGGGTTGCTGCTATCAACAAGACCCAGCCAAGGGTCCCCAGGTCCACCAGAGAGATGAGGATCTGTCCCAGTCCCTGGAGATCCCCTCTGAGCCAAGCAGCAAGGGAGTGCTGGTCTTTCCTGTCCAGCACACAGAGCAAGTGGCACAACACACTGTGGGATAGTGTTATGGTGGGTCAAATCATCCCATCCCTGTCTGTACCTACATAGTGACAGAGCCCTGAGGCACGTATCCCGAGCACCCTGTCCACCAGGAACACATCGATCACCCTCCAGTGAACCAAAGAGATGAGTAACTGCAGGGAGGGACGGAAACATTATGCTGTTCTTGGACAGCAAGAAACCCTGCTGTAGGAAATGGCGCAATCTCCAGTGGTGGTTTAAACCAGCTCAATACACCTGAAGAGAAAGCAGATAATACATCAATAAAACCACACTGGACATTAGCAGTGCTCAGGCAAATTTTTTACTCCATATATGAGGGGAGAAGAAGCCCTGTGCTCTTCCCCTACTCCAGCAAAATCCATGTGATTTTCATGCCATACTAAGTCGTTCAGTAGTTTGCTCTTCAACACATCTCAACTGTCATTAAGGTTACACCAATTACAGGGAAAATCCCTTGCTTGTATGAAAACATATCATTATACTTACAACTGTTCTCACTTTTAAGACTGCCTGGCAAACCAAGGCACAATGAGTTTAACAATTACAGGTTTGTTTCTTGCAGTAACCGAAGGTAAATGATCCTTTTCTGTTCTAGTCTTTCATGCTGGGGCCAAACTGGGAAGTGTTCTAGGCAGGTGGGACCACAGACTCACAGACAAAATTCCTCTTTTCCCTGCCCTAATCAGTGGGATGGTCAGGGGCAGAGGCTACTGCAACACAGAAGGGGTGGCCAACTAAATTCTAATATTTCCTTTTTCCCCCACATGAAATTTCTTCCTGAGACATACTTTCACACATGTTTTGTAAAAGTTTAAAGGTAAAAGACATTTTAAGGTCATAGTAGGGAATAATAGCACGTCTGTGAAAATTCAATTTTTGTGTAAGTATATGCTGCATTTTCTACTTTCTTTCCTGATCCTGCAGAAGTCAGTATCTAGTGCTTGCCATCTCATGTATGCACCAGTTTTCCATTTGCCACATCCTTTTACAGTGAATGCAGTACTAATAATGTTCTTATCCCTTCCAATAGAGCGCATTGCAGCAGTAAGAATACTTCAGGCAAAATAGGATTATCATAGCTTACATCCACAGCACAGGACATGTAAGGTCAAAAATTTCCCTTGATTATGGATATCCCAGTTGAGATACCACCCACCTCATTTTTTGAGACTACTTAGCATTCTCTCTGCTATTGCGCTGACAGCAAAAACTTTATGCACTGCAGTTATGGCCATGAGCACTCTGTATTTTCTAAAATAAGATCCCAAGAACATTTAGTTTAACAAAAAATTAATGACAAGCTTGAGTCGATGAGAGTGTGGTTAGTGGGTGTACTGGCATTATACAAGAACTCGGAAGCACCAGCAGAGAAATTGCCAAGATCTCCTTAAAGGTGCTCACCTCTCCCCAGAAGGAAACCACTTGTCCCCTCCTCCTCCAATCCCCTGTATCATTCACACTACCCAGATCCGAAAACAGATACACTTTGGTGTCAGGACCACTCCTCCAACTGACCATTCCTTGACACAATTCAAAAATAAGCACAATTTCCCTACAGAGAGAGCTGCCATGGTGCTCAGCCATGCATTGCTGCAGATGGGTTTAAGTTATTTCCAGTTCACACCACTGAACAGGGAGGTCTCCTGCCAGTAACAGACATAGTGCCAGGATGAGATCTATAGTGTGGATTGTGGACCCTGCTCAAGTGTTTACATGATTCTCCCAAGTAGGAGCACAAAGCTTTTTCCCACCAGCTGACAGAGGATGATAAAGTGGGAATGAGAGCAGCTCCTTCCAGTCCTCTGCACACAGCCTGTCAAAGCTATAACCAAGCAGGTCTGTGGTACAGCAGTGCTTTCCATCCTGCCACAGAAAAACAGGCAGGACCTTTGAACTTCATGGAGGATCAGTGAAGAAAAAGGGAAGAGGCTCAAGTATAATCCAGTCCATGAAATTAAGAAGTATTCAGGATGAGAGGTGTGGGACACAAAGCAATCACTGCCCATAGCTGTGTTCTATCTGGGGAAAAGGGCCGACAGGAATCAGTTTTATTACCCCATGGCTTATCCGAGCCAGGGGAAATACAGGGACACTTCTGACATGGATCATTATCAGTGAAACTGCATAGCTCCTACCACAGCATGTTCACAGCACATCCCTGAGAGACACAACTCTGCCTCTCAACAGCCTGCATATGAATGAATTACATGAAAAATTATATGCTGCTCTTGTTCTTATATGTAGTCTTGTTCTACTCCACAGGTACTAAATCTTTGCTGCCTGCCCTGAAAAGAGAGATGAAGTTTAGCACTCCTCTCTGGCAAAAACTTTGCCAGTGAGGCATCCAGCATTCCAAGAATTCCAGAGGAACCACTTTCAAAAACACCAGCAGAACCTGCTGCCTGCTGCTTTCATCATGACTTCTCTGCTCTAGAAGGACTTAGCCTTCCTACAGTGCAGAAAATGGGTGGTGAGGGGGGAGGATATAAAGTGGTAAATGAGTGGACAAGATGGACACATCACCACTCAAGGCTGTAGCTTCCCTATGCTAACACAGGGAAAGAAAAAGAGAAAGCTATCAAGGCAGTATCAGCATGTAATCCTGATGACAGAGCATTACACTGGATGCTGCACCCAATTTCCTCCAAGAAGAGAAATAAAGGTTACAGGACTAGGAATTCCCCACTGCAGGACTGCAGAAAAACCTCAGAGAGTATTTCGTCATTCATGGCAGGGTTTAAAAGACAGTGCCAGTTGGTTCTGGCACAGCTAGTGTATGTGCATACACACAAGCACACACAGCAGACTCAGACCTTCTGTCCTGTAGTACCAAAAACAATGTTTGAATAAGCCTAGAAAACCCTCAGCTCCTGTCCCACAGGAGACACTCAGACAAACCATAAAAGGGTGTCTGAACGTATTTCTGGCTTCCCACATTTCTGTGCTGCTCAGCATTCTTCTTGAGTCTACCCCAGATCTGCGAGTCCAAACCTACACTCTCTGGAGGCCTGCAAAACACTCTCCGAGCAAGCATTGAAACACGTGGTTTTAATCTTCTGAAACTATTACAACTTAAAACATTGAAGCAAAACAAATGAAAAGGGGGAACTGTCTGTATAGCCTGAAACACATGCACGCAAAGGTTCCAGCAATGGAAGGGGGGTCTCCAGCACAAAATGAAATTCAGCCCTCACCTCATCTTTAACTTCATTCAAAATCTTCACTGCTTGATGATCAGTAAAGTTTCAAAAAGCCGCTCTGCTCTGTCTGTGAGCCACAGCGGCTGTTCAGACACACATACATGTGTGTGGGACAACACAGTGCAGCATGAGAGACTGCAATCACAGGGAAAATGAGTAGCATTCACAGGCATCACAGAGCTGCACCATGAAGCAGCTCAGCAGCGACCTTACAGCTCTCAGTAATACCGAAAGAGCTGCTGTTTTCTCCCATGAGCAACACCTGGAGAAGTCTGGAGCCAATTACTGTCTTCAAGGAAAAAAACCCTCCATATCATGCCTTGTCACCAGTGAAAAACACCATTATAGCATCATTAGCCTGAAGGATCTGAACAGAATTCCTGTAGTATGAAATATTTTAGGTTTATAAGATAGGTATGACCAGGCTTATTCATTGACAAATTTATTTCTCAACTATTTCTCCTGGTTCCCAGAAGACGCCCAAGCTGTTTGGCAGCAGTCACAGCTGTGCTGGACACCATGCTAACAAGTGAAGAAAATACATGGTCATGGTGCAGTGTACACTTTTTGGTCAGCCTAGAGAGACCACATGAATGATAGACACCTTGCAACTACTGCCTGTGACACCAATCGATACCAATAGCCCAGACAGATAACAGGTAACGCTCTGTAGGTGTCCTGGGGCAGCTCTCAAGTCTCCATTTCCTATTCTTCAAGGCTCAACCCAGAACTCTTCCAGCACTGTTGTCACACTTTCTCCCTCAGCACAGATGAGGCTGCTGCTCCCCTGATGAGTCTGCACTAATGTTCTTTACCAAAATATAGACTAACACACCACCATCACCCCCCACTGAACCACTGTCAGTGGGAAAGAACCGCAAGTAGAGACAGTCGCTTTACTACATAAAAGAAGAAAGAGGTGCAGGGACTATCAACTATTTAAAAATTAACTACGTATCTCTCAGGCTGGGAGAACCAGGAGATGAGGCACTTGCCATAACAGCATCAGCAGAGTCCCCAGAAAGGAAAGTTGAGTTTGATGCCAAGCCCCGTGCGCCTGATCCTTTGCTGCAGATGATCCCACAGGACCCCCCCATTCCCTACAATGCCTTGGGGCATTCTTGTACTCTGCTCTGCAATGGGAAGTGGCAGCTGCTCCTCCCCAGGACAGCCTGGTCTTGAATCCTCTTAGCTGCAACTTCATGTTCTTACAATCAGGCACTGTGTCAAAAACAATGTCTTTTGGTTTATTTTGTTGTTTTATTTATAAAAGATAAACACCTCACGGGAAAAACAGGCAGGCAAAACGCAAATCTACCTCTTTTCTCCATTTATTAAGAAATGTGAAAAGCAAATAAATGTTTTGCTGGGAAAAGTAAATGTTCCAGCAGTCAAATATGATCTCATTCTGGTACAGTGTTCATATGCTAGTTGAGTCTCACAATGCAGTTTCAGACACCTGCATGCTGTGTGCATCTCTATTTCTCTCTTCTCCCTTATTTATGCATAACATATTTAAGACAGGGACAATGCTGGCAGAAGAGAGAGCAGAAACTGCTCTTATAAACACATCAGTAGTCATGGAATTTCAGAGCCTAAAGAGAGAGTTGATCATTTCAATACCACAAACCAGCACATTCCCCAGTGGCAATATATTTCTAGCATCACTAAGAACTACATGTTCTTCCCACAGTTATTTTCTTCTGCATCTGTAACACCTTGTTTTCTGTAGCCATTTCATTGTGAATGGAGAGACAGTCAGGAAACAGCTGTAGATGGGGAGGGAAACAATCCTTGAAAACCTTATGTCACTTTCTGATTTTGTTGCTGCAATTTTAGGAATGGAGGTAGCCAGTTTGTTTGCTTTATAACACGCAGGAAAAGACTACAACTACGAGCTACAGTCTGCTAGATTTTCTACATCCCAAGACCAGAAGGAAATTAATAATACCAAGAAATATATAGAATATCTTCTTCATTATAGATAGGAACTATGCTGAGGACTATTAGCTGGCCAGTAATCAGTAATCTGAAGAATTGGCTGACTATGACATTTATTTGAAAATTTCACATAAGTCTCTTGTTAGAGAGCACTGCAAGGGAGAGTTTGATCAATTCCAGTGTTACAGGAAAATGCCACCCATGTTTGTAAATGTATGACCAGAAAGCCCACTCAAGCTGCCGTAATATCTGGTGCAGTTCTGATACTGCAGTCTAGGTGGCTGATAATAACATTGTTTCAAAGTGATTACCAGGAGTTATCTGTACAGCTAGAGAGGGAAAAATTCTATTGTGTGTCTTCAGAGAACAGTTACAACATCCTGATGCAAATATATGTGCCTTTGTTTCTCTCCCTTTACAAGACCATCCTCCATAGCACTCCATCTTTTCCCTTATCATTTTCCAGTGAAAGAGGGCCCTAAAGCCTCTTTTGTTTGTTCTAATACTTGCAGAAATACCTTTCTTTTGATCTGAGGGCTGCCTCTCTTTGTGAACTGTTCTAACTGAACATCCCATTAAACCAGTCCATTAGTCCTTCTTGAAGGACATACCCTCTGTAGACACAAGTTTGTCATAGCTGCACAGAGCCTACAGCCTCAGCCCAGCCAGCAGCTGAGGGACTCGGGCTGACCCTCTCACCATTAGCATATGTTGCAACACCACTAAAGTGTTCACACCATCCATAATACACAAGGTATTAAGGGGTTCTCAGCATAATTTCTCAGTGTGATTTCTCACAGTAACACCCTGTCTCTTGAAGATGACTACTACTCACTATTTACTTTCTGGATAGGAAATAAAACTACATGAATTATAAGGAGACAGAATTTAACTAAAACGAAGAAAATGATTTTTCTTAAAGTAATACCAATTGTGTGAGTTTCTTTGCATGCATACAGTCTAATACACACAGTTTGAATCTTTCGTAAATTAAAGAAAAAAATGTCACTGCTTAAGAAACTGCAGCAAAGTCCTAAAAAGTGCAGAGTTCTACTGGTTTTTTTCCTCTCCTTTTTTTTGTCATGGGTCCTATAATACCGATTTTGTCCCTCCTTCCAGTTGCTATAGATGGTGGGTGATTAAGATTTAATTCACAACCATTTATGCTAGCATGTCTTGAGACAAATCTATAAAGGTAAATTGGGTGCATTCATTTAAGTCTCAGACATCAAAGAAACCAAGATGAACCTTAAGCAGATTGCTTTCAAAAACTAATTTTAAAGCCAGTCTCATGTTTTTGATCATTCTGAGCTGTAGGTAACTCAAATCATTTTCTCTCCATCTAACCTTCAGCCTTGCTCACTGTTCTTCCCATGTGCTAAATGAGAAAGGAGATCAGCAGATCAATTACTTAAAGCCTGTTGTAAAATGGCTGCATGCATTTTATAAGATTCATATTTGCTGTGGAGGATGATCAGTACAGATATTTATCGTGTAGTGAGGATGTAGAAGATTAATTCTTGGAAGTAATTCAGCCTGACAGATAAGGTACTATGCAGATACGGTCCATATATCAAACCATACCCTGCACACTAAGATAGACAAGGCTGTTCACACACAGCAGCAATGCCTAGCCCTCACCTGGCTGCAGGACTGAAAACACTGCATCCAAATAATGCTGTAATTCCTGTTGCCAGTCCCACCTTTCTTCAAAGAGAGAAGCAAAGTACAGTTCAAAGACCATCTGAGGTCTGAACAGGGTTTTCACCCCTTCCAGCAAAATTGTTGCCAGCTTCACTTTGTCAAAAGTCTCTCTTCAAAATGTGCTCTTCTGCACTGATATAGATCCTGTGCTACCTGTAAACAAGTTTGATAATCCTTTTAAATTCAGAAATCCCACACTACAAAAGTCACTGAAACCAATTTTTTGAAGGCCTTTTTTTTAAATTTAGGATTCTTAATGTCTTTGCTGTCTCAACAGACAGGTAGTTAAAAGGAAGGCAAACTGTTTAAAAAAAAGAAGTGGGATGTCTGGAAACCATACAACAAAGTAACTACAAATGGGGCACTGCTGTAGAACTCCATTTTTGAGACACAGGAGCAAGGGAATAAATCAAATAACTCAGACTGTCCAAGGCAATATGACAGAGAGTGGAATTTTTGGCACATAACAGTCTCATGATGAATGAAAACACAAATAAAAATCAATGGCTGAGTTGTTCAAAGAACAAATTTTCCCTAGCAGTAAAAAGACTTTAATACTGGCTGCCAGCCTAATTTCATTAGGAAATGCATTCCAATTAATGGAAGCTCTGCAAACAAGAGATAATTACTAAGGCGAGACAGAGGAAAGGCCTTACAGCCTTTCAGCTTCTCTTCTTTGGCTGCAGCTTGCCCTTTTCTCCATCCAATTCATTTAAGATGGGGTTCATTGGAATTCTTTAAGTGTATTTTCCAACCTCCTCACCATTCCTGCTGCACAGGACTCTCCTTGCCTGCTTCTGCCATTGGCCTCATCCCCCATAAACACTATGTACTGAGAAGTTTCCCATGCTGGGGCGGGATGTGTTTGTTCTCACATCTCAGTGTCTGAATGCCAGTTGTGCCATGATTTTTGTGCTACTTGTTCATATTCATTTTGATGCTACATTTCCTCTGCCAAATTAAACACTGGCACAGACAGGTGCCTGAAATCAAAGCTGTGCCTGCTTATGCTCCGGCGAATTTAGTTTTTTCACTTCCATGATTTCATTTCCCAGGAAAACAGCAATTATGTAACCTTGGTAGAAACAGATGCCAACAATATCAAGCTCACAACTGCACTCCTTTCACCCCAAGGGCTTCTTTCAATGGGAGGATGGAAAGTTTCTTAAAACCAAACAAGCAACCCGGACCTTTTGTTTTAACAGACATGCTTCCCTATTCTATCTGCACGTAGGCAGACAGCTGAGGTCCTCTGCCTCCCTCACGTCATCCCCTTGAACACTGTGCTCGTACAAAGTGTCTCCACCACATCTTTCTCACAATCAATATGAGCCTTGACCCATAGGATATTGGACAGCCTGTCATGAAGGTGTGCAAAGTAGTGCTTTCTGCAGAGCTCAGCAGTGAGGAGGAACCATCCCTGAAGTCCCTCCACTGCACACCAGAAGATGCTGCTGCCAGGGACAAGGATGCTTGGCAGGAGTTGCATCTCGCTTGGGTTTTTCACCCTGTGGCTCTGCAGAAAACGTTCAGTTACATCCATCTATACAGCGAATGAAGCCTAAGTGGCTGCAACTCCATTCTCTTGCTCTCTCTTTGATGTGCAGCACAAGCTGAGTGTCCACAGAGCCAGTGACTGCTATGTTAGCTCACACGGGCCAGCATGGCACCCCAGGGCTCAGCACTAACAATGCTGTGCAGTGAGGGTGCTGCCCTTCCCTCTGCTGCTGCCAGCTAGCCTGGGTATGGAAACACGTGGGTCAAGACTACAAAAACCAACAGCAACATGAGCATAAAGGCAACCCTACTGCTTTTGGGAGACCTAAATCTCAGCGGGACACCCACTTCATCATCTGTTTACATTCAACTTACTTATTTGAAAACTCAAGTGTCTGCCCACAGTCACCACATGGCATTACATACTTGCAGTATCTTCCCTAACAGGCAAAAAGAAAGGGTAAGCAGAGAAAAAGCACTGGGTTTCACAGAATCATAGAATTATTATGGTTGGGAAAGATCTTTAAGATCAAGTCCAACCATCAACCTAGCACCGCCACCACCTTCACCATTAAACCATGTCCTCATGTGCCATATCCTCATGTTGCTTGAACACTTCCAGGGATGGTGACTCACCCAGCTCCCTGGGCTGCCTTTTCCAATGTTCTACCACCCTGTCTTTGAAACAACTTTTCCTAGTATCTAAGCTAAACCACTCCTGGTTCAACACAAGGTCACTTCCTCTCATCCTGTCACTTGTTACACAGAGAAGAGACCAAGCCCCACCTGGCTACACCCTGCTTTTGAGAGCAATAAGGTCTCTCCTGAGCTTCCTTTTCTCAAGGCTGAACAACCCCAGCTCCCTCAGCAGCTCCTCATAGGACTTGCCCTCCTGCCTCTTCACCAGCTTTGTTGCCCTTCTCTGGACTCACGCCAGGGTTTGTGGCAAGAGATGAAGGCCTAATTCACCAATGCTGATAACCTGAGTCGCTGACTAAAAAAAAAAAAAAAAAAAAAAAGGAAGAAAAAACCAAACCAAACCAAACCAAACCAAAAAAAATCAGACAAGAAAATCAGCCTATACCACAGACAACAGTAGCACTATGCTAACTATTGTGATGCCATACAATGCCTGTTTCCAGAGGCTGATCAGCTCACTACGTGCCTTTTAGACATGGCTCTGCAGTTCTGAAGTGTTGGGTCAGACGTGTAATATATCTTTCTCTCCCACTGTGGCAATACGAGATCATCATTTTAAAGGTCTTCCCTGGCATGGCTGCCAGGCTGTTTGTCTGAGCTGCAGTGGTATTTTTGGAGACAAAGACTTGGACACGGTGCAGGACAGGTGGCCTGGCAGCAGTGGTAGGAAGCTATCAAACCGCGCAGCGTACATTTCAAAACACAAACCAGAGGGAGAGGAGATAAATCATTTACTGTATTTAACTTAGCATATTGCTACTTTTTGTGACTCATATAGTCTTGCGGAAGACTCCCCAGACAGGTTAAGCTAAGTTTGAAAGAAAGACGATGTAAAGTTTACAGACTGCCAAGCATTTGTGATGTTAGTATGCATAAATGCGCAGAGGCAGCAGTGAAAACAACAAAATTGAAAATGGGAAGGAATCTGTATCAGCCCATCTTCCTTCACTCTCCATGGGTTTCAAGGACTTTCCTATGCTTCATTTATTCAAAAATAAACCTGAACCATCCCCTCAAGGCCAGTGCAAAGAGGCAACAGCCAGAAAAAATCATCAGTACCTTGCACTCCACCTGAAGAGTCTGTCCACAGCACTGCTGTTGGTTGTACCAGGCCAAGCAAGCCCCCACCTTCCAGTGGTGGGGCTGGACACCTGCCATCGTGTCACCACGCCGCTTGACCAGAGCTGGTGCGCACCCACGGCACAGTCAAGCTAAGGTGGCCCGACCTGCAGCCCAGGTGCACACAGGAACCACCTGGAACCACATCCACAACAGGACCAAGAGTGCAAGAAAGCTGGGGCTCAGTAGAAAATGTCTCACACAGCACCTCTGTGCTGTGCCCAAGCCTTGAGCACAGCCTCCACAGACACTTGTGCATCCCACACCTGGTTACCCTCTTACTGAAGGTCTTCTCAGCAGCAGACAGCAAAAAGACTGAACTGAAAAGGCATCCTTCTCTTTCTGGGGTACTTAGAGCCTCCAACTCAGCATGTCACTAGAGATGTACTTCTGGTGTGCAGGGGGCTGTCAGGCACATCTGAGTGGACTACACATGTGAGATCTGCAAATCCAGGCACAGTGCACATGTTTTTCCCTCTCAGCCCAATTCAAATCAAAAAATTCCAAACTAGGGGCCTCCTTGGGAAGACTGCATTGCACAGCAATTCTTTTGAAGGTAGTTAGTTTTAATCCAGTTACCAAGAGCTACACTAATTCTGTGTTCTTCATTTCAAGCTGAATTCCTTGAAAAACAGGATTTTCTGCACACTGGCACTTTTGTCCCCATGCTTTCAAGCATGCAGCCTGTCCTCAGCTAAATACAACAAAGGGGAGGCATCACCAACCTACTCAAATCCAACAAGATTCATGACAGATGCAGCCAGACAAGAGAAGCCCAAACTGGAGTGCCTGTACAAGAAAAAATAATCCCATTAAAACAACCACAATGCCAGATACTGGAGTGCTCACGGGGTGGAGAGATTTTATTGCAACTTAGCAGTGCGTAAAGCTTCAAGCAGACCTCATTGCTAGTTAGTCACAGGGTAATGCAAATACAAGACACAACAGTATGAAAACAATCTTGTGCAGAGCTGCCCCCATCTCACAGAACAATTTATGAAAAAATTAGGATGTCACACAATGCTGCATGCCCTACAGCATGTGAAATTATCTTTACCAGACAAACTTATGAGAAAAGTCATCAGCTATACTTGGCCAGACATTTTCCCCGCATCCTTCAATAATTTATATTGCATTCATAAATTTACTGACTGCACTGTCTCTCTGTCTCCCTGACCCATCTCAGCCTGGCCTAGAATGGACACCAGAACAACCTGCTATCACTTCCAGGGTCATCACAACAAGTGTGCCCCTCCGTCTCTCATTCTTTTATTGCAAATGCACACTGTTCCCATGCCTGGTTCTTTCCTCCATCTGAGTCAGGAGAATGAATCATCAAAAATGCTATTGTCAAATGCTTTCTATGAATTATGTTCTGCACTGCAGTGGCTTGCTCTGCTCAGGATTCTCTAGTTTATTGGTATTTCTCCGTGGGATTGCTTTTTGAAATCGCTGAACCAAAGTCTGATTATCCCCAAAAGGGGGCAGCCCATTTTAAGCCATTTTTAATGGGCATGAAATTGAAAGCTCAAGCCAGTTTGTTACAAGACTGATGTCACAAAGTAACATCACCATAGGTATCCAGAAAATATTATTCCAAAAATATGGAAGATTATATATAGATATTATATAACTCAGCAACGTCTGATACCCGTAAGCTCCAGGAGCACACACACCAGCACACAATACCAGCTGCTGTATTTCTCAGTCTCACTTTGTTTCAAGGGCATTTGCTCACATCAGGTACCTGAGGCACAGAAGAGAACGAAGTGTTACTATGATCTTTGGTGTACAAGTTTATCCTATTAATATTCTTTAGCAAGTACAGACAATTAAGAATTCTGTGTGGGTTCTGATCCCTCTGACCCTGACTGGGGTAGGAACTGAAGGTGCTGAATGACCTAAGTGAACCAAAATCTGCACCTCCTGTAAACCACGCATAGACCAAAATTAGACATCCTTGCTCATTATTTTGATGTTGAATAAATAATATAAAAGACAAAAATATTGTAAAGAAAAAAAAAGCAGAGTCTGGAAATTAAAACTAGATAGTTTTAGTCTAGAAATAAGGCATATGGTTTGAACAATCAGAGTTTATGAAATGAGAAGTCCAGTACATCAGAAGCCAAATTACATCTGTATATTAATTAGTCTTTGAAGCTACTGTTTCTTTCTCAAGACTTTAAATTTTTAAGACTTTTTTTTTAAGGTTGCATGCCTGCGACAGGCAATTCATGTCACAGATAGAAAGTTATTTCAGTTATTTTCAATTTCACTGCTTTTCACTCGAATAAGCAGTCCTCCAAAATTGCTCTCCAAAAGCTTGTATTAGATCCTCCATCATTTGCCCCTGGCAGATCAAAGCTGGATGACTTTCTAGCAATACAGAGTCAGATGCAAGAATCCCTAGATCTCTTTCATTCTGAAAGTCAGACTAGAGAAATACAGCTCTTTTCCTTCTTGGTGTCTACGACATGAAAGTTCTGATCACCACTTTTTCTTATGTTTAACCAGCTATTAGAGCTAGGTCTTACTGAAAATAGCATCCTAAGACAATTAATTATTTATTTAAACAATAGTATCTTTAGAGTTTCAGGGAAGAATATAATTTCCTACCAAACTCCACCTACCCTACTTTTTTATAAAGACATACAAACAGACTATATTATGAGAAAATAATTATATCGGGCCTTAGGAATGTAGAAATTGAAAATAACAAAAGTGATAACATTTCCAGTGTAATGACTGTAAGGAGACCAGAAAATGGCATAAAGTATATCCATTTTCATGACAAAGGCTGTAGTGAGAAAAAGAAAAGTGAAAAACTAATCTGCTTCAGAAGTCTGCATGATCTGATCTTCCATCAATTATCTATTCTAATCATGTAGACAAGATACTGAGCAAATCCACTCTGATAGTTAATCCTGTTGTCTTGTAGTCCCCCTGGAGATCTGAGAATACAAAGTATTATGTCCCTGTGTAGCACTGTTCAGATCTAGTTCAACAATTCCACTCATCAAATTGTTGCCATGTGTGAATCGCCTTGAAGAACACGGAGGATGGCAATCCCATCTCAGCCACATACTGATTTTATTCCAAGCTGATGTAGCAGGAGCCCAGCTTCCAGGTCTGCCTTACTCCTTTGCAGCTGCTTCTACCAACACACTCTCTGCACAGCAGGAGGCTGAAGCCACAGCTTTAGCTCTTCCTCACACTATCAGCTGCCTAGTGAAATGTTCTAAGTCATGAACATTTGCAAATTAAACATCATAATGGCATCTCTGAATTACCAGATAATCAGATTAAATTTCTTTTTCTGAAAATTACATACCTCAACTGATACAGAAATTAAAATGCAATAAATAGGATACAACCTTTCCCACCTGTGCAGTACTGTTGGACTTGTGAAATTCCCTTCAATGTTTGAAGTACCTAGTTTCTAAAGGCCAGTAATTCTTCATCACATTTTGGGTTTACTTGTAGTCTGGTAAAGGCCTCTGTTTTTTCTTGCAAACGTACCTCTTTTGTGATCTCAGTTTTTCTTTCACCTGCCTTTTGACACACAGACATTTTGAGTGTGACAGTGGTTGTAATTCCTTTCCATTTTTTGGTAGTTTTTCCTTTGAAATTAGCATTCCAGTTTGTAGAAATAAAAAGCACCTCGTATACTAACTTCAGCATGTCCATTTATTTATAGTTTGTGCATTTTATTCCTTCCCTACTACACATCTTCTTCATCTGGGCTTTCAATTACACAGAATTTCATCTCAGCAGAACTTTTTATTACATGGTGCTCAGATCAAATAGTAAGCCGCAGAAGATCTTTATAGACAGAGCACACTGCATTTAATATATGCGGGATATGAAAGATTTTGTATATAAACAGCTTTTTAGCTCTAAGTAATATATTTCCAGTAATGTTTTTTTTTACTGAGCTAATATCTTCTCAATTATCTACAGATCAACACAGTTGATCTACTTCCTTAAAAATCATACATATGTAATTTAATAACATAATAACCTTCAAAGGTAAAGCCTTTTCAATGCAACTATTTAGCTCCACATGTCTTATGAAGATATTTATCAGAGAACATGAGCCCAAAACAGATTTCAGACTACAGTATTCCTTTGTGCAGAATACATCTTCATATACTCAGAGAAACACCACTAAAAGAATTTAGGAGACATTAGGAAACATTTTCCACCCAGAGGAAACTGCATTTTTAAAAAAGAAGTAAAACATTTATTGATTTTGATTCAGTTACATGGAACCACAAAACAGCAGTAGATTTTCAGTTAAAGATGGAAAAGGGTCTTTGTCATGCCATTCTTCCCTTTATCAGTCCATCCTTAAATACAACCATCAATAACCTCTCCATTTTACTTTTTCATATTCTTCTCCCTCTCTTTATCTTCCCTTCATATTTTAAGAAATATGGGATTTTAGCATCAAGAAAATTCTTTGTAATTCTTTGACTTTGTAAGCTTTTCTGCCCTTGGCCATGGAAGACCTTCAGTCCTAGACAACTTCTCCAGGAATTATCTTTTCCTTAGTTAATTATATTCATGCTAATACAACATCTAGCTATAAGCATATACATGAACATACATACACATGCACCCATCTGTATTTACCTCTCTGTGAACCAGCCCTGAGCTGGCAACATGTGCCTCCCAGAACTAAGAGAGTGGGTTTGGGTTAAAGCTATGGCATGTCAGATGTGAATTTGCATCAAGGGAAGACACAGTTCAGCCACTTCAAAGAAAGCACGCAAAATGCACTTTATTTAATACATTTCTTCAAATAAAGTGTTTGAGCAGCTGAGGAACAGCTGGGACTGAAGCTCAAGCACGCTGCAGTGTGCCCCTGCTCCCGGGGCTCTGCCCTGGCATATTCTACCTGACGCACAAGACTTGCCCAGCACAGATACACTGACGGTGGCTGGGGCCCACCCATGTCCCATGGCATGCACAAGCCTATTGTTTTCAGTCAGCTGCTTACAATCACTCATAAGTCTGTCAAGATTCATGAGCACTTCTTAAATACAATTGTGGGAACAGGAGTTCAACTTCCATGCCATTTTGCTCCATGACAAATAGCGCTGATCTTTAAAGCCTGGAAAAAAAGAATATTTTTATGACCTCATTGCAGATCTTTCTGTGCTGTGACCCTGATGTTTGTGGAAAGGGCAAAGAATCACATACCGTACATCTTGCTAATCCTTTCAGTCCTTGTGTTTAGGAATCATCCATAAATAGCTACTGGTCATAGAAAATACTCCTGCACCTAAGGCTGGGTGCTAGATTGCAACCAGAAAGCTCCTAATTAGTATTGCTCTTGGCATGTATGCCTATGACATTGGTACGTGTTTCTTTTCCATCAAGGCTGGTCACTGTCTTTCATACAGAGGATTTAATAATCAAAATGTTCTGAACAGAGGTATCAGAAAGGTGAACAGAAATTCTCTCAGGTAAGTTTGCAGTGCCTGCTGGTGGGCAGGTCACCAGAATATAGACACGTACAGCAGGAGCACACTTGTCTTCTCAGTAAAGACACTGATAGTCCTGGCTACACATGAGACAGCCACAGCCAAGTTCATTCTTCTGGCAAGACAGAGAAGACAGACAGAGATCAGGATAGTAATTTGTAGACTGTAACACTAAAAGACCAAGACACAAGACTAAGAGAACACTACACTAAGCCCCAGTTGAACAACGCAGTCCTTTATCAGAAGCACCTTCAATCCAGCTGTACAACAGGAGGGCACAGCTCAGCATAAATTGAGGGGGCAAAAGAAAGCAACTTGATGTTCTTCTTAAGCCTGATGGGAAATTATCAGTTCTTATAAGAAATTAAATTTGTGGCAAAAACTGGGGAGAAAGGATCATTTTAAGGCACGACTTCATAGATGAGAAAGAGATAGTTCTACTGATGTTACAAACAGTTCCAACGCGTAAGTGTTGCTGCAACTGCTGGAGAATATAGACTGTGCATGTGGTAGGCTGCTACCACTGAAACTCAAGATAGGAACTGAACATAAACAAAGAGTAGGCTTTCAATGCAGTAACTGGAATGGGGGCAGGGGAGGGAAGGAAGTATTTTTATGGTAATAAGAAAACAAATGTGAATTTGTTCTTGAGAACAAACATCGAGGGACACATTTTCTGTTTATATTTTTATCAATTAAAAAAAAAAACTATTTGAAAAATAATTTATCATCACAGTTTAAAAAACATTCTCAGTATATTCCTAGAGCAAGACCTGAAATTTGGTTATGCATTTGCACTTGGGTACTTACCAAATTTTGTATTTAGTGGTGTCATCAGCATGGTCCAGTGGATAAAAGAGCAGCTTGAGACTCATAGATACTAACCCTGGCTCTGTTTCTAGGTGATCTGGGCATGTAATTTCAAAGTCCTCTGCAAAGCAAGCCAGCTTCATTATTTTCAATTTTAGTAGGATGGAAAGATAAATTGTTCCAGTGGGCAAAAGTGAGAGAGAAATGGCACGTAACATTGCTAACTGTACTAATTGTATATAAAATACCTGGATTCAATTGAAGAGCATTTTTCATTGCTTTAGCAAAAAGGTGAAAAACATGCCGGTGAACATTAACCGTTCTAGATGCAAAACATTTTTATGCATTACTTTCAGAGCCCTGTCAGTAGTGAAGAGCATTAACAAAAACTGAACAGATACTCAGGGCTATACTTAAATGTGATGGACTTTCTAAAGATCAAACTTCTAAATTCTTCTGATTCTTGAGAATGTGGAGCAGAACTCACTTCTGTGCAGTGAGATCCTGTGGACTGATCATGATGTCTAAGTTGTAACTCTGAAGTTGTTTTTTCTTTGTCACACATCATTTCAACATTAAGAAATTTCAATATAATCTTGAACAGCCACAGCTCTGAAGAGAGCCACAAAATTCTTTCAAATGTAAGCAACATAAACAGAGTCACATGAAAACTCTCTACCAAGGTTTTCATACAACCTCTGTCTAGCACAGCGCAGAATCTCATCTAGCCCAATGTAAAAACTTCATCTTTGTCCTTTACTGCATTTAGCCAATTCAGAAACCTTGCCTGAGTTGAGCACTGCATTCAGCTGCTCTGGTTACAGGCCAAAAACAGCTGCATCAGAGAAGAGAAGGAATAATAAGTCAAATTCCTGGTTTCTTTATCCTGGCAATTTAGGAAGTCTCAAGTAACATGGTAAGACAGCAGCACGAGAGGGGAGTACAGACATCTCTTAAGTTTTAAAACATACAGTTGGCTTTCCCTGCTTTCATTCCTGCCAGTAAAAACTTTAACACAAAACCAATTCTTTAATATAATATCTGAGAAGAGCAAGAGACTATGTTAAGTTCCATCAACATTCAGAGGCCTGAATAAAGCTCCAAGTTCTCTAAACAAATAGAGAACCACAGTCTTCTTGGAAATGGCCATTAATTGCACAAAAAACCACCCTGAACTGAGGTAATATTTTTTTTATATGACAGGAGTCTCTAAGAGTTCAGACATGAAAAATACAAGTCTTCCGAAAATGACAGTCCTTTTTAACTAGAATTTATTTTTATATAATGTTTGTACTGTTACTAGTATTCCAGTGGTGAGTTTACCTCACTGTTACAAACACAAACCTTGCTTGCTCAGTGTCACCTTCTACACAGAGCATTTTATTAGGCTTGTGTCAGCTACACTGAAGAATTCCTTCTCCTACAAAGAACCAGAACAGGTACTTCAACAGAGCAAGTGAAACTGGGCCACCCCTCTTTGGTAAATCAAGCACATAGTGACCTTGGGGATCCATTTTTCCAAATCTTTTACTAAGACATTATCTGACCCCTTTTCTCCCTCTTAATAGCAATACAATGTACATGTGCAAAATACTTCTCTACCCTTACTCAGTACTGTCATTACACAGCTAAGAGCCACAGCAGCTCACTAAAACCTCACTCATGGCACACTACAGCCTGCACCCACTTTGCTGACAGATCCCTTTGTATCAGATAGCTTTCCTCAAATTTACTGTGGAAAACTGATACTGTTACCATCAATAAACTGCTAGTCACTAATAACCAATTCTTATAGGATCCAACAGAAAGGCACACACTCAGTGAGGATTCCCCATTTACAGTCATGTTTCATAGCCTGTCTGCCAGCTTTTAGTCCATTTAAGAAGCATCAAATTGATTTCATTTCAGTCTAGTCACTTGATCAAAAAAGCATGCCTCACAGAAGCATATTATATATTACTTCAACGCAATGGCATTGATCAAACTGTATTTGTTATCTCTCAAAAAAGAGAATAAAGAAAGGAATAAAAAGGCAGGTTGATAAAATCTATTTTCCAAAAATCACGGGTGACTAGACTTAAAGAATGAGAGGAAGCTTAAATGTAGTCCCGTTAGAGAATTTCTTTCATTTTTTCCAGGACCTGAGCCAAATTGATAGGCTTACAATTATCCAGAAGATTCCTTTTGAAAGCATTGGTGACAAATTTCCAAGTTCACTGTAATTTCTCCATGTTTCAAAGCATATTGAAAAATTCAAGCTTCATAACCCAAAGAAGTCTACAGTGAATTTTGTAAAAACCTCTGGGTATGAGCCATGAGGTCCAGATGTTTAAATAAGCCAAAAAGGAGCACAATAGCAGCTCACACAGCAGAGGTGGAGGAGGCTGTTACATGCTTCACCATCACCACCAGCCAAGATACAGTCTCAACACCTTAACATCCTTTACTAACACCTGAAGAAGAGAAGCAATTCAATGAATACTTTTCTCCAATTCTAACAGACATTTTTCAACCAACAACAACCCACTCTTTTGTTCAGACTCCTTTTGTTCTTACTAGGCTTCTTTGAAATTTAAAAAAAAAAGACAAGAAAAAGGTATTTCATCCATTATTCCATTCACCACTGAGATTTTTGTACGCCTTTATCAATTTCCTAAAGTACTTAACTTTTATTTTATAGAACCTTCGTACCCCTACCTTCTCACCTGGGGATTTCCATAGCAATAATTTTTTTTTGTTGGGTTTCCTTTGTCTTTTTGGTCATCAAGTCTAACATTCCTAGACAGAAAAAAAATGTTTAACCATTTTTATTTGTCTTGAAACTTGTTTTCAGCACTATGTAATTGGTCATTTTCATAAACCAGTGAGAATAGGGACTTGAATATATTTATTACAGGAAAACAAATAAAATCATGATCACTTATGCCTAATTAGCCACTCATTAGTGATTTGCATGCCACACAGAGAAGCGCTGTTGGAGAGGAAAAGCTGTGGTACTGCTGACTACAGCTACCATGACACTCAGTACAGAACTTCACCGTCACAGAAAATCCTTTCATGCCCCGGAGTTCCGTTCTCTGCTGCAGAAAAAATCACCCGAGAGAAGCTGCTGGTCAAAGGCTCATGGCACAGATAGGGTCTTCTTACAGGCCACACCACAGCTGCTCTAGGAGCAGCAGCACGGACCAGATGGCTCCTGGCTCACCCTTCAGCACCCCTGCATGGCAGGTTCCCTCAGAACAGGGATGGCCCTCTGTTACACTCTGCCTGCAGCCCCCCCGTCCCAGGAAAGTTCAGTACACCCCCATTGGATCTAAGGATATTGTCTTGGCTCTGGCCAGCTGAGATGCACACTAGACAGCAACTTCAATGGCATTTCAATGTAAGATCCCAAAACATAAATTCAAGAACGGGGCACAAAATTCAATGAATATCATAGGCAGATCCAGTGAGGAAAAGAGATTTTTAACCAGTGTGTGTAAAACTCTACAGTGGAAAGACTATATTTATTAATGGTACTTTGTTATTGATACTATGTCCCAGGACTATTCTTTCTGCTGTGCAAAGATCAAAAAAAGCCTTTTAACTTTAACAAGAAAAGAGTAATTTGCTAGATGTCAATGGACTGTGTTTTCTGTTCTTCTGCAACAGCTATCCTCTGAAGGCTTAAACGAATTGTTCTTTAACCATAATGTTGTTAAAGAAATGCCAGGAAGTTTATTCATGGTTTATTAATACTGCAGAGGGCCCAAAGCAGCAAGATAATGCCCAGACTTCCAAAAAACAGGTTTGCCAACCATCCCCTTGGCCGGTTTCCAATCAAAGGAAGAACATGATAGCCAAGCTGCAGCTACAATGACTTCAGAAACTGCTGAAAAAATAAAAAGTAGACTGATCCAAGACACAGAGCCCTACTCCAATTTTAAACACACACATGCACACAAAAAAAAAATCCCAAAATGCCACTCACATTTTATTTGTGCCATCACATAAAGTCCAGACTGGGTCTGTAAGAATACTTTTTCCTCAAATGCTTTTTCAGAGTTCAGGTTAGTGTTCTGACACCAAAAGGCAAAGCCCCTAACCAACTGCAGTACATTTACTCATCCTACCATATGCTTTCTGTCCCTGCAGAATATTGATAATTCTGTCATCTGGGTTCCTCTTATCTTTTTGATAAATGAGGCTATTGCCTTCCTAACTTATTAAGGCATTTAGCCTCTCCTTTACATTTGAAACATGTATCTGATATACAAAATAATTATGAAGCCCTCCACTAGAAAACTATTTTGGTGAACATCAACTAGACTCAGGTTTGCAGTTTCCGAGACCTTTTCAGATTGCTCTCTAACAAGATCACCTGCATTTCCCCTGTCAGGGCCAAACATGTTTCCTTTTCAAGGTTAGTGCTTGCAGATTTTTGTTCACGTCTGGAATGTCATAGCATGAAAAGTGATAGTTTTCCCACGAAAAGTAGCTCAGCTTCTTCTGAAGGCACACTCTACTATTGATCAGTCACTTTGCTTTCTATGAAAATGAATGACCATATGAAATATAGAAGTGCGCTATTGTATTCCTTAACGGAGAGTGGCTCCCAGCACAAAGTCCAGGAACAGACTCCAAAGGCAATGCAAGGCTGTCCTTCACCATTGGGGAGGCAGGGGACAGGGCATGGTACCATCAACAGAACAGAACAGATTCCACTGTGCCCGTTCCCAAGCATTCAGCTCCTGCCACCAGGCAATGCCTCCTCGCTTCTTACTCCTCCATATTCCAGAGATGAAAGCGGAGACATTTCAGATGTAATTGCCTGTCCCAGTTGTTTCAATCCTTCATAAAGGAAAGAAATTCCTTTATTATAAAAGTTGCCCATAAAAGGGTGGCTGTTCAGCATTTTTGCTGGATGAAAACATTTGTCACTACATGACATTCAGGCAGCCTTTTTTTCTTTTTCATAGCATATGCAATGTTAGGAATAATGAGTTTACCAGGGCTCCAAGTCCTGTAAACACAAGGTGTTGATCTTTTTAGAGCATTCCAAAATGCAGAGCTGCTTCAATAATGCCATACGATTTAAATCCAAGGATTATGTATCAGTGTTTCTTCTTTAATCCTTTTTCTTCAAAGAAATAAAAATTGACTGTATCAAACTGCAGAATCACAAGGAAAAATCTGGGAGCCTGACAGGCAGAAGCCACTCACTTTTCATGGTGCACTGTTCCTCACCATCTCAGTGCCAAAACATTTCTGCAGAGCTGTCACAGGGGAACTTGAGGTAAAATCCCTATGATTCATATTAAGCAAGAGTTTGGGTATCAGGAGACAGTTATTCTTAGGTACTCCTAATGAGGTCATGAAGAATTTTGTTTTCAAACACAGTATTTCTGATTCCAAAACTGTAACTTTTAAAGAATCTGATGGGTTTTAGACTGTATTTTAACACGTATTTCTAGATGGTTTTAAGGTTCATTTAAGGTGGCAACTACCTTTGAATATGTACCCAGCTCTCCTGACATGTAAGATGAGACAATTATTCAGTAAATCCTATCATTTAGCTCATTGGAATTGGGATTTCACTTCAGGTTTTGGCTTAACGAAACCAGGGAGAGCATCCTAAGAGTGGATCTAGCACTTAGAAAGAGAACAAAAATCTGGAGAATTACAATGAAAAAAAGCGTGGGCAGCAGGTCGAGGGAGGGGATTCTGCCCCTCTACTTCGCTCTCACGCGACCCCACCTGGAGCAAAACATCCAGCACAGGAAGAATGGGGACCTGTTGGAACAAGTCCAGAAGAAGGCCATAAAGAGGCCTGGAACACTTCTCCTACAAAGACAGGCTGAGACAGTTGGGGTTCCAGTATCTAAAGCGGCTACAACAGAGCTGGTGAGGGAATTTTTACAAGGGCCTGTAGTGACAGGGCAAGGAGGAATGGCTTTAAACCACTCTTTTAAGCTCTAAGAGGGCAGGTTTGGATCAGTTCTTAGAAGAAATTCTTTAGTGGGAGGGTGGTGAGGCACTGGCACAGGTTGCCCAGAGAAGCTATGGATGACCCAACTCAGGAACTGTTCAAGGCCAGGCTGTATGGGGCTCTGAGCAGCCTGGTCTAATGGAAGGTTCCCTGCTTGACAGCGGGTTGGAACGAGATGATCTTTAAGGTCCCTTCCAACCCAAACCATTCTGTGATTCTGTAACTTTACAATATGGTTTATTTTTCAGTGATGCCAAGAAGACAGCCTTAGCAGTCTTTGCATATTTCTCCTATAATGCACAGGGACTTTCTTGGATTTTTTTCTTTAAAGCAGTAGTAAATAGCAGTCCTAAACAATGCAATATTACTTCATAGTGTTAAACACCAGTTCATGTACTATGTATTTTGTTTTCTCCCTTCTACTCTAGGCTGTTATGAAAACATAAACAAACTGAAAACATTTGTTGCTGTGCTATGTATAGCTCCACTCAGCTCAGAGTCCTTTTCTCTTATTCATTATTTCTATCTGGAACTGGGAAACTTTTCTTGAAGCAGTATTGTTTTTCATTTGGAAAAAAAGAAAGAAGGCAAGAGAAAATGAAGTATTTAAAAGTCTCGCATCTTACAGAGTACACCCAGTTATAAATGTGCTACAGTCAGCACACTACACATTTTATGCAGAAAGAACCAGATGATAGTGGAATTCAGTTCATACTAAGAAAGCAGGAACAGGGCTTATAAGAATGCTTACATCTGTCCCCAATTTGCTTGCACATAAACCCACGGTAATCTGCTTTATTGCCAAAGTCATATAAAGAAATTGGGCACCCAGCAGCACAGGTAATCTTGAACTGGAGGCCCTCCAGCCTAATTAGACACAAACACCCAGAAGGCCTGAAATATGGCATGTAAATTTTGAAATGTATGAAGAAACAGAACAGTCTCATTGGCAGCCATCTGAGTGTATGCTTCAGCCTCTGAAGTTCCTTCTCTGACTGACGGAAGGAGTAAACCACGTCTATGCCCAAGGCTAAGCACAAGGAAAAGCATCCTGCTCTTTCTGGAAATGGCTCTGATCTCCCAACCCCCACTCCAGCACACTCCTCCTGGGCTTTGTGCAACTCCTGGTCACTCTCTTCATAAAGACATACCTGCAGTCAGCCAGCTGATTTAGTAATCAGCTGATCAGTAATGCTGGAAAGCCAAAACATTGTAAGTCATTGAAAAATAAGACAAAGAAGCAATTCTGTGGATAGTTTACACAGGTATTGGTTCATCATTTAGTAGATACATTTCTTAAGAAAGTTAGTCATGGAGTTTTGCCAGAAGCCATTTAAAAAGTGATAATTTTCCTTGTTTCAAACCGCTGAATGTTTTTTATTTTCATGGCATCAAACAACTATTGTTGGCTACTTTCTGACTACAAGCTTGTCTCTCTTGAATTTCATATATGCACCTACTTCATAGTATTATGAGTGAGTTAAAGAAATAGACAAAGGAGAAGTCCATGTCAATTTTAAGGCAGAATGGCTGTGGCAGAAAAAGCTGTGCACAGAACTGACCTCCATGTTGCAGATTTCAGGCAACATTCAGAGACTATCTGTTTTTGGAACCGTAATAGCTACACTTAACTAACCAAAGGGTGTGATAGAAATGTTTTTATCAAGTTATCTCCCTCTAAGTTATTTGGAGGAACAATGCAAGGCAACACATTATTTCCTTTTCCAATTGAATTTTTACATTATCAGGAAATATCACACTGGCCACAAAACTATAAACAACTTTTGGTTTTAGTGAAGTAAAAGGAGCTTTGTGCTTCTTTTTTTTTTTTTTTCCTGCAAACACAACACAAAGGAAACACAGGGACACAGAAGAGTCCAGAAATCTTGTGTGCAATAAAAAATTGTGGATAAAGCCTTCTGTTAATTGACATTCAAGGTCAATTTGTATCTTCATTTGTGATGCCATTGTTGTATCAGTGCCTGAGATCATCAATCAGCACCATTTTCTTGATAAATTTTATGGGAAGACTATTTGACATCTAACCTTAGCAGCAAGTGCCGCTGAAGCATTACTACCACAAAATGAATAGGCAAATGTTAAGTGGGGATAATTTTTTAAAGAACTTTTCTTAAAGATTATTTTTAATGGGATTTTTGCATTTATAAAGGTAGTTTGGGGGTTTTTTTAAGACTATGTACCAGGATATCCACTGCTCTCTTTTGCCCTTTGCTGTGCCTTAGGTTTGAGTTTCAAGGAAAGAAAATAAAGCAGCAGGAAAGGAGTTACTTGGCCACAACGTGGCAAGCATTACAGTACTGCCCATCGCTGTGTGACCTCACCCAGCAGTGAAAATCGGGGGATGCCCCTCTGGTAGAAGACCCGCAACCCGCCGAGGGAACAGAGCCTTGGCCCGCGGGCCTGTCTGCCTCCGGGGGCACGCGCAGACAGACATGAGCTCACCGCCCACGCAGGAGCCAGCTCTGCTCGGGAACCACACAGCCTCGGCAGAGAAACCCGTGCCCAACCTGATGCGTCTGTGCCCAGCGCAGGGAGCCGAGATCAGGCGGCAGGCATCCACCCCGACGTGCCCGGGACACCGCACAGAAAGCCTGCCGGGCGCCAGGAGGGAGCGCACGGACCAGGCACCGCCACTGCCCCGCTGACGATGGGGGGACAAGGCACCAGCGAGGCCGGTGACCTGCCAGCCTTCGCTAAGGACAAATGTAAACAAGAAGAAATTCGGGAGCAGCGGGCAAGCCTTNGGAGCCGAGCGGGGAAACCCGGGCTCTCCCGGCTCCCCCGGCACCTGTTGCCGGGGAAACCCAGGTGTCTCCTCATCCGTGGCCATCCCCGGCACAGCGGAGGGGGCGAGGGGCGCGGGGGCGGCGGNATGGGATTTTTGCATTTATAAAGGTAGTTTGAGGGGTTTTTTAAGACTATGTACCAGGATATCCACTGGTCTCTTTTGCCCTTTGCTGTGCCTTAGGTTTGAGTTTCAAGGAAAGAAAATAAAGCAGCAGGAAAGGAGTTACTTGGCCACAACGTGGCAAGCCTTACAGTACTGCCCATCGCTGTGTGACCTCACCCAGCAGTGAAAATCGGGGGATGCCCCTCTGGTAGAAGACCCGCAACCCGCCGAGGGAACAGAGCCTTGGCCCGCGGGCCTGTCTGCCTCCGGGGGCACGCGCAGACAGACATGAGCTCACCGCCCACGCAGGAGCCAGCTCTGCTCGGGAACCACACAGCCTCGGCAGAGAAACCCGTGCCCAACCTGATGCGTCTGTGCCCAGCGCAGGGAGCCGAGATCAGGCGGCAGGCATCCACCCCGACGTGCCCGGGACACCGCACAGAAAGCCTGCCGGGCGCCAGGAGGGAGCGCACGGACCAGGCACCGCCACTGCCCCGCTGACGATGGGGGGACAAGGCACCAGCGAGGCCGGTGACCTGCCAGCCTTCGCTAAGGACAAATGTAAACAAGAAGAAATTCGGGAGCAGCGGGCAAGCCTTGGCTGGTTGAAGTGCCTGAAGGGGCAGATGCCACCTCTGTGGGCCCAGGCCCACGCAAGAGCAAAGGGGCCCAGAGGGCACACGTAGGGCCGGGTGTCTGGGACGGGGTGGGAGGAGGGGACGGAAGAACCCTCCCAGGCACGAGGAGGCCGTCGGCGAAGCCAGGCGGGTGGCAGAGGCTGGGAAGGAAGATGCCCCGGGCGGGCAAAGCAGGGCGGCGGAGGCAGAGGGCAGTGAGGGGGAAGCCTGCGAGCCCTGGCCGCAGGGAAACAGGGCTCAGCTCTGTGCTGGGGAGCTGCACCCTCCCCGAGGCAGGTGCACCATGCATGGCCCGGGGCCAGCCCCGGTGCCTGACCCCAAGAGCTGCCCC